>JAOXNO010000052.1:18515278-18545642 GCA_028565335.1 Limnodromus scolopaceus
CTTGCTGAAGTCAAGGTAGATGACATCTGCTGCCCTCCCTTCATCCAACCAACCAGTTATAGCGTCGTAGAAAGCTATCAGATTGGTCAAACATGATTTACCCTTGGTAAACCCATGTTGCCCACTTCCAATAACCCCCCACTCTTCAACTTGTTTGGAGATGACATCTAGAATGAGTCTCTCCATTACCTTCCCAGGGACAGAGGTGAGACTAACTGGTCTGTAGTTCCCAGGGTCCTCCTTCTTGCCCTTCTTGAAGGCTGGAGTAATGTTGGCCTCAGCATAGCATGCGATTGCTGATACTGTTATCTAGATGGAGGTGGCCTTGCATGTCAAATCTCCCTTCTGACTCCACAGCTCCATTTCTTCTCCATCCAGTGCTCTTTAAACAGAATCTTCTCACCTGACTTTTGACATCCCTACTTGCTCCTAATTAAGCACAAACAGTTTGGATACAAAAGCAATGACCTCACCCAGTTAGTGCTCACCCTATACTTCTGCCCTTAGGAAATTTTCATTGCACATCTGGTTCCCACCAGAGGCCGTGGCTGGTGGTGTGCCTCGTGTCTCAGTACTCCTTTTATCTCATGCTTTAAGAATTTAGGTTAAGATTTAGATTCAGAACAAAAGCCACAAGGAGGGCCTCAACTTCAGGAGCACAGTTCTTTATTTGTACTTAGTGTGTACAAAATACCTTCAGTTTATTTGCACAGAGCAAATTTCATTAAAAAAAATAATGCAAAAAGGTTTAACACAAACAGCTGAAGAAAGTTGCCTGCTAGGTTCTGATATGACTCATAATCATATCTTACCAGTCTTTACATTTACAAGTCCATAAGACAAACAGAAGGCAAAAAATATAAAAACAAGGAGGTGCTTATGTGCTCAAGGAAAGCAATTATTCCCTGTGGATGAGGGGACAGCAACTGTTGTCCACCCTGACCCCATGAGACCCATCCCGGTTTCCCTCAGCACCTGCGTGACCAAATGGGGCCGAATGGACTGGCCCAGGGCCTGCAACACAGGTGAAAGGCTCCAGGGTGGCCACCAGCTTCTCATGGGCCAGTTGTGGGTGGTCATTGCTGGGCCAATACATTACTTTTAATGTCCTAATACTGATGCAACATGGAGGCCGCACACAGAGTGGGGGCCAGCGAGGGGGCTGCCCGCTCAAGGGAGGACATTATTTCGCTGCGCTGGGGCCTGTGAGGCTGCGTGGGGAGGGCTGTGCCTAGGGTCCCCTCAGAGGGGCACAGCCGAAGCACAAGAGGCAGCAGCCACAAGTTGTGAGAAGGGAAATTCTCATAAAACAGCGAAAAACCCTCTTCACAGCAAGGTGGGGTGAAGCAGTGGGACAGGTTGCCCAGGAGGGGATGTGAAAGCCTAGTTTGAATACCCTTGGAGATACTCAAACCTCAACTGGACACGGCCCTGCCCCAAACATGATCTTACACTTGGGTTCCTTCCCAAGCCCAAGTTATTTTTTTCTGGTTTTGTCATGTCTAACTCTCCTTTTCTTCTTTTACTTTCCCAACTTATTTGTCTCTTCTCAACTTTCCTTTGCTGTAAGTTTCTCAATGTCCCTGCTCAGATGCCCTCACAAACCCTGCTCTCCCTCCCTATTGCTGCACTCACAGCAAGACAAAGCACCAAAACACAGATCGACAAAGTTTCCAGCCTTTCCTGCACCTCCCCTCCTGTTGTTCCAGGGGCCAGAGGAAACAGGCCAAACCCCTCCTTGTATGCATTATAAAAGATGAGGCAAAGACAGCCTGGGTGCCAGTGCTGTAAAGCCATCCAGTTACAGCTGCAAATGGAGAGGAAACACATCAGGGAAAACTGAGCCTTTTCCGAGGTAATATTGGGAAACCAATAGCTGGGGGATGTTAAGGAGGAGAGCTGAGGAGTCAGACTGCTCTCAGACACCAGCTGCAAAGCTACAGCCTTTCTGTCCCTGCTTCCCCTGGTCACCAGGCTGCTGTCCCCTGGTAATATGCTGCTTCTCTTTTATCCCAAAGGACTTTTAATCACAGAGGTACCTGCTGAAAGTCTGGAGTGCCGAAAAGACTGAATAGTTCAACCTTCCTAAACACTGTGGAAAAACGGGCATTATTTCTGGGGGAGGGGCTTTCCCCATCACTCTCCCCATTGCAGAGCAGCAGACCACCTGCTTTCCAGGTACACGTGGAGTTGTGTCAATAAAGCTATGTGTTTTCATTCAAAATCTTGCACATGAGAAGCCATAGGCACATGGGGAATTCAGGGCTGTACATGACCGCACATGTACATTACCCCACAGTGGTAATCTATTTGACTGTGCAGCTCTGCTATGAGATCCGAAAACAATCATACAGATGCAAGGCTGAAAATATTCCGTTAACTTCTGAGGAGAGACACAGAGAAGAATTTTATAATCATTAACTATTTGATTGATAGACTACAGTTTATAGTCACTTCTTTATGAGTTTAGGTCTAATAGCAAACATGAAAGATTTTTAAAAAAAAAAAAAAAGGAAAACAAAATAAAAACATCTCTTACCTACCCTGATGTCAGGCGCTGTCTGCAATATCTATACTTATCCCCTACAATAAGATGAGAAACATGAGAGTTTTTAATTTCCATTTTTATTCATCCTTGCAATGAGATGTTGTTTTATTACCTATTACTGCCCTTGTTTGAACTGCTGAAAGTAAAGCACTATAGTAATACTGATGATCAACCAGGAAGAATGGAACCAAACAGGGGAAATTCCCTTCTATAATTTCCAATGGTTTAGGAAACCTTTGACAGAGCAAAGGGCAGGAGAAGGCACCAGGTTCAAAGGAACAGGGCCAAATGCGGGGATTTAATCATTGCATAATCCCTGATGGCGAAACACATAATAAATCCCAAGCACAAAAGTTCCACAGGTAACTTGCTCAACATCCCTTGAGCTGTAGGGGCTGTGATGCAAGACGGTGATTGTGTGCAGTTCAATGCTTGCATGACTGACAAAAGTCCTTATCTGAAGGAAGAAACCAATTTTCACTAATTATACATTGCACTTCAGAAGGAACAGATCTAGAAATACTATTGAATGACTTTGTTTGATGCAATTATGGACAAATTATATGCCTGTTGGGAGAAATTAACCTCTGATATATTGAAATTGCAGGTTATGAGGAGACTGATGCATCTGCCATGAACATCCCAGTATCCATCCTCGCACTGCTAGTTGCTTCCTGCTACATACACACAGGAGCTGAATACCTGGTGTTCTGAGGGCAGATTTCTCTCTTTCAAAATTAACCCTAGTCTGTCTATAGACTCTTGTGATAGTCACCCACCTTTTCACAGAAATGGACCTCTCAAAGTTGAAGGCAAAACCTATAGCTGGAAAGAAGGATGAAAATAATAGTTAATTGAAGAAACATTTAAAAGCTACCTACCAAGCTGAGTTCTAGGTTAAATTAGGTTTGCTCTATTACAGCTCTATCTCCCTTCCGGTCAAAATTTGTATGTGCCTTTATGCATAAAGACACAACAAAAGAAACTTTTTGACGAATACGTTTCTGACCATTAAAGAAGTTGAGAAGTACCAATTTTCTGCATAACTTCTACAAAGGTGAGGAAGAAGGGAAGGAATCACTTGAGAGGATACAATATGTATCTCATGCAAGGGACTGGGACCACCAGGTGTTATTTGCAGATAAAAAGAAACCTGGTTACAAAAAGAAGTAATGTGATTTACCATGGTCTAACATCCTGGAATCGTCACCAAAAAAAAAAAAAAAAGCTGTCAGCAACCTTTTAGCGCTAGAGTCATCATACAACCCCATTGAAACTAAGCCTGAAGCTTCTAGTTTTGTGTAGCCCCCACCTCACCACCTCTATGCACGTTGGCCAGCGCTTCTCTACTGCTGTGGTGTGGCTGTTTCCCAGAGACCTACAGAGAAGATCTGGAAAAGTAGAGTGGCTGGGACCAAAATCTACAGCCTGAACATCAATGCACCTTTCAGTACTAACAAATGAGGGTTTGCACTTAAAAAATATTTAATCAAAAAGAGGAGATAAAGATACTATTCCTTGGCAATTATGAAAGAAATATATGTGACATTTTCCAGATTTTGACAATTAGTGGACAAGAATAGAGGTAGGGGAAAAAATCTGGCACTTTCATTAGAAATACAGTTTTAGGTAGGCTGAAGCTGTTCATGACTTCAGTTGAAACATGTTGAATAATTGTGCCTAAAACTTATAAGAGGATAATTTAGAAAACACAAAGCTGCTTTTTTTCTCGTGTTCTATGTTTGCTTACTCCAGTTGACCTAAAACTAATAAAACAAACACTAAAAAGAAAAGAGGAGAAAGAAGAACTAAGTGACATGAAGTGGTAAAGTTTTAAGTTGACCAAGAGAGGTCATTGACTAAAAGTTTTACTATGTCACACTTGACATATAGAGCATGTGATCACTCTGGAGTACTTAGTATACAATTAACACAGCTGGCATTTTGTCATGTATTGTTGGAAGGCCAGCTTAAAAATATCCAGTAACACCTGCTTATTTTGGGTTGCCAAACAAAAAACCAAACAAGTTTTCAGCACTAGGCAGTTACATTATAGGGACTTTCCTCTGGGGAGATTTAAACTGTGGTTGCCCAAACCAGCTGGCTCAAACTTCCTTCTATCCAAGAGTCCTGTTTTTCCAAGGAAACCACAGCCCTGGGTCCTTCTATCCCAACTCTTATGGGTTCTTTTGCATAGCACAGCTGAGATACTGCCTTTCTTATCCTCCTATACCCTTAAAACTTCTTTTCTAGATCCTGGTCCTCATCTCTTGATTTCCACAGGAGGTATTTGGGGGCAAGGGCAGTCTTGCCCTAGCTTCCATTAAGGAAATATCTGCCAGGGCAATTTTTCCTATCTTTCTACAAGGTTCCCCTTGGCTGCTTCTAGCATGTCTTGCTTGTCCTCATTTTCAAAGTCTTTCTCACCTTAATGATGGCCCAGACAACTCTAGACAGTCACTGAACAACTCCAGTCAGTCACAGCAGTGCCCTGTTGGTTAGGCCCTTGACCATGGCTTTAAGGAAGGCGCTATTCCCAACCCCACAACACTGCTCACAAGCTTCAGGGGCTGCTGTGAACAAGTTTTCTGCTGCAAGAAGCAGAGCCAGAAAAGCTGCTCAAACACAAGACGTTTTAAGCCAAGCAATCTGGGCTTGACAGAAATTTGCTATTCCAAAATGAACATCTTCGCCTCAAGTAACTAGACTTCACCTTCCTCAGATGAGAGGACAGTCCTTTTTTTCCTTCCTGTTTGTACACAATGTAGTGCACCGAGGGACGTGGGAACCAGGGCCAGAGCTTCAGGATACGAGCCATACACTGTAACTGCTTCCTTTGAAAGGTCTAACAGGGAGATGAAGGGATGTGGAGAAAATCTTGGATAAAATAATAATAAAAAAAAATTCTTTATGAAAAGGACAAAACCCAACACACTGTTGGGAAAAAAAACAAACCAACCGAAATAAAAAAAAAGCCACCAAAAAAAAAAAAAACCACCCGAACTTGCAAGCATTTGGTGACTGTTACCCAAACTCTTCTGAGCTGGCAACAAATCAAGGTATTAGAAGCATCCAGGACATTTTGAGTACAAGTATTGTTACTTTCAAGCAAAATCTAGCAGCATGATGCATTTATTTTAAGTCTCTCTCAAATGTCATTAGAGATTAGCATTAAATGAAGCATCCAGCTAGTTATGTGCACTTGTCAAAATGTGATAAACATTCTTCCAAGCAGGGCTCTACACTACCTGGGCTGCTGCAATGATTCAGAGGCTCCCACAGTGTCTGTGGTGAGATGCACCTTAAGGGGAAAAAAAAAAAAAATAATGGTAGAGTTGAGCTGAAACTTCCTACACACACAAGTTGTGCAAATGCAAATTTGCATCTCTGAAACAAGATGCCCATCCATGACGACATGGCAAAATCTGCCACTAGTGGGAAGTCTGTCGGATAAGTGTTCAAGGGAACATGCCTCAGAAAGTGATCTTTCAACACAGAAAGTTACTTAGAAATCCTTTCAGGTTTTTTGTGTCATCTCTCTTTAGCAATCCAGACTAAGACACCATTAGTCACTAGAAGTATTAACCAATTTAAATGAGATTTCTTTGACCTATATATCATTTCCTTTTTGTTACTTCACTGGAGATGAAAAAAGTATACAAAGAAAGGCTAAAGCACAAGTTAAGAGTGCACATTGAATTAGATTTTATAGCATCATTATGAAAAATAAAAATAGAATGGCAAAGTCACCGAAGTCCAATCATCAAGTAGTAAACTTGGAGATACAGGTGGGGTTGAGGCTGGGATAAAAAAAAAATAAAAAAATCAGTGAGAGTTGCCAAAGCTCTATATCCAGAGACTACTTGGCTTGTTGGTCATGTGGAGCTCATAGCTGTCATGAGAGTGATCTGTGGTTGGCACTGATGAGAAAACAGGCCACAACTTTTACAGCATTTTGTACTTCATGAAAGCGATTGTTTCATTCTTACATGTAACATGTAGCTCATATCAAGGACGTACTAAACAAAATGTTCTTATTAGCCACAGAAAATAGACATGTTTCAACCACATTGCTTGCAGAAGTGAAGAGCTCAAAGCCAACTTGTGAACCACATTGACAATCTTAAAGCGATGGTGAAAGATATATCTGCAGCCATAACAAAAATACAACCACTTCTTTCTCTCCAGAATCATTTATCCTCCACTTCACCCAGAAATACCAAACTGCTGTTCTTCCTTTAAACATGATGGCTTCTATGCCAGTAGAAGAGCAGACAGACATACTGTGTGTGGGGCAGAGGGGAACTAGAGCCCAGTACACCCACCCACAGCCAGCACTTGCACAAAAGTCAGCTGTGGACCTACAACAACCACAACAAAATTTTAAATAAAAGGAAAATCCCCAGAGAATACCACTGACAAAATAGTAGTTCCTGTTCTCTACTGATGATCTGGAAGGAAAATTTAAGGAAAAACAAAAGGAAATACTTAAGGTATAACCTATCCTTCTGTAAGCCTTTCTGCTGTGCTATAATGTTCATTGAATGCAGCAGGAAGACTTTTTCCAACTTCCAGTAAACTTTGGATCACGCTATTTTTGCATTTCAGTTATCTTTTTTAATAGTTTTAAGACAGTATTTTGCCATTAGTACAATTGCAACAGAAATAAAATTGTCTGTTAGGGCTAAAATATACACTAATGTCAAGAGAGAGACCACACATAAGATATTTTTCTGCTCAGCCCTAGAAGTTTTACCATCTATTCAACTTACCTGCTTGATATTTTGTTGCTGTTGTTCAAAAGTAGTTTTGAACCATAAAAACCAAGGTTAAAAATATTAAAATTTAATTTTCCAGCATTCTCAGACCTATAAATTAAAGGGGAAGATACAACAAAGCTCACAAACAGCTTCAGTTTGAACAATGAATTTTGTAGCAGAACAGCATCAGGAGACACCTTCACATGGCTGGACCATATTCTGGCTCAGCTTTGTCACTCCTCTGGAGTCACTGCTTTGCACCCCTCAGCTGGGAGAGCACAGCATGTTCTGTGCCAATTAGAGCGAGAAAGTAAAAGGGAGATGTTGCTCAACTAACAAACCCAGTCCTTAGACAACATGAAACATCTTTATTTGGAAACCTACCAAAGTCTCTAACAAGGTTTTGCAAGAGACATGGAGCAAAACAGAGAGCTACAAGGCAGATCACGGTGACGTGAATAATGATGTCATGCATCCCTGTAAAGTCTTAGCAAGGTTCCCAAGGGGACACCCAGTGTAAATTAGATGCTACTTCCGCAGTCCCTCACAACTATACAGGTGATGACTTATCACCTACATTTAATTCAACAATGAAACTCTAACCAAAAGAGGAGAAAATCCAGCCAGTGTTGTAGAAAACTAAAGATATTGAAGCTAACTTTTCCTGGCCAATAACAGGAGTTTAAGAGGGTGAAGCACTACTTTCAATCTAGCACTGGCCCAAAGTTAGCAGTGTACAAAAGGGGATATAAAGCATGGCTTTGCAAGCAAAGTAGACTCAAACAGTCCATATAAACTCATCACAAAAGCTCTACATGCTCCATGCTGTGTAGGTAGCACATTATAGCAAATGCTCCAGGCCTTGCTTATGCAAACATCCAAGTGTGCCACCACCAAAATGTCAACCGTAAGAAAAGAAGAATTAATTCCCCCAAAATGTCCCAGAGTGGTGATTAATGACACAGCTGTTAGTTCCAGATCCTGCACTGCTACTAGCAACCACTACCTTGCATGGTGCAAATGGCCATGTACACTTTAGTGACATGAACAAGAGTGACTGGATACAAAGGAAGGGCATTAGCCTTATATAAGTAGCAGTGTAGAGAAATATAAGGTTCTGTCATTACTTTTTAGTAAGGAAGTATCATAAGTTTACATTTAAACTAAATACCTGAAACATTAGTTTAGTTGAACGTGTTCTTTACCTTACCCCTTGAAGTAATGCACTTAGTACTTTCTAGCTAAATATTCAAAACTAGACTTTGCATAAGCATTTAAGTGTCTCAGATGAAAGCATTTGAGCCCAGCATGCAAAAGTCTCCCCGCCTTAAGCACCCTGTGTGAGATTCAGCTGAGAGGCGAGTTATGGAAAGCCTCACCCACACACTGCAGGGTTCAGGCTCAGACTGCAAACAGCAGCTCGTTCCCAAAATGTGTATGCAGTGCATGAGAACAGATAAAGATCTGCTCCTCCATAAATCAAAGCATGAACTTGCCCTGTGAATACTCCTGAGTCTGAGGAATCCAACAAAAAAGGCAGTTTAATCTTCATAACTGCCATTGCAACCTCTCTGTGCGTGGGCTGTATTTGACCACCAATTGAGAAAAATCTTCAGTATTAGCCACGGTAAATTTTCTTCACTATCCCTTTTTTTACTTTAAGGGAGTATAGTACACATTCTTCAAAATGTATAAGCCATCGGTTTGATTTGCAAATTCTCTTCTCCCAAGTTATGCAGGTGTAAAGACACAGATGAGATTTGGGAGCTGAAAACCAGTGCCTAAGTCAGGCCCCGATCAGACCCTTGAAGACAGAGACAGACATACCTTGCACAGCCAAGGTGAGGTGCTCGAGCCTTGGCGCCATCCTGTGAAGCACCAGAGATAATACCAGGATCGAGCCCAAGGGGCAGCAGAGGCAGGAGAAGGTACCAGGATGACAGAGGTTTGCAGTCTTGTTCTCTTACTGCCTTTCCTTCCCCTTCTCTCCTCAGAATTTTCCTGTCTCCTTGAAACATTACAGACCATATTGCATTAACTCTTTTTAATTAACTACAAAACGCATCTTTTCTCCAGATCATACAGAGTCTTGCCTTTCCCAACTGAACACAATTGGGATGCCAGCTATAAACAGATCTCCCAGCCCACCTTCCAAGCAGAACAGTTCTGCTTCCAACCAGGCTACATTCAAACTCAGCAACGAAGCTCTGCTGCAGGCAGCTTATGACATACATAGACTCAAGTTGACCAAAATCTTGAGTGAGCCCATCAGTTTTACTGTCTTCCATTTGGCATTCAGATGTGAATCAGTGAAAAAGGATTAAGTTTTAAGTACAAACAAGATGGACTAAAGAGTATTGAAAGAACAGCTAGTAGAGGATTAAAAAGGATCTGAAAGCAGAAAAAACAAACATCAATCGCTGGAAGTTACTTAAATCATTCTTTCTCATTATTACATTACAGAAAAAACAGAATTTGGGGTTTTTTTTTCAGTGCTGGGAAATCTGAGTTGGATTTTTACCTCAATAAGTCAAACCCAGAGTAATACTATTCACTTCAACAGAAGTTCTCTGCATTTTAGCAAGAGCCCTTGAGAATAAAATCAGATGCAGGTATATACAGTCTCCTCTCAGATGGGCTGTCACCTCCTATAGCTACAGGTTCAATTAAACACGCAGAACCAAAATAGCACAGCATCAGACACTGACTGATGGCTAGGAAAGTGCCAAAAGGAATTATTATATCCTTTTCACACATTAGTTTCACATACATCACAAAAACTCACACAAGTATACAGCAGTGTCCCAGGCAGGATTAGAGGGAATTGTGGACAACAGGTCAACACACAAATGATATAAAAGCAACAGGCATGGATGGCCCCTCTAACATCACTAATCCCGTAAATTTGACCGCGGAGGAGTAGGAGGCAAAAAGGGTGCAAAATGTGACCAAGGCTGAAGGCAAAGGACTGGTCTAGCTGGGCAACTGATCTGACCTGCCTAAGCCAAAGATCTGAGGAATTTGCTAACAAACAGCAGTGAAGGGGAAGTAGAGCAGAGTGTTTTACTTTTTAAACCTGCCAGAATAGTATGAAACCCCATGTATTTAGTGGGGAAACATTTAAATCTTATAACACTGGTATTTGTTCTCCCTCATCTCTGTCATTACCAATGCATAGCTACCGCTCCAAACTTAATATAGACCAGTTTGAGGCAAAAGTGGGTCCCAAGCCACATACCCTATAAAATAGATCCAAAATTCTTTGGGAACAGGATTAGCTCTATTGCTTTTGTGCCAGTCAAGTACTGAGCTGCAGTTTGGGTCTCAATTTACTGCTGCCTTTGGGCAAGTACAGGCCAGGATTGTCTGGCTGTTCCTTTAAGGGTGCTGAAAGTAAGCCAGCTGGAAATGGTTTCAAAGGAGGTGTCATGAGAGCAAGCTGAAATACCAGAAGAACAGGAAAAGCACAAAACCCAAACAGAGTCCAGTAGCTGCAATACACACAGGACAGCCAGAAGAAAGACTGGAAATACTAAAAGAGGATTTTTCCCTTGGAAGTAAGAAAGGAAGAGATCCAGCAGAAAAGGTATGATTCTTCATGAACTCTGGAAATAAGAATTCCTGCAGTGACAAGGGGAAAAGGGAGGAAAAAAGAGAGCAATCTGGTGGGGAACTGGGAGGCTGGGTCAGGCTGTGTGGGAGAAGAGCTGACAGCTCTGGCACTAACCAAGAATTGATGGAGAGAAACAAGAAAAGAGAGGATTGTTTAGCTGCAGAATGACACCAAGGCATCCCACCATCTCTCCAAAAGTTAAGAAAAACCTAGATTTATGAAAGACAAATTGACCATAAGGGCTGACTGAATTGAAACAAGTTGGATCCCTCCTCTTTGAGCACCAAGGTAGAGATCTTGCTGTCAGAGGTTTGTGTTTATGAATACAGAAAGGAGCAATTTTACCAGCAGCCGGCAGAGCTGAGCTGGGACTGCAGCAGAGCCCTTCACCAACAGCAAAGGGGGCTGGGGTACAAAGCAAGCACCCACCCTGCTGAGGATGGAGTGGCACCCACCTTCCACTCCCCAAGGGCAGAGTCGGCTGCCCCAAACAACCCTCAGCCCACTGCCTTTCCCCACTCAGCACCAGCAGCAGGTATTTTCCTGCACAGCTGTTTAAATCAGGTGGGAAACTTCTCATTTGACTTACCTGCCAGCCTAACACAGGTGCCTCAAAAAGTAAATCTACAGTATAGAGGTAGACATTTAGCAGAAAACCCCAAATAGTGCATGTGCTGGGACTGGAGTGTTGTGGTGAGCAGGGCACACCTAAACTTTTTCTGGACGTAGCTCGAAAGCAAAAAGTATTGCACACAATGGCACAGCCCTGCCACAGGTGGGCAGCATCAGAGGCGCAACACACAGCACCCAGTGAGCCCCAGGAATACAGCAATTTGCCCCACTCACCTCCCAAGGTGCAGGACGTTTTGAAAGGATCCGTGAGACCTGCTGCCTTTGCATCAGGCAGCCTGATGGGGGGAAAGCAAACATAGAATTGTTTTGGTTGGAAGAGACCTTTAAGATCATCAAGACCAACCATTAACCCAGCACTGCCAAGCTACCACTAAGCATGACTTAAAGCAGGCTGAAGCAGAGAATCTAGGCTGGGGAGGGAAAAATACAACCTGGCTAACTTGTACAAGTGTTCTTCATTACAGTGGTAGAGATGGTCTTCATCCCCCCTCTTCTTGATGCCTTTCTCAAAACCTCTCGGTACCACATAAAGTGTTCACGTGGCATTAGGGCGGTATAACACTATAATGATTATCATGTGAAAGGAGAGCAAAGGGATGTTACGATGACTAAGTGACTGTGATCCTGGGCAGGGCCAAAACTGGTCCTGCCAAAGCCATGTTTGCAGCAAAAGCTATTACAACAACTGGGGAAGGAAGTAGGGTCAGAAATGCTTCTTTGCCTGAGCACTCTGGATGTCTCACATTCCTCCCATACAAGTTTTTCCTTTGCTGGGGCCATCTTGCCCTCTAGTGGTTCACACTGCAGAGCTAAGTTCATTTCTGCTGTAAAGTCAATGCTTTCAGCTACTATGCATAAAATGAAATAATTCAAATTCCCTTTGGTCTGTACCCATAACTTAGTGCATCAGGTCACTAGTAAAGTGTGCTATCAAGGTGTGAAGTTAGAAAAGAAGATGCATAATGCCTGCTGCCTTATACATTATGTATCACACACCCTATGAGAGGATCCTCTGCCCACCCAATCTGGAATGATGTAGTCAATAGGTATGTGAACATTTTTTGTTGTTTTGGAAGAGATCTTTCTTCAGCTTTTACCAAAAAAAAAAAAGTTTGAGGAAAAACCTGCCAGCAAAATACTTCATTTTCTAAGACTAAAACTTTTGCCTGAAAACAAAAGTTCTCAGGAAGTAAAGAGGTAAAAGTCAAAAGCAGAGTGACAGAAACCCCAGCTGGTAACAAGCACCATGCAGAGGGCTCCAAAAGATAAATTGTACACATTTAGATTCCTGAAATTGCCTATAACAGCATGAATATGGAGTATAACTTACAGTTTCCTTTGCATGCCCCGTATTACACCCATTTTGACTTCTCTCAGGCCTCTGTCCAGCAGAGTTGCAAAGTTTAATTTATTCCGTAAGTCTCTGCTAGAAGCAAGAACAAAAATACCTGCTTTATTTCATTTTAGTGTGAACTATTACTTTCAGTGACAACAAATGTGGTGGGGTTTTGGTTGGTTGGTTAGTTGGGTTTTTTAATAGATTGAAAATAGGATGTCTGTATCCAAACTGGCCTTCTGACACAGTTAATTCCAGCTGAGGATCTGGCTTGACGTCTTTTCTGTATTTACTAGTGACTCTCATCTACTCGGCTCCAGAGTTCCCACCTCTCCGTAATGGGAAAGCCATGCACATCTAGGAGGCAAAAGAGAACAAAAAAACAGAAAAAAACAAGCAATCATGAACTGGTTAATTGACATTCACCACGGTGCTTGGCTGTGATAAGTCATGGGCTGAGTGAAATCTCAGTGCTCTGCTGTCTTCTGTGATTTTTGACTGGAAAGGCATTTCCTGTGGTTAGCTTGATCAGTGCAGACTGAATGACAGTGTAATTTGTCTCCCAGTTAAAGATCTTCCAAGTCATTCTTTATACACTATCTGCAAAGACAGAGAAACAGCAGACAAGTGTAAGGAAAAGCTGTTCACTTGAAAGTTATGAAGAAAAATGTTTTCCAAGTGCCAGCCTCTAAAGCACGCTCCTTAGCATTAGAAACCACAAAATAAAAATCAATTACAAGACATCTTTGCACTTCCGTGGGCAGCATCATCCTTCTAACAAACTTCTTCCTTGGCTTTGCTGCAGAGGCTATGGACTGCTGGAAGCAAGAAAAAAGCAAAGCCTGGACTTTTCCCACCTTGATTCTCTGCCTCTATGGATTCTTCTACATGATGAAACCATCAGAACCTTTCCTAACCCCCTATCTAACAGGACCAGATAAAAACCTGACCATAGATGAGGTATGGTTTTATTCTGCCTTTCCTTCTACATAGAGCAGCAAAAAAATAAAAAAACTAAAACTTTGTTAAAATTTTTAAGTAAAGAAAAAAACAAAAAAGCATGCTATAACCAGCTTTGGCAGGTTACAATTTGCAGTAGATGGCATAAAT
This sequence comes from Limnodromus scolopaceus, assembly GCA_028565335.1. NCBI lineage: Eukaryota > Metazoa > Chordata > Aves > Charadriiformes > Scolopacidae > Limnodromus > Limnodromus scolopaceus. The sequence continues at coordinate 18,529,279 of JAOXNO010000052.1, forward strand.
AAAAGATCCATTTAATGGATTTAAGATCCACTTGCCTGTTCAACAGTCATATGCTGCCTCAGTGTAGTTATATATTTTATGAATTCCTTCCGAGCAAAAACCTCCCTCTACAAAGCCATTTAAAATCAGTGAACTACTTTTCCTAAAGAATAACAACACAGAGATTTCCTGTTCTCTTTTAGGTTACCAACCAGATTTACCCAGTTTGGACATACTCCTACCTTGCACTCCTTTTCCCGGTCTTCTTGATTACAGACTATGTGCGCTACAAGCCCGTCCTCCTCCTCCAGGGCATCAGCTTCATCATCACGTGGCTCTTGCTCCTCTTCGCACACGGAGTGCTGGCCATGCAGATGGTGGAGTTCTTCTACGGGATGGCAACAGCCACCGAGGTGGCCTATTACGCCTACATCTACAGCGTTGTCAGCACCGATCACTATCAGAGAGTGACGAGCTATTGCAGAAGTATCACTCTGGTTGCGGCCACCGTTGCCGCCGTGCTGGGACAGCTGCTGGTTTCCTTGGCAGATGTATCCTACTTCTACCTCAACGCCATTTCTTTGGCTTCCGTGTCCCTGGCATTCCTGTGTTCCTTTTTCCTCCCAATGCCTCAAAAGAGTATGTTCTTCCACAGGAAAGATATCTCACCACCTGCCCCAGGGCCAGATAAATCTGTGGCCTCAGTTGGCTTGGACGGGCCATCGAGCTGCCAGGAGGACTCCATATCTGCTGACAGAGGACCCACACCCGAAGCAGAGGCTGATAATGCCAGACCCCAGAACGATGTGCTCAGAGTACTGGTGCAGCTGGGCAAGGACCTGAAGGACTGCTACAGCTCTAGGAAACTTTTGTACTGGTCCCTGTGGTGGGCTCTGGCCACAGCAGGCTTTAACCAGGTTCTGAATTACATCCAAGTGCTGTGGGACTTCAGAGCCCCCTCTCACAGCTCTGCAGTGTACAATGGAGCTGTGGAAGCAATAGCAACTTTTCTGAGTAAGTTGGTGTCTCAGCATCAATCGCAAAGGCAGCTTCTGAAGTTTTTCTTCAGAACGTTTTTGAAGTGCCAGTCCATTGCAGATGCTCCAGGAAGCCAGTGTATGCATTGTGCATTCAAAATCTAGTTCTGAGGTGTGAAAAACAGTTCAAATGCAAGATATGCTATTTTTCTTTATGACTGGAACACTCAACTTTATCCTACTGTTATGCAGAGAGTGTACAAGTCACATGGACCTTGCATCCAACTGCTAAGTCCATTCAGAGACACCCCTGTTTCTTTTGATGAGGGTGTTGGTTGTTTTTTTTCCCCAAACAAATATCACACAGTTCCCATAACAACAGCAACAACTTACGCAGATGAAAGAAGTTTTTCATAAATATTTTACACTATAAGAACATAATCCTCTCATTAAGATCTTGCTAGTGAAACACTCTGGCACAGCAGGAGGGAAAGAAGAATTTTAGTCATTTCAAGATATGGAGATTTGCAGAAAAGACCTGATTGAATTAATTGTGCTACTGACATTAACCATTACTCTTTTGCACCGGAAGCAGATGTCCACACAGCACAAACGAAGTAATGTTATCGAAAGGTAACATCAGAGGATACCACCCTGGCTTGGCAGTGTTTCACATATTCATATTGTGCTGCTGTAGAGAACTTGCACAAGACATGGGGGTGTGACCCACCAGGGAAAATAAACACGTCTACTTCATACCTGGTTATTCAGGTTACCCTTACAGGCATTAAGGGGAAACAGAAACTTCTAAGATTAAAAATTACTCTCATCTTGAGTAAGACCAACTGAATTATGAATTAGAAGCACTTAACTCCTATCTACTTCTTGATGAATTCCTCTTTCTCATGGAGTTGCCTGTTTCTCAATATAAAGGTGTAGAAGCTTTAAAATTGTATGGGATTCCTAAGATGGATAGTCTTATGTCTTATAGATAGTCTTACCTTTGCAACAGATGTGTCTGTGTAGCAGGGCCACCAAAAGCAAACAGTGCCTATCCTTTCTCATTTCCCTGAACACATTCACTTGATCTCTCACAAAACTCCCTTTTTTGAGAGCTTAGGTGCACAGAGCTAAACTGTTAAACTACAAGGCAATTGTTTACTAGCTTAGCTATAAAGTAAGCTAGTAGAAGCTGGAAGAATTCTTCTTCTTGAATTCCAAACTGTGTTCCTAATTTTCTCCCTAGAGATACATGCTCGGTACAGACAGATAAATAATGAATACTTCTACATAACAGTTTATCCTGTGAAGTGGAACAAAACATTAAGAAAGGAATGGCAGAGACTTGATTTATGCAGTTGTCTAAAAGTGACCAGTCGTCTGCATGACTTCAGAAGTGATTAGAAGTGCTTTTCAGAACTACTTCATTATTCAGCATTGTCTTTCAGCACATGAGGGTGGCAAGACTTGGTGATACAGGCTACAGAATAGATACATTTACTTTTTTTTCCCCCCTCTTTTTCTAGGTTCAGTAACGTCTTTTGTAGTACAATATATGAAAATTAACTGGGATGTTTTTGGAGAACTGGCTTTAGGGATCTTCTCTGCAATAGATGCTGGTTCTCTATTTCTCATGCACTTCACTACCAACATCTGGGCATGTTACGCCGGCTACCTCATTTTCAAAGCATGCTATATGCTCCTCATAACAATAGCAACGTAAGTATAAAACCTTACAGTGCTACTATTATGCATAAAATACCAACAATACTTTAAGTTTGGGCATCCCTCCTTTTACTCAGAGGTAGCTGACCTAATGCTAGACATAACTGTTTAGGTAAAGATAAGGACACTTAAATGTCTAGTTATGCTGTTTTCACTCTTCTAAACAAGCATAAAAAAAAATATTAAAAGGACATCGAACATATACCTAGGCAGAAATTAAACAAAGTACAAGTCTTCTTTATTACTAAAGCCAATAGTAACAACAAAACATATAAGCTACTTTCCTCCTTCCTGGCAAAGGAGTGAAGAAGATCCAATTATATCTACACCAGTTTGCTGATATACTTGTTAGCAAGCTATGAATTGCATGAATGCAAAAATAGATTTGGCATACATTATTGCCCAACATAACTTCATAACTATAACCCTTAATGATACTATGATGTAAACAAGGAATAAAAGAAAACATTGGACATATAAACTTAGGCAAGATCTCTTAGGAGACCAAGCTGTTCTATCATCAGAAATAGAAAAATAAATATAAATAAAGAAATAAAAAATAATATATAACCTGTATAATAAATATAAAGCATTTTTATTACTCCAACAATTTTTTCTATTGGAATGTTTTTAGACATACCAAGGTATTTCATTAACAAAAATGCCCAATGAATTATGTCAAACCCCCAAATTATTCAGATACCATTTCAAAAAACTGCTAAAACTATAATCCATGACAAAAATTATAACTAATGAAGCCAAATGAATCCTCTATTTTAATTTTGGTGGATCGTTAGTACGCTGTAGTAGATCACACCTGGGTTATTTCAGCATATTCTACCAAAAAAAAAACCCAAAAACATAAAAGCTTGCACAAAAAAAGCCCAATGAAAACCAAAAGAGCACTGCAGAACTAGCACAAATTTGTTCAGACAGAAACTTTGAAGGTAAATATTGCAAGGAAAGATGTTCCAATTATTATCAAAAAAGAAATTGCAAGGCTGATCTACCTCTTGACAGGAATAAATGGTATGCTACCCCTCAATTGTCAAGCCACAAAGCAAGAACTGATTCACATAATCATAGAAAAGTTGGTTAGAAGATACCCATAGTGACCTTCTAGTCTAACATCTCAGCCAGGGCAGAACTCCTGCCAATGCCAGATCAGGTCATGGTTTTTCAAAACCATGTCTTGCAAAGCCTCTGTGTAGACTTTATGAGCTGTCTGGCACAGTTTGTGAAGGTAGAGAAGAAACAAAGGGAATGATTAAAGAGATCTGATTTCTAAATGGATAAAACAGATCATCTGATAGCGTGGTTTGGAAAAGCAACACAGGCAAATAAAAAACCCGACAGAATACACTATGGCAGTCAAGACATTGTTTAGACTAAACAAGAAAGCAAACAAATCAATGAAGCACTAGTTACTCTATTCTTGATATATCATCTGTATGAACCTTCATCTGTATGTTTCTCTTCATCAACTAAATTGAGAGGAAAAACCTCCCACCCAGAGTGAAGTAACTGACCTGTCAGTCTCACATTAGGTTCCAGATTGCAGTCAATCTGAGCATGGAGCGCTACGCCTTGATGTTTGGATTCAACAACTTTGTTGCACTGGTGATACAGACCATTCTTACAGTAGTCGTCGTGGATTCAAAAGGCCTGGGACTGAACATAGTGACTCAGGTGAGTGCTATTAACTTTCTCCCCTCTGGTGAGACCCCACCTGGAGTACTGCATCCAGCTCTGGAGCCCTCAGCACAGGAAAGACGCAGACCTGTAGGAGAGGGTCCAGAGGAGGGATACAAAAAATTATCAGAGGGATGTAGCGCCTCTCCTGTGAGGAAAGGCTGAGAGAGTTGGGGTTGTTCATCCCAGAGAAGACTCCAAGGAGACCTTATTGAGGTCTTTCATTACTTAAAGGGGGCTTATAAGATGGGGACAAACTTTTTAGCCTGTTGCGAAAGGACAAGGGGTAATGGTTTTAAACTAAAAGACGGAAGATTTAGACTAGATATAAGGACGAAATTTTTTTAATTTTTTTTTTTTTTAAAAAGTGAGGGTGGTGAAACACTGGCACGGGTTACCCAAAGAAGTGGTAGGTGCCCCATCTCTGGAAACATTCAAGGTCAGGTTGGTTGGGGCTCAGAGCAACCTGATCTAGTTGAAGATGTTCCTGCTCATTGTAGGGACGTTGGACTAGATGACCTTTATCCCTTCCAACCCAAAGTATGCTATGATTCTATTTTCCATTTACTGCTTAGCCAATTCACCTTTGAAAGTTTACCAAGAAAGAAATCGCTGTGCCAAAGGACAATTGAATTCCCTCTTTCATCTACAGAAATCTAGACAACTTGCTCTTCCCTTGTGCCAGCCATCATTCTTCCCTCTTGCCTATTAGTGTGCTTTTAGAATTACAGATGCTGGTCTTTGACTTTTTGAGGACAGATATACCAGAGCAAAAATAATCGGACCTTGCTATCTGACCAGGTTTTGCTAATTAGAAGGACACTGAATAACATCCTCTCTGCCCAAAAATTCAGCCTGGTTATCTCAGATGCAGAATCAACACAACCACATGTTGTTAGGGGAGTTCAAGACCATGAGACACAGCCTGGATTATTAGAGTTATTTCAGCTCAAGTGACAAGGACACCTACCTTCTAATTCCAGCTCAGGAGCAAACCTGATCTGTATCTCGATGTGAATGATAAGAGTTTTCTGCCCATAGTTTGGGCACTTAATTTAGGGTGGGACATCCTGTCTCACAACAGCGTCCCTAACTTCAGTCAACCCAATTCCATTCTTGTTGGAGTCAGCTGAAATGTACTAACTTCCGCATTTTCTCAGATGGGATCTCAGTTGGGGTAGCTTCCTGCTCCCATGGACTTAAAGAAGACTAAAGCTATTCAGATATTCTACACAGAGAAAGCAAAAGTTACTTTAAAATATTAAAGATTGAATTAAACACTTAAAAGTAAAACTTTAAAATTAAGGACAGGAATATGCAGGACTTAATAAATAGGCTTGCCACTGTTGTTGGAAATACTGATACAAAGTTATGGTATATTTATGGAAGCCAGAGTGCTAACAGCACTGAAACATGCAAGAGCAAAAGAGGACCAACTCAGACTCTTCACCTACATTATTTATGATTATGTGGGTAATGAAGACACTTCTACATTTTGCATTAATAGGAAAAAAAAAATCATCTTCCTAACCCTTCCTCTATCTGATGTTTATTAAGAGGCACAAGAACTGGAAGCAAGGGCCAGTTCTTCATTCCTCAAAGATCTGCTGTTTGCTGGAAAAATTAAGATCTTGCTTAATTGCAAAACAAACACTTGAAAAAAAAAACTTGAACACTTCAAACTGTCCCAGAACACAGGTAAACAAAATAGTAGTGTCCATCATCTCCAGAAGAAGCAGCATTTCTCTAATGCATTTTTCATTAATTCTCCTGCCTTTTTCTCTCTCCCTCCCAGTTTTTGATTTATGGCAGCTACTTCGCAATCATAGCTGGGGTTTTCTTGATCAGGAGCCTTTGCATGCTTGTCTCCAGCAAATGTGAAAGGAAAATAGCAAGATCTTGCAAAGAGCACCTGAACCACGCTGAACATGAATCAAAAGAGCAGATTGTAACTGGCTGTACGACACGGATGTAGGAGTCAGGCAGGCAGGCTCACGTGGCCAGGCCCTCGTGGGAGAAGAGCTCCTACTGCAGCATGCAGGGACAGCAGCGCCAGATCAACGTACAACACAGCCCTGAAAAGCTACACTGAATCATTACAGCACTTCGTAACAACATATGCCAGCTAAGAGATCACCATAATGGCACTGTGACAAGAAGAGAACATAAGTTGCTTTAGATTCTTATTTACCTGCCTATAAATAGCTTACCGGCAGTTATTTATACATGAGAACAGAGCAACCACCTCAGCACCCCACCGAGCATGCTGCAAAAGATCAGAGTCCACCCTGCCCTGCTTGTTCTAGCTCTTGTGTAGGTGTTGGCAAGCTGCTTCCATGCACGTTTGCTACACGTGTGGGTGAAGGGACTGTCCCCCCTTTGCACATACCTCGTTCTGAACCCAGGAAGAAGGGACTGTGCTTGCATCATTATATTCTTTCCTACCTAACTACAGGAGATTCGATGACAGACTTCTCCCTTCTGATTTAAAAGCTCTCGTCAGAAGCGGGCCTTTTGCGCACAACAGCGCAGAGAAGCAGTGTTTGCAGAACCTATCTGAGCAGGCTCACTAAAACACTGCTAAGCCACAGTTGTTGCTTGGCCCACCTTTGAAAGCTGCAACCTAAACACTGTACTGAGTCTGTAGCCATCTCAGCGCAGAAGGGAAAAACTTCAGAGTCAAAACAAAATGAAAGAGCCCCACTCCTTTCCTTGTGCTTCCTGTAAAATTAAATTCAGGACTGAGTGTCTTCCTGTTTCAAGAGGAAAATAAAAAAAAGAGGAAAGAAACCAAAGGAATTGACTAGCATGGACTAAAACCAGAGAAGTATGTTGTGGAGAAATTTGGCTAATTCCTCACAGGAAAATTCCAGATTAATATGAATATCCAAGAAGATGTATAACTGAAACAAAAAGGTAACATCACGTGTGCTTTTGAGTGCCAAATGAGGAAGAATCACTGATCTTGGCCAAAGACTTGGCAGGGTCAGCACCTCAGAATTTATCAAGAAGCTTCAAGTTCTATGGCTAATTTAGTCCAGCACAAAGGACAGTTAGTTCAGGAAAAGAAAAAAAAAGGAGACTATAAATGAGTTTGCATAGCGAATATCTAACTTAATATAAATTATGTCTGTATGTTAAGATTATTTCTATACTGCTTTTTGCTTCTAGGCTTCCAATATCTACATTTAACTAATAAAAATAGAAAATACTTAGCACATATAAAATAATATTTTTCCTGTAGAAACATGAGCTATCATTTGTACCAACATACGTGCTTTTCATGCACTAGATTGCAACTGGACAAAGTGCCCAGAGGTGAGAAGCAATTTGTTTCAAGTCACAAGAAGAATCAGTAGGATTTGACCAGATGAACCCAGCTCATTTTCTTTGCTTTTTGTTTACTATCATGCATAGGGTGGGCATTCTATGCTGTGAACTGGCTCTAACCAGAGCAGCTTAACCAATGCAGTTGTGAAGCGGAAGATGTACTCAATCTCCACTAAGCCATATCTTTTATCACTGCAGAACTGGGGGGACAAAGTCCACTAGAGCAAGGACTACTTTGTTTTGCTTTTCCTTGTGAATAGGAAATTTCTTTTGAGGAATTTTGTTAAAGAACTAGGTGCCAGCCCTGGGCTAGAAGCTAACTAGAGTTTGTGTTTAAGTAAGAAAGAGGAACTTAGCATTTCCAGCTCCACAGTGTCAAACAAAAAGTTAACAAATATTTCTATGTAGCATCTGACAAAAGGAAAGGAGTTAGCAACATGCAAAACTTTTGCTGTTTTTTAAAAAAGCAATGGCAGTAGCAAGCTGCAGGAAAGGAGCTAGAAAAACTTGTAGATAAAACCATAAAAATTCTTCTGTTCTCAACTGGTCAGAGCTTACTGCCTCCATGAATATGGGATGCCACTAAGGAGTAAAGGAACCACACAGACACAATGCATTTGTTTTGCAGATGTAGAGAACACCATCTTCAGAAAACAGATAAGGCTTCAAAAAAATAATAATCTATTCCTATTCTCTCAAATTTCCAAAAGAAAGATTTTGAGGTTGGGAGTTGGGGAGAGCAGGGGGGAAGGGGCAGGTATAGGGGAGGAAGAAGGCAGCTCTTAGAAGTATTAGGAAGGACATGACACATTGGAGGTGGAAACAACAGCAAGAGGAAGATGAGACCTTGCATTACCCTGGGTTTTCACCTGCAAATCAGTATTAATTAACCCAGCAATCACAGTTAGAGATTTCATCCAAAACAGTAAGATGCACACATCAACCTCCGTGTTTGTGGACATAAACGCAACTCTGTGGAGAGGAGATGGTTGAGGCTTGGCAGGTTATGAGCAAGGCTGGAACCACAGACTCTCTAGTTCTGCAGGAAAAGGACACTGAACAAATCCACCTCTCCCTGCAGCTTCTAGTATGAAGTGCTTGTCTTTCTCCCAGCATGTTAAAGGATTCCACATAAATATTGAAACCCAGAGCTGAGCGCATCACTCTCCATAGCTAGAACCTCCTCTAAATACAACACTAACTACCTTTGAAACATCAGTGGATTTAGGCACAAGTATTCCATGAGGATACAGTCCAGCAAGCTGATAAGGCCAGTTCTGGATAACAAGGCAGCAAACAAATTCTATCTTTGTATTCAAAGCAGGCAGGTATTAACCAGGCACTGCATGGGTTACCAGAGAAATGCTAGTCACCAGCCACCTTTCAGCAGGCCAGTAGACATACCCATCTTCCCCATGGTTCTCCTTTCTCAGAAGCAGTTGAAGAGAATGAAATGCAGAGGCAAGCCTGACTTCTTTGAACACTTGCCTGCCTGGCTGCACTGCACGCTCGAAGCACTGCGAGAAGTTTCTGTACTTGTAGAACAAGACCAGGCTCTGTCCAGCTCACAAAGCTGCTCTGGGGAGAACATGGGGTCCCTCCTGCCAGGGCCACAGCATTTGCTCCCAGAGTTAACACACATCCCACCAACAGGCTTCAATGTCAACTCCATCCTCTGATGAACCCTGGAAGACGTAGGGAGTCCACTCTAAAAAAAAAAAAAATTGATAAGGGAAAGCAAAGCAGAAGCACTTCTCTGAAGCAGTTCTGGTTTGATTTTTTTTCAGTTTAGAAGTTAGATTTAGAAGCTTCTTGTCCATTTGACCTTGAGTGACAGATTGATCCTTATGCAGAAGTAATTCCTGGCCAACTAAAAGTATGAGCTAATATGTCCCCGCAGCCCTAGCAGAGCCAGGACAGTCAGCAGAGACCCTGTGAGCCCAGAGGCCACTGTGCAATGCAAAGGGGAGGGACAGTATCAGCCCCAACTGTAAAATAGGTGTTGGATCTGATCTATGAATTGGAGACCAGAGCTTTTAAAGGTATTTGTTAGCATGAAAATGCAATCAAGTGATAACTTTCTTGCCATGTCAGTTTTTATTACTCATTAGAACTCAGTTTGCTGACAGAACCTGTGAAGGATAAAGCTTCCCCTTCCCTCTGTGAGCAAGAAGAGCTGTGATTAATTTTTATTACTATTATTACTTTTTAAAATTCTGATAACATTCTCCCAAGTTTAGAAAGAACTTTTAGAAAACAAAAAGACAGAGAAATTTCTTACTACCTCCAATACTAAAGGGTGGTCATCCTGGGAGGAAACTGCACACGAATCCACAGCAAATGCACCACAGCCACAGCTTTGACAGGTAATCCATTACCTTCAGAGTCATTTGGAAGCGTGCTGGCTGCTCACTTGCTCGGTGCAAGATTTTTGCTGATGTTATTGTTCAGTCCAGGATTTACCATATTTTTGTTTTGAAAAGACAACAGATACCAAAATATTTCAAAGCAGAACTAGAGTTCAGGATAATATAGGCTATATTTTATATACAATGATTTGTAAGAGAAAGATGATAATCAGAGGCAATCATTTAAAATCAGGTTTCAAGGTTAGGGCTTGTTTTTGTAACATTCCTCTGAGGTCACAGAAATACTGCCTTAATAACATACTATTTATGCCAAGTTTTAACAAATACAATCTCACGGTGCAAACAGAAGCACTTTTGAAAAAGTGCCTGCCATTAAATGGAATTCAACATTTTAAAAAAATAGCTTGTAACAGCTTGGTTAAACATCAGTCAGTGCTTTGCTTTCATTCTCTTATATTTCAGAACATGTTTCTCTTATTATCTGGAAACAGTGGAATTTACTTTCTAATGCAAAACAAATAAAATAAGCTTAAAAACCCCCAAATCTCTTTAGGCTTCTTTTTGCTGGCCACTACCATGAAGAAAGACAACTCATTCTTTTTCTTTTGATCATCACTTTCAAAAGTAAGTCAAGAGCCCTCTTTACTAAGTCTGAGCAGGTACCAGGAGCAGTTTCTGCATCTTTTTTTACCCCCTCCAATGACTGGAGTGCAAGAAATTTGATGAGTATTAAAGTATTTTGAAGAAACTGAGCTCACAATGGGTTGTGAGTTGGCTGGTGGCTTTTATTGCCTGCACAAAGGCTTGCACTTCTATTGTTCCACTTGGCTCCCAGGCTGCCAATCAACAGAGAACAGCCTCTCTGAGCATGCTGAGAATGAGCTTTAATCATCTCACAGTTTCCCCACTCATTTATTCAGAAGTGAGACTGTAATGGAACTTTATTCTTCCGCTATGATATATCCACTCAATTCTACCTACGTCATTAGGAACAACCTTTGATAGATGATAAAGAGACTGGAGTTTACCACCACCAATGCACCTTGATCCAAGTTGTTCATTTACAAGCTGCATCTGTGATCACTGGCAGGTTTAGTGAGAGAAACATTAGCTGAAGTGGGGTTAGTTAAAAAGTAAACTTGCAAATGAATTTTTAGCAACTGTGAAGAGCATCTTTATAAAATTCCTAGTGTACTCATTCCTTCACTACGGTTGGTTTGTTGGGATTTTTTTGGTTGCTTTTTTTTTTTTTTAGGTAGACTATGAATTGCTGGAAGGGAGCCATACACCACAGCTGGATTTATCCCACACTGATCATCTGTGCAAATGGATTTTTCTCCACAATGAGGCCATCAGAATCTTTTCTCACTCCTTATTTAACTGGACCAGACAAAAACCTAACGATTGAAGAGGTATGTAACTATTCTCTTAACTAATAATTAAGACGCTTAAAGCATTAAGTCTTACAGCAATCACTGAAGAGAAGATTAAGTGTTCAATGATACAGTTATATTTTATCTAGAGACTCTAGATAAAATAAGAGACTCTAGAGCATTTTTAAGATGTTTCTGGAAAAAAGCAAGGAGTCGCCTGTGTTGCAGAAGGTCAAAACTTCAAAGTCCCTACATTCTTAGGGCTTTGAAACCACTTTGGTGGTTAAGAAATTGATACTTTCAGCAAAATCACTAGTTCCTCTCCCCACCTAGAACCCCAAGAGAGGAACAACACTAAGATTTATCTATATTTATCATGTAATTGATTACACTGACAGTGACAAAGTGAGTGCAAATTGTAAGAAAACCAAGCAGACTTCCTCTCATGAGCTGTTAGATTATTATCTATATTACAGAGCTGTTTCATGCATTCATTAACCTCTGGAGGTCAGATTCACATTCAAAAAGTCTGGTTTGGGTGTTTGGTTTTTTTCTTGACAAAAGCATGCACTGCAAGTTTCCTTGCTGTACTCCTCTGTTCAGCACTGGCTGCTTCAGGAGTACACTTCCCAACAAAAGGGGACATAGTTAACACGTGGCTGAGTCATGGAGTTAATGGTATAATTAGAAAACACAAGCTCAGTACACCCACATGCAGCTGATACTAAGAACAATCATTCTTGATGTGCAATAGCAAGTGTTAAGGCAGAATCTTCTAGCATAGTGTAAACCCAAGGTTTCTTCCAAAAAAAGGTATCTGTGGATTGAGTTTTGGGGTTCCCCACCCCCTTTTATTATTTTTTTTGAACCACAAAGGGAAATTTTTTCTCTAGTAGATGAAATACACAAATAGCATGACAGGATGCTTTAATTCTGATTTCAATGATAATCCTTAACTCAAAAATAAGTGTAGTACAGATACTGGCTCTTTCAGCTAAATTCACCACTGGTGAGTAAATTCTGTAAGTTTCAGTCAAACACTTAAAAAGTTTAATTAAAGATCAGAGAAACAAAAGGAGTCACACAGAAAGATATAGTGAACCTGCTACTCACCATGCAACTCACTCCAGTACAAGTTCAGAAAATGATAACCAGCTGCTGTTGTTCCTTCTTGTATTTGCAACAATTCCTTTCTGGCCTAATTGCTTAAGCAGAGAATAAATGGATGGATCCACAAATGGATACCCCCACAGGTCCAGCAATAACTGGAGAAGACCTCCCCAAAACAGACAACTTGTACATACCAAAGTGAACTTTTTCTATGACTGTATCTAAAAGAAGGGGATACCCCCCCAGCTGTAGCCACGCTGCCTGGGCAAGCACTGAGCTCGTGGCGACAGTAAACAGCATCTTCCAACCTGAATGCAGATCAGTCTTAGAAAAAGAATTTATTTTCAGAGCATCTATGCATTGAAGGCCAACTGAAGCTTATGAAAATATTGTTCCATCAAAGACTGACTTACTTCTTACACATTAAATTTGAAGAAAACATAGAAGGTGAAGATAACATAGTAAGAGCTGTACATTCACTATGTGCAGTACCAGTTCCCCTATTGTAAAGGGCATATATATGTTTTTGTTTCTAATCCTAAAAAAAGAGAGAGGTGACCACAGATATACAACGACTCATGTAAAAGGTAAATAGGCATTCTTTTTCAGCTACTGTGAGGAATAGGATTTGATGCTAGACAGACTTTCCTGTGACACAAACACTGTTATAACTGCTTTAAACAACTACATATCAAAGCCTGCCTTCTTCGTCGGCCTTTACTAGAATTATTTTTTAAGCTAATCTACCTCTTTACAGAGTACAGGACAGCATCACTATCTTTGCCTCTTAAGGAGTACGTTTACAGTTTTGTAATCTAACACAGTTTAAGTCTGCACAATTTGAACAGTTCAGTGTTTCCTGTCACCACAATGATGTTCCTTCAATAAAATATAAAAATATTTTCTCTTTTATTCTCTTTTAGGTTACCAACCAGATTTACCCAGTTTGGACATACTCCTACCTTGCACTCCTTTTCCCGGTCTTCTTGATTACAGACTATGTGCGCTACAAGCCCGTCCTCCTCCTCCAGGGCATCAGCTTCATCATCACGTGGCTCTTGCTCCTCTTCGCACACGGAGTGCTGGCCATGCAGATGGTGGAGTTCTTCTACGGGATGGCAACAGCCACCGAGGTGGCCTATTACGCCTACATCTACAGCGTTGTCAGCACCGATCACTATCAGAGAGTGACGAGCTATTGCAGAAGTATCACTCTGGTTGCGGCCACCGTTGCCGCCGTGCTGGGACAGCTGCTGGTTTCCTTGGCAGATGTATCCTACTTCTACCTCAACGCCATTTCTTTGGCTTCCGTGTCCCTGGCATTCCTGTGTTCCTTTTTCCTCCCAATGCCTCAAAAGAGTATGTTCTTCCACAGGAAAGATATCTCACCACCTGCCCCAGGGCCAGATAAATCTGTGGCCTCAGTTGGCTTGGACGGGCCATCGAGCTGCCAGGAGGACTCCATATCTGCTGACAGAGGACCCACACCCGAAGCAGAGGCTGATAATGCCAGACCCCAGAACGATGTGCTCAGAGTACTGGTGCAGCTGGGCAAGGACCTGAAGGACTGCTACAGCTCTAGGAAACTTTTGTACTGGTCCCTGTGGTGGGCTCTGGCCACAGCAGGCTTTAACCAGGTTCTGAATTACATCCAAGTGCTGTGGGACTTCAGAGCCCCCTCTCACAGCTCTGCAGTGTACAATGGAGCTGTGGAAGCAATAGCAACTTTTTTAGGTAAGTAAAAGATCATTAGCAACTACTTCTAACCCATCCTGTGCTGATGGCATTCTTCAGCAGCGTTTGATACCTTTCTGTTTATTTCCTGTGAGAACCAAGGTCAACAGCAACAGCCTCCAATATTTAACACCCAAACACATAGTATGCAAAGCATGATTTTACTGCACTTCATCAGTTGATTTTACTATCACTTTATCACTTCAAAAATGTTAAAAAAAAATAGATATAACATTTCCTTCTTAGAGGAGCCTCATTCCACCAAAGCAGTTTAAGAGTTTAAGTTCATGGCTCTGTTCAGACCATGAATTTAGCCCCAAGTAAACAGTTGCAAACCCTTTTCAATGACACCTTGCCTATTCCTCCCTCAAATATACCTTAAGTTAGGTGGCTTAAAAACTAAAAGAGCATATTAACAGGTACACTGGAGGGTCTGTTCAGACATTAGATTAAACATAGTTTCAGGGTGAGTGCTCCGGAACAAGTACTCTGTGACTGCCTCTGTATCCTGATCAATGAGTTTGCCTCTGGATGTGACATAGAAGGAGAGGCCAGAAGCACTGGCATATGGCTGAAGTGCAACTTCTTTATTTAAATAGCTGTTCATTTCCAATGGAATCTAATTTTTAAGCTCACATTTACACAGCTATGTCTCCTCCTTCATGCCAGGAGCTGTATCTCATGCTTCTACAGGGAACTTCCAGTTTTCTCTTCCTCCCTGCAATCAGCATGAAAATCCATTTTACTGAAGCTACCCCACAATTTCTCAGACTACTGGTTTGAGCAGCATTCCCAAGGGCTTTCTTGCTTTTACACCCTCTGCCATTTGATACTATTTCAGAGTACAGAAAGCACTCACAGTACCAGGAACCTCTGGCTAGAGCAGTGATGGACGAAAGGAGTAGGCCTGCTATGACTTTTTGAACTCTGATGGAGAGCACATGCAAGCAGCAAATGAAGACCAATTTTGCACTAATGTGCTAGCCTACCTGAAAGCATCTGGGTAACTGATATACTCTGCTGTGTAACCTGCCTGGACCAGGCTTCTTTTTGTATGCAAGTTACTAACCTCAGCATATTGTGTTTCAAAGAGCTTTCATAAACCTACAGGAGCCTCTGCGCTCCAAGAGCATAAAAAAACCCCAAACCACCCCATAGCTGGTGTCTACAGCTATGTTTCTCCAAAACTGAAATGGGGAGAAAAGTAAATCTGATCATTATTGCAGAAATTAAAAAAAAAAAAAAAAAAAAAAATCAAGGCACTGGAGTTTGTTATACTGTATTACGCTCAAGTAAGGGCTCTTACTGTATGTGATGGTCAATAAAGCATTGCCAAATGCAGTTCTTAAGATTTTTCACCAGAAACTGAAAGAGATGCTTTCATTATAAAAAACAAAACATGAAGGTGCACAAGAGACTTTCATTTCATAAAGATCTTTATGTGAAGGAATTAAACTCCATTATGCGTATTTTGACAGAAAATACTTGGCTGGATTGTTCTTCTCTCTGCTCAGTTGTTAAAAAAAAAAAAATGGAGTAGCAACAATAGACTGTGCGCTGCTGCTCCAGCCTTAGGCAGGAGGCACTTTTCTCAGAGTACTTCAGTCTGCGAAGACTCTCTAAGCAAGGAGAAAAAAACCAAAACGAGAACCAAACAAACCGAATAGAATCATAGAATGGTCCAGGCCAGAAGGGACCTCCAAAGATCATCTAGTCCGACCTCCCCGCAGTCAGCAGGGATACCCCTAACTAGACCAGGTTGCCCAGGGCCTCACCTTGAATATCTCCAGGGATGGGGCCTCAACTACCTCCCTGGGCAACCTATTCCAGTGCTTCACCACCCTCATAGTGAAGAGCTTTTTCCTAACATCCAATCTAAATCTGCCCTTTTCCAACTTAAAGCCATTGCCTCTTGTCCTGTCACTGCAGGCCTTTGTAAACAGACTCTCCCCAGCCTTCCATAGGCCCCCCTCAGGTACTGGAAGGCCGCTATTATGTCTCCTCTTCTCCAGGCTGAAGAACCCCAGCTCCCTCAGCCTGTCCTTGTAGCAGAGGTGCTCCAACCCCCTGATCAT
>JAOXNO010000052.1:18565882-18590522 GCA_028565335.1 Limnodromus scolopaceus
CGTAGGAGAGATGCTCCAGGCCCTTAATCATCTTTGTGGCCCTTTGCTGTACCCTCTCCAGCAGCTCCCTGTCCTTCCTGAACTGGGGAGCCCAAATTTTATTTCTTCATCCTATTTTATTTCTTCTGGGTAAAGCCTCTTCTCCCTTGTTAGCCCCAGAGTTGTGCTGTGTCACTACGCTTTTTTAAAGTCTTTTGTGGAAGCCTTATATTCCACTAGTTTATAGGAAGTCTACATGCCAATTTATTTTTTTTTATTTTTGCCACTATTACCAGTCTGTAAACTACAGAGAACAGTTATCTACCCCCGTTCTTCAAAATCTCATCATTCTGCAGAAGTTATGGAATTTTGTAAATTAAATACAGACAGTAAGTGTAAGGCCAGGCACATTTCCCCTTGAAGATGCAACAATGTCCTGAGCCAGCTTAGTACATTAGGAAACTCAGAAAAAAAGGAACATACCAAAAGTTACATTTCCTGTATAATTTTCATGCTGCACATCTACATGTTACAGACCGCAGCACAAATTTGTTAATACTTTCCCATCAGCTACTGCACTCAGTTGTGCCTTAATTGCAGAAACAGTAACTTATACTGAAAGACTGTAAATTTGCTGGTGTTCTTCAGTGATTTCCATAGTTAACTATATAGTGCACATGAAGGGAAAAAGAAAAGTCCATCCCCTGTAAGCACAGCTGAAACCAAGGCTTAAAACAAGAACACCAGACCATAAACTTCAAGCAAGCAGTGCTGGATTCAGCGCACGTTCTTCCATCCTCTGCTGTAGTGTGTGAATACTAGCAAAAATTACATGTTCATACAGCTCCTTAAATGAGCATTTAAAACTCATTTTTGCCAAAGCTGGCAGACTGCTCAACCATTCTTGTATTCCAAAGGGAAGAGTTTACCATTTCATTATTAATTTCAGTTAACACTACCCTTTGATTACTGCACACAGAACAAGCCTTACAAGTGTTTTACCGTAAAAAGTCAGAAAATACCTTCAGATAAACCACCCTGCAATAGGCATTCAGCTATCACATACTCAGACCTAGATTTCTGTCTTTTAGAAACTGTTTTACCAATCCTGAAACTGTTTTGGGTTCTAAAACTTATGGAAAGGAGTTATAGGAATTACCACAATGGTTAATTACTGAGAAAAAAAATTAAAAAGATCAGTACAGCTAAGTATTCCTCTCAATTTTGATTTTCAGCACTTACTTCAAACAGAAATTAACAGACCCTTTGTAAAATTATATTTATTCTGAAGTGTACATATTGCTTTTTATCCTTTTAAAAATTATCCAGCAGAGATACAGTGGAATTTTACCTAAATTTGGAACACAGTATTGAAATATTGCTTTAATGAAATTTTCATCTCCTGAAACCCACAAAGAGTAATTAAGTGTATATAAATACAGAATTATTCAGCAACAAGTTTGGAAAAAATAAAGTATTAGAATTAAATATCTGCAGCCTCTTCAGTAAACACTGCACAACACTGGCCAGTCAGCACAAGTTCTCCCAGGTAAATATACCTCCAAAAAGATGATTAACATGAAATCTTACGTTAAGGATTTTACAAAACACACTGCAACAGCAATTCTTATTCTGTATTACTGAATTCAGCCAGTTATTTCACAACATTTTTTTGAAAGCTAGCTTTGAGAATGCCTTATTACTTTGCTCAGGTCCTCAGGTGTGTATTGAGTCCCCTCCACCACACTCCCTCTCAGGTGTTAACAATTTCAGGACTGATTTGCAAGAAATCTCTCTTATTCTTGTTGGCTTAGCAGCATCCCAGTTTCTCTCAGAAAAATGAGATGAAAAGCCCATTCAGACAAGGCAGGCAAAGGTACTTTCCCACAATTACAATGCAAGTTAGCAACAACATACTTCAGTGACCACAGAATCAAATTTTTCTTTAGGATAGATTTCTATGGCTCAAGATCTTTGGCTGAAAATAAACCCTGAGGGCTCAATATATTTTACTGAAGTCATTCTTTAAGAATTCCAAGGCCTGCCCCCACCCTCAGTCAATACACATGCTCAAAGCTTGTTTATTCTCCCTGAATTTACAGAAGACTACCCACATGGCTAGTATTCAGTTTTCAAAGAGACATACACACAAAAGAGGAGGTCATTCTTTAATGGAGGAGGCCTTTTTCTTTTAACAAATTGACAGTCATTGTCAATCCATTTGAACCCCCTTAAAAATCTGTTTTCCATGAATGCTCTTCCTAATAATTTTCAGAAAGAAAATTGAAGGTCTAATATCAGCTTCGCCCTACATTCTGTTACTCATCCTCTCACTCCCTCCCCTAAAGAGTTTGAAGCTCTATTAGTAGGTTGAAACAGTCTAATCATACATATAATAGAAAATAGCTACAGCAACTCCCACTTCAAAAAGGAGAATTATCAGCCTTTATGTCTTCAACCTTTCTTTATAAAGGCCTAAAGGAAATCTTGAAGCAATACAATATTCTCAAGGCACATAAATTACATATACCTCATGAAGAAGTTTAGACTGAAGTCATCAAAAATTAAAACTACATTTTATACATTTAAAAGGGATACACTGCTCAGAATACTTACCTGTATGACTATTGAAGTGTGCAAAATTAGCAAAATTTGCTGTAGCAGTTGACTGAGGAGGAGCAGCAGCAAAAATATCTGAGCCAAGGTCACTGAGGAGGTCAAATTGTTTCTTTTCTTGTTGCTGCTGTCCTTGAGATCGAACTACAACAGGAGACTACAAACAACATTTCAATTAGCTAATACAAAAAAGCTGATATTTTACCAAACTGACTTTTGCAAAATAGAAGGACAGACTAAGCATATGTCCTTAACAAGCCTTTTATTCCTGAAGTTTAAGATGCTGTATACAGCACAGACCCTCCTCCTATAGTATGAGGACAACAATCTATTTATGCTTCTATGGTGGCTTTTAAAAGAACTCTGCAACAGATTTCTATGGATTAACAGGGACCAGAAGAATACGTAGCAGCATATAACCAACTTCATAATTATGTATTTAAAACTGCAAATACTGTATGAATACAAACAATAAAGCTTAATTTACTTTTTCCTGTCTTCCCTCCAAAATCTTAAGCACATAGTGTTTGGTTTTACATGGCAGCATACAGACACTCCCTAAAAGCCACTTGATAAGACAGTTGCAGAATGCATAGCAAGTCATAATGAACATGCATGATTTTCATCCATATATTCACTACTAAAATAGTACCAGCCATTTTATTGTTTTCAAATTAAAAAAAAAAGAAAAAATATGACATTAGGTTTAAAGTTTAAAGACATTTAAGCAAAAGACAATCATAATTAAACTTGTCAATTGCATTGGAAAATTCTGTTTACTCAAAATAAGTGTTAAAAAAACCCATCAATTTTATCAATAGAAACAAGCTTAATTTAGGACCTGATCTGCAAATACCTCTATACTTCAACAAAATACATAAAGTTGTCTTTCGTGATGATATTATTTGGTTACAATTGCTACTGAAAGAATTCTTGTGCCCCTAAAAGAAAAAAAGTAGTGCTGAGCAGTTCTGTGCTCTTCAGCTCTGTCATTACTCACTTGGCTAGGTGTGCCCTTGTTTAAGTGCAGTGTGGGTGCAGCTTCTCCCAAGAGAGATTTGAGTGGCTTCACCTCAGGTGTGCTGCTTGTACTACTAGCAGAAGACCCCGATATGGATGCATGGACTGATGCCACCACCTTTGCTTGCTCTGGAGGGACATACCTACATTCAAAGAGAGCAATGGTTTTTACAATTTTAACGTGAAAAGTTCTGCTTAATATTTATAAGACTCAAGTGTGAGAACTGGTAGATCTCAGGTTTGCTATTTTAACCACTGACCCTGCAACAAATTCTATCAGTAGTCTGCAAAATAGCCATTACTTAAATATGCCAAATTTTTTTTTAAATGGACTAGAATTCCAAGTCATCAATATTTTATAGCACTTATTTAACAAAAGCCATGTCTCCTAACAAAAGCCTGCAAACCCCTTACTTTACACTGTTGTTGACAACCCCCTAAGCCATTTCTGTTCCACCAATACAAACTACACATTGAGACACTTCTTTAAATAGTTTGTCTTCTCTGCTTCCTGTAGAAGCTCTGAATAAAATCCAGAAATAATTTTCCTTTACAGAGCCGTGTGATCTAATCCAAATAGCACACAAGAAAGCACACTCAAGAACACGAGGATAACAGCCCATCTTCGCTTCCTGTCACAGATGAAATCTTTAGAATTGTAAAGCTATCTTACCATCTTTTCTTCTCATATTTTTCCTGTAGAAATTCCTTTACTTTTTGTGGATCCCTGAAGTCTGGAATTGCTGATGATCTATCATCAAACAGGCCTAGCCATATCTGTTTGCACACCTTATTAAAAAAAACGAACAGAACCACAGATTAATCAAGATAAAAATATCTTTATTCAAAACTTAAATAAGTTTACAATTGTTAATACATCAAACCATTACAAAGTACACAGCTGCACATTTCTCATTCCAGACTGAGCTGCTTTAACAACTGACTGGTGCACCATGTACTGATCTAAACACTTAAGTTGAAAGACCATCTGTCACAGCAGGGCAAGGAAATCCTAGCATCCTATTTCACCATCAAATACTGCTTTTACAAAATATTTGTAGTATGTACTCATGAAGGGACAAAGGACCTGATTTCTACTTGTGATCTTTAAGACTCCTCTTCTTCACCCAGTTCTACACGTTCCCTTACCTGTACTTCAAGGTTTGAACTCTTTCAACAGATCTCATATGGGCCATAGGGCCATAAGCCCTAGACGGTAGCTTTTAAAGGATCTGAGATTTAGCATTTATACTTATAATTACTATTTGAGTATAGGAACTTTATTTTTTTTAACCAGCGTTTATTGCTATGATGCAGTTTCTATGGTATCATATACATTTAATTTGAGTGAGGGTATGTGAGAAGGGGGAAGAGTACTCTTGCTCTGCTTTAATTTTCTAATTGTGGTTGCGAATGAGCAGAAGTTGGAGCAATTGCAAAATTCTCAGTATGTTCAGCTTCAAATCCTGACCAGAACAACAGGAAAGGTGACTGTTCTCAAAACTAAACAAGACACAGGAGCTGTCACACTTAAAACGCTTTCTTTAAGCATTTAGGAGTACTCTGCAAGTAACCTGAATAAGTACCCAAATGATACACAAAACATCACCCACCCTCTAAAAACAGCCTGTCATTTTAGAACAGGTTTCTCCCAGGGAAGTGGGGTCAAAAAAAGCATTGTTTCTGTGATGCATACCCTTTCTTCCCACACCCTTTCTGAAATAGTCCGGACCATCCCTCTTACACGCCTCCTGCAAATATTGCCCTCTATCCCTGCGATAGTGTCAGGTTTTCAGCATTGTCCCCATGACCTTGAGGAAGCGCATGCTCTAACAAGCAAGAGCTACATGAACTAATTGCCCTGAAAGTTGGCAAATCAAGGTAGAAGCTGTGTTACTTCCACTACATCATCTTCCCCAGAGAGGTTTTCTTCTTCTTTACCTGGCCAGCTAACTTCACCAAAATTGTAGCAACTTAGCCTCTTTGGGAGCACTAGTTGTCAAGTGTGATAACTCTTATAAGTCATTTCAAAGATTGTTCAGGATTAGAGAGATTAGACAGACAGCATAAGTATGTATTTCATACTTGATGTTTTGATTTTATATAGCCTGTTTGCATGTCCAACACTCCACGGTCCTTATTGTCATCTACTGGATAGAGACAACAATGTAATGCAAATCTAATGATCAAAGGGTAACTTTAAATTAGTGATTTAAATACTCATCTAAAAACAAGATCAGTAGTTCCTACTTCAAATAAACTCAGCTATTCAGCATTCATTCAGCAATTGTACTCCACAAAAGGGTTAAATTCAATGGACTGATTTGAGCTTGCAAATTTAAATGATCATTATTTGCAGTATGGTAATAGATTAAATGAAACTGAAGGTATTTGTTTAATACTTCTTCATACAAAGTGAGAAGATGTAAACATAATCAAAGAAGTCACATGCCTGTTCTAAAATAATAGCTAGCATGAAGCACTATTTTAATAGTAGCAAACTTTCACACAAGCACTGTAAATTTTGTCAGCAAAAAGTCAAGTCAGAACATTTACGGGTATAGCTTTAAACATCTGCAGCAGATAGTCTGATGTGGGCCAGCAGCAGTCTTTCCATACTTAACTCTGTCTAATCCGTGAATCCGTGAAACCAGCAGTCATACAATTGCTAGGAGGAAAAGTAGTCCTGTTTGTGGCTAGTTACAGAATACCTGGCAGCAGAGTTGGTGGTGTCCAAACCTATACAGTGCTTCCTGCCCAACCCCAAATTCAGTATTGGGAGGAACATCAGAAAATACCGAAGAAAAGAAAAAGTTCAGATTTTTCAGACAAGACAAAATTTCAGACAAGACAACAGACAAGTGTTATCACAGCCCCTATTTGATCCTGCACTCAGCAGAGTAACACTCAGGGCTGTGATCAGTTTGCATCCAGCCTAAGATGTGGTAGTGAATGAAAGAGGAGGTCGTCTTCCCCACCTGTATCAGGCCATTACATTACTCCCCCTTCTCCTACACCCAAAACAAGGCCGATCAAAGAAACTCATCACAATTTCCATGTCACTAGTACTCCTGAAACCTGTACTGAGATCAACTCTCAGCAAGTCAAACCACAACCCATGTTTTCACCCCTCTCCCTCTGTTTTCTGCTTCATCTTCACCCTGAAGTGCCTAAGCATTCAGAACAAGGGATAAAGAAAAAAAAAAACCAACAAACACAACTAAACCAAAAACACCTAAACAACTCCATGTCACATAGTCTCAATCCCTCCTGACCACTACAGAATTTCTAGGAGAAATCAGAGAACAAGGTCCTGTGTGGCTTCAGATGATGATTCATCAGCTATTGCAGCTATAGCAGATACCAGTCCTATGAACATGCAAACAGGCACAAAGGAGGACTGTGCTATCCAAACACATTGTTGGTTTAAAATGATGCAAACTTCTTAAAGGCATCAATTCTTGCATTGCATTGCAATTTTTTGCAAGCCTTCAGAAAGCAGTGTTCCAAAAGTGTTTCCTGGAGCAACTAATTTCTTCTAAATATCTAAACACAAAAGCAGTAACAACTGAAATATGCCTTAAGTCACCATTCTAATTTATTTAATTAAACCTGCCAGGCACTCTTTATTGGTTCTCCAGAGAGAACAGTATTATTAATGGACAACACACAACAACTGAGCAAAAGAACCTAAACTTAGTCACACAGACTTCAGCAAGAAGTTCTCATTTTAACGAAGTTTGACAGCAGTAACTATACAAACACAGGTTAAAACATTTACTACATCAGAGATGCAAATTAAATTTCACATCAGTTTCTTTACCTAAAGAGTTCTCAGAGAAAGTACAATTTCTTAGAAGTCTTAAATAAATCCTTTAGAGAGCCAAATTTTATAAAGCTTTACTATCCCACAAGCAACTATTAAAAGGCACAGTTTTGTCTATTTCTGTATGAAGTACCACACAATGCTTTGAATATGAGCAGCCGTTCCAAGCAAGCATTCAGAACACAATAAAAGGCCTGTTGTCTTTCCTTGTTTGCTGGTGACCTGTACGCTCTTTCCAGCTATACTTTTGTTACTATCATCTGACTTGACAGGAATCCACAATACTGCATTGATTATGCTTCAAGTGAGCCATAATACACAATTTCCAGCTATCTACAAAAAAGCAAATGGCAATGCACTGTGTAATACCATAGAATGAAATTAAAATAAAAATATATTATCAAAGATAGAACTCACATCATCCGTCATTTTTTTTCAATAGTTATCCTTCAACAGTCTTAAAATTAAGTCACTAACAGTACTGAACCTTATTCAAAGAAAAGTTTGCTGTGAAAAATGTGATTATTTTTACTGATCAGGCCATTACTTTTTTTTTTTCAAAGCTATTTAAAAGTTACTCTTATGATAAAGATCAAGGAAATTAATGCCATACAACTTGCTGTTGAGTTATGGTGGGGAATGATCACTCAGCAATTACCTCTCTTGTACCCTGACTACTCCCCATTAATCACAGCTTTTAAATCCACTACCTGAATTTGATAGTACTTGAGATGCTGTAAGTTCCATTGCAACAAAAACAAAAATTAGTGGAAATGTAGAAAAAAATCAGATTGGCAACTGAAGTTGCCAATACTTCAACATGAGCTTCAGTTTTATGTTCTGTCTGGCCTAACAGCTGCCTAGGCAGGACACCTGAACAAATTAGCACGCGGTTATTCACAGTGTGGGATGATTCTTGTTCAGCCGTTACTTGCAGGATGTGGTGGGGGCAAAAAGTCCGAAAGGGCAGTAAGGGGAACACGGACCTGCACAAAACCAAGCTTGAGGTAACCAGTCACTCTACTCAACATGAATTTTTCTTCTTAGTTTTCTAATACAAACTTACTATTTGAGGGGAAAAAAACCCAACCAACCACCCAAGTAAACAAGGAAGTAATTTTCAAAAGAAGCAAAAATTCAGAGTATATTATTTGAGAAATTTGAATTTGATATCCCAAAGAGCATGTATTTCAAAACACCTCTCTAATCCATACATTAATCAGACTTGCAGAGCTGATTCAGAAAATGCTCCTGCCCAGGTTTCATGATACATCTTAAGCTCCAATTTAACAGAATTGCTCATGCTTTTGCTTTTACAGATGAAAGCATGAAGCATCCCAACTCACCACAAAGTTACACAATATTACTATGAAAAGTACCAGCCCTAAAAAAGTCTATGGCTTTCTGAAATCCTTCTATATCAAACCATCTTCTCAGGGATATTCTGGTTCAGCCATTTAATATTAATATTGTTCTTTTTGAAACAGCAGCACAAATAAGCCTCTGCTCAAAAGCTCTGTTCATTCACCAAAAGCCTTGGTTATGCTCCTCCTTTTGATAACCAAAGCACTATTAAACAAAATGCTCTGCTTAGAGAAGAGCCTGGCAAGCCAGAGCCAAGAGTAAACACTCAAGTTATGTGGAAGCCCCTAGAAACAGTGGAACATATCCAACAATCCATAATCATTGTCCACTGTCCCTGAAAAGTGTAATTAGTCCATGTCCCACTGGTTCACCAATACAGCAAGAAGAAAAAAAAAAACACAGCATTGAAGTCAGAATGATTAAGCATATGCAGTATTTGAAAGTCTACTTTTGTTGAAGGGTTGACAGAAGCAAGACTTTGATGTTTTGCCTGCTTCTATTACATTGTGGGAGCTGCGAAGTACCAAGATAAAGCAAAGTTTTATCTTGTCAGGTAATAGTAAGTAGAAAACAAAATTCAGCAGTTATCTTCATGAAGTTTAAAAGTTCATGAGAATCCTTTTACAACGGGTTTGGGAAGAACAGTACCTGTTCTCTGCCAACAAGCTTCAATCCTCCAAGGGATGTCATTAGACATTTGGCAACTAGATACTGGGAAGTTCAGAATTAGATCAGTAAGTACAGCATGAAGCAAAGAGGGAAAGAGAATCACAACCAGCTTCAACCTACTCACCCTGACCTAGATAAAAACCCAGGAGGTAGCAAAGCAGAAACTGTGAGTTGCCATAACTTAAATATATCATTGAAAGAAAAAATTGGGCCAAGTGCATATTGTGTGTTATAATAAAGTCTTCACCTATATTTCTCTTCATACCATTGGTTTTCCTGAGCCTGCACTCAACAGCTATTCTATCTGAGGGATAAACTCTTTCTCCTATCACGTACCTGTCTTGTTTTCCATACACTATTTACATTTGTAGTCCTACAGTTTGAGTAATTACCCCTGTTTTCAGCTTTGACAGAAAGTAACAAAGAACTCATCCCATTCATTGCGCATCTGGTACTCCACAAAAAAAAAAAGCTGACTGGAAAGGCTTCTGCTTTAAAACCCAGCCTCCTAGTAACATTTCATGTTTTTGGGGATTCCAGGTAGGGCTCAAAAGCTAAGAACAACATAAAAATGCCTGTTTCCCCAAAAATGATTATCTTCTGGGTTTGCTTCTTGGTTTGTTGTCACAACTGGGGTTTTTTTTTTGTGTGTTGGGAAGGTGGGGAAGGACAGGTACACTGAAAAATTTCTAATAAAGAAAAAAAAATAAATCAGTTTTGCAGAAAGTCTGAGACAATCTGAAATTTCAGTTATTTCTATTTCAGTCCTATATATTTCAACTACCAAACAACACTTTACCATGTCATAACTACTTCACTGATACAGATCTCCAGTGTGTGTGGGAAGGCGGATATGGGAGAGACAAAGGCCTTCTGCTTACACAACATATTGAGCCACCACACTTTAGAAACTCCTGTTAGCAAAATTGTGCTAGTTAGGAATAACAAAAATTCAGTGAGGCCAGCAAAATTAAGTTTTTGCTCATGAAACCACCTTCTCTTGTACCCAGTGAAGGCACTATGGCAAGGAAAAGATGTAATAGGACAAGTACTTCTGCTGGTAGAAGCTACACTTCAACCAGGAAAAAGCACTCTACTAGACCTACAGAACTTCTTGTTTAGACCCAGACATGGGAAGATTACACATCAGTCTAGTTTAAAAAACTCTTAAGAAATATTACCTTTCAGAAGTCTGGTAAATGCCAAATTAGATTTATCTCCCCCTCCCCAACAATAAAATATCCTCAGTTATGCACCAAATGTAATGCTGACAGTGCAAAGAACTACAGATTACCACACAACAAAACTATGTTCCAAAACATAACACTCACCACAGGAAAAAAGATTTGGAAACAATTCCCTTATGTAAGCAAGTTATAGCTTTGTTTAGTAATTCAGCACTTCTGATGTCAATATTATTCATTAATCTCTGTAGGTTAAAAGAATTTTATACTGTCAGTTATACTGGTTTCAAAGTCAGTTTGGGTTCAGAAGCTACAGCTGGTTTCATAAGCACAGAGTCCAAGCCAGTAAATCCTGCTAACAAAGACATTGTTCTATACACAATCAGCTCACGTATCTCTATATCGTATTAGCAGAACCAGGGATGTACTACAAGGACACCTGACTGCACAGCTCATGCTGTCAGGACTCATCAGCTCCAGCTTAGTACTGCTCTTTCCACTCCAGGGTTTCTAGGCCACATTCCACAGCAAAGGAGATTCCAGGAAAGCGTTTTGGTCAGGTCAAATACCAGCTCTGAGCCAGCCCCATACTGCTACTAGTTCTGCAAGAGTGTGGGGAACTGGTACTCGCACAGATGCTATCAAGCATCAGGAAGACTGGCACAAAACCAAAGTTAAGCACTGTTAAACTAACCCGACACAGCTGAGCATACCTGCATAGCATTCCACTCATTAGCTCAGGTAAACATGGTCTTTGACCCCAGAAGAACACAGATTTTCCAAATACACAACTATCCAAATAATTCTCTTCCACCATATGCATATTAGCATAGGCCATTTGGGGAGGTTATAAAATATCTGGCACTTTTCAAAAGTGTAGTAGAACAATTACCTATGTAACTCGTTTGCCTCACAATACACAAGCATCAGGGGAAAGCTTCTGAATAAATAGTCACAGCTATAACGGCAACATGAGATTAGTACCACCTCCACTTTCTGCAAACAGCAAGTTCACTTTCTACAACCATTGCATTACTGAATCAGAGGCCTAATCAACGCTAGCATCATTTGATTGAGTTTTCAAATAGAACCATCTCCATACCGCTCTCTTCTCATTATTCCTAACATGAAAATACAGTGTGAAAATACCTCACACTGCTCTTCATGAAGGGAACGAGGGGAAAAATCCCACCCAGGGAATCAGAATTGCCTTTATCCTTCAAAAGGACTTCAGAAAGCACTTGAGGAATATCAGCTTGAAGATGTTTCCATTCTTGCTGCAGAAGTGAGCTAACCCCAACATCAGCAAAATCAGAGTCTGGACATCTGTTTATACCTGCAGATGAGTAAACAACACCAAAATATATACACAGGTAGAACTGTATGTGCTTC
This sequence comes from Limnodromus scolopaceus, assembly GCA_028565335.1. NCBI lineage: Eukaryota > Metazoa > Chordata > Aves > Charadriiformes > Scolopacidae > Limnodromus > Limnodromus scolopaceus. Next base: position 18,577,934 of record JAOXNO010000052.1, read on the forward strand.
CTAATACAGTAAAAAGTTTTAAATCTGTATCTGAAGTAGTAAAAACTCATTCAAAAAAAGTTCAGCTTACCTGTGCCAGAACAACATTCCTTTGAAGGTTCTGGCTGGGACAGAGTTAATTTTCTTCATAGTAGCTAGTATGGGGCTATGTTTTGGTTTTGTGCTGAAAACAGTGTTGATAACACAGGGATGTTTTTGTTACTGCTAAACAGCACTTACACAGAGTCAAGGCCTTTTCTGCCCCTCACCCCACCCCATCAGCAAGTAGGTTGGGGGTGCACAAGAAGTTGGGAAAAGACACTGCCAGGAGGGATATTCCATACCATATGACGTCATGCTCAATATATAAAGCAGGGGAAGAAGAAAGGTGGGGGGGATGTTCAGAGTGATGGTATTTGTCTTACCATATAACCATTATGCATGATGGAGGCCTGCTGCCCTGGAGATGGCTGAACACCTGCCTGCCAGTGGGAACCAGTGAATGAACTCCTTGTTTTGATTTGCTTGCACGCACAGCTTTTGCTCTACCTATGAAACTGTCTTTATCTCAACATACAGGTTCTCATTTTCACTCTGCCAATTCTCTTCCCCATCCCACAGGGAGGGGTGAGCAAGCAGCTTTGTGGTGCTTAGTTGCCAGCTGGGCAACTAAGGTGTAAAACTACGACAGAGGTGTCTATACAGGGAAGAAAATGGTGTCTCACACCTGAAGGGAAACTGCTCTCAGTAACCTCTTCTTAAAGCAGCTGCCTTTTAGTAGCTGAATGTTTTACCCACAGGTGCCACAAAGATACCATTTTGCAACAACTGGGGAAAAATTACTGTTTCAGGTATTAGGAAATTTTTTTTTTAAGAGAACTTCAACCTCATACAATCCATTGTCCTTATAAATACTCTTTGAAGGAGAAAGGAAAACTACTTTGTCTAAGAACAACTCACCACCTTAATAACTACCTTACCTCAGGGAAGCTTTCTTGCTATTTTCTATTCTATTCAGAACAAGCTCCCTATTGTACACCATGATCTACTCCCCTCAAAAACAAGACAGCTTACTAAAGAGGCCTTGGCCATGTTGCTGAAAGACTGGGAGGACAAGGTGGGAATGAAAGTCTTTTACAAGCTACAGAAAAATAGAATTTAAACATACTAGATTGCAAAAACTTGAGCTTTTTCTTTTTATGAACGAAACCTAGAAAGTTTTGTTTCTTAATATATACACAAGAGCCACCTATGCTGAAGAACAAGCTAAGCAAAGAAGGGGTCTTATGATGTCAGATGAACTTCACCTGCACAGTGTTTTATCTTATCTGCAGGTGAGTATTCCAAAGTCCAATACCAACAAGAGAAAGCAAAACGCTATTTAATTACTGCAACATACAGCATGACAAAGTGAAAACATGTTTAGTTAGGTTTTAAACTTCTGAAAGTGTTTAAAACAGTATCACTTCAGTATTTGAGCACCTGTTAAATCTACCATCTGCAATTAGTAATATCTCTTCAGTGCTACTCTAGAATTAAGGCAATGCACTGCTATCCACCAACCCAAAACCAAACTCAGCAGTACATCTTCATTTACAAGGTAGCTCCTTCAAACCATTGCAATACTTTAATTAAAGTAATAAGTACTACAAGCACAAAGACCCCTGCTTTTGAAACACGGCACACCCTTGCAGATATCTGTGGACTGTTTTCATGTCAATAATAAATTATGTATCAACTAAATCATTATGATTGGCAGACTAGTCAGGTCAGTCTATAATGAGAAGGCCAACTACACTAATTAACTGAGTAGGGATCTCTTACGGTTTCAGAGCAGTGAAAAATAAAACTAGTAGCATTCTCTAGCCACTGCAGATTCAGCAAAAAACAAATTAAAATGGATGCAGGGAGGGAGCTACACACATTTCGTTTACACTTATGAAGCTTAAAGCACAGCTGGAGTTTACAATCTAATCTTGTGAAAAGAGACTCCAACTTACTGTATCTGAAACCACAGAAGATTCTTTATTATTCTCTCTATACAAAAAGTCAACACTATACTATACATATATACACAATGTTATGCAGCTTTAACATGCCAAAAGAATTAAAAAAAACCTAGTCTATTAAAAAAACTAGCTATTAAAAGTATTTTGTAATGTCTGGAGAGTTTAGACCTTGTTCCAGCTCTGTCTAGAGGAATCATCCCGTAAGTCATTTCACCAAATAACGCATATTTACTGTGACAGAAAACTAAATTGCTACTTCTATTTTCATTCCTTAATCTGACAGTTACAAATGGGCCAAGTTTAAGAAAGTTAAGTATCAGCATTTTAGCTAATGATGGGCTTTATCCCCGCAAAACTTCACAAGAACATGTTGATAAGACACTCCGTAGCCTACAATCAATAGTTCTACTAAAAGAGAATACAGATCCAATACAAGTGAAACAGAACTTTTTTTAATACAGAATAGAAGCAAAAGCTGCCTCTAAAATCCCCAGTGCTGTAGTACAGTATTAAAATGCAAACTTTATCCTCAAACTGAAGACAGCATTAGCCACATCCAGGGTTTTCATGCTCCATGTGTCACCACAGAGCCAATCCAACACTTACCTCAACTGTAGTATTCATGTACTGAAAAGAACAAAAAGGCAACACAGTAGAACTTTTTCCCTTCAAAGCCATTCTAACTGTATAGATGCTTAATAGATAACAATCCTTGGAGGAAAAAAATTCTCCCTTTCCTTCTCCTCTTCAAGAGTCTTCAACATTGATATACTTTCATTGAAGAAAGAGGCTATTGAAACTAATAGGAGACTTTCTGACACCTACTCTGAAGAAATACAGCTACAAGCAACAAATTTATTTTTGTTAAGTATGTTCTTTCAGGAAACACTGCTGCAATCAGTCTCAAGGTCTGGGCTTGCAAAAAAAAAAAAAAAAAGACAGATGCATTTTGCCTCACACAAAAGTAAAAGCAAACCCAATTCAGAAACACTGAGTACGTTAATCTAGATTGTCTGGGTTGGGCAAGAACACATAATATTATGATGATCAGCTACCTAAGTGAAATGAGCTCTTTAGAAGCACCACTTCGTATTATGATGACTTCAAAAAGCTTGTCTACTTTTTGCTACAAAAAAATAATAATCACGTTTTCCTTAAGTAGTGTTTTAAAGTTTAATATTAAAGTGCCAAAACCACTTGATATTCTCCAAATAATACTTACTTCATTTCCATGTTTCTGCAGAAATTCTATTTCCTGTTGTGTGAAAGTAGTCATTGAAATTGACTTCACTCTGTGGGGTGGATTCAAGCCCCGTCTAAAAGAAGAAGCAAGAAGTATTTAGTCAGTATTCAGGAAATCTGTCATCATACAATCACTTTTAACATTACAACTAGAAGTCAGTCAGTTTTAAACTCGGGAGCCATCTCTGTAAAACACATCTATTTTGTTACTGCCATACAGCTTAAAGCTGTGTAAGTTCATCTCATAATAACATTCAGCTTGCGAAGTCAAATAATTGAGCTTTAGGGGAGACAATGTAACTGCACATGCAAACTCACTCTTACACTTTCTATGCGAATTTATGAAAATATAATTCAGCTTTTTTTTAAATCCTACCCTGCTTCCCCAGATTCATTCACCTTTGCCTCTACCCTTCATCTTTCAATCTTGGGCCCCTCTGTTGCCGTTTTCTGTCCCTCCAACTCCTACGTCACTTCAACCTATTTTTACTACAACTTCTACCCAATCACTAGATTTCTTCAAGCTAAAACCTCTGCCTCAGATTCTTTTTCTCTTGCTTTAACCTATACTTCCTGTTTCCTCCCAGCATCTTTTTCTAGTTTACTTTTTGCCCTTCCATCTACAGCTCTGACGTCTTCCTCCTCCTCAACACTGCACAAGTAACAACAAAAGGAAAAATAAAATGTTTTTATTATGCTTTCAAATGAGAGATACCATTAGTAATGCAACAGCTCCAAACTTTAGCAGCTCTGCCTTAAGTAAAGGTTGGCACCATCCACCCATCCACAGCAGTGTCTGCTGCAGCAGGGCTAACACAAACTCAAGCTACTTGTGCTGCCAAAGCGTGACATTGTCAAACCCAGTTCAGACAAAACCTGCACAGAGAAAAATCCTGCTGAGCAACAGTGCCAGTATAAGATAAAGCCTTCTTTCTTTTCTGGCTCTTTCTTTAAATACATTCTAACTACAGCTTTTGCCCACAAATACAATTAAAAACAAGCCGTGTTTTGCTCAATGGAAACAAGAACATTACATCCCACGTACGCCAGGCAGCAGAGACACTAACTCAGGCAATACAAAGGGGTTAGTTTAACACTCAAGTTAACCAGGCCTGGATTTTTGAGATACCATCTTTAAAAAAAAAATTAATATACATGAACTATGAGATCAAAGAACAAAAATTTCTGTGGTTATGTATGAGAAGAAAGTTTCCAGAATGGAAATTGGGGGAAACTTTTCAGGGATGTAATACGGGGCTAACAAATTGCTAACAAATCAACTGATAAGGGTTAGTTTTATTGCTTATATGTACTACTTTGCTTTAATTATAAATTTGGTTCAGATTGCTTTTAGGAATAACCCCCCCTGCCCCCCAAAAAGTCATTGACATCCAACTTAAGACAATTGTTAGTTTTCTTTAAACTCCATGATTATTCCAAGAACACTAACTATAAATTAAATTGTTATCCATCAAAACAGCATACGACAAATCTGATGTTCCAAATACTAACACTTTATATTCAACTTTTAAAGAAAAGTTTTAGCATTTTGAGTGTGATGGAAATAAAATTGTTGTGCATTTAGCTTGCAAATTCACCTTGACAGCTAAATTCACATTGTACCTGTAAGACAACAACTCTGATCCCATGTTATAAAAAAATTCCATGTTTTTAGTTAAAAGTTGGATATTTATTAGAACACTAAGCAGTAGCATTTAACCTAATTTTTGTTAAAAAACAGATTTAAGGCAATGTTTGAAACACTTGGATAAAAATAAACATTGCATTTTGCCAAGAAATGCAATGAACTCAAGAGTACCTTAAAAACAGAAGTCATATACAAAACTACTGGCATACGAGAATTAATTTTACAGAACTCTATTTGCTTAAGCAAATTTTTCAATCTGGGCATCTAAAATTAGACTCCATGGTCCAGCACCTCAACAAGAATGCAGAAGTAGTTTTATTAAGGTTAGTGAGAGGTTAAGGTTTCAAGATACAACACTGTAGAATCACCTATAGAAAAAAAACATAGAAACAAAGTTGGCATCCACCTGGCATTTCACATAAACCTACTCCATCAAATATTATATGACAATCACCTTGCTTTCACAGTAAGTATAAAAGTGGGTCTGTCTACCTTAGTCTGTTGAATTTGCTCTCCTTCTATTAAGAAAGATGAAGTTAGACACTTGTAAACTATTTAATGATTATTTTAAAAGTTAGGGTTATTCACTAACATTCATGTTTTTCAGGAGAGCTAGTATTTCTAAACTTTGACACTATCTTCTGCTGGAAATTAATTTTTACTATAAGTATAGTTTAACTGCTATATTGTCCCTACCTTTGCAATATAAGGCACTGCACAAGTTATTCAGGCAGTACCTATTCTACACTGATATACTACGGCTCTTCAAAGCATTTACAGCAGCAAGGACTCATCTGCAGTTCTGTTAAACAGCAATATTAAACATACTTAAAGCATAGACGAGATTTTGTTTAGCCTAACTAGAGATTTCCCACATGCCTTTCCAGCGAGGACTACTCTAGAGTTTTAAGGCTCAGGTTATAAAGTTCACCAATTTACACATTATCTCCCTGATGTGGGATAAGATGAACTCTCATTTCTTTTACACCCTCCTGCTAAAAGGGGGAAGACATGTCCCGCTCCTAAAGGTCCGATCACAACACAGAAGTGTCAGATGCCTTGCACAATAGAAGAGAGCTTGTTGCCACATCCGTGGTCCAAGAAGATTAGAAATACTGAACATAACTTCAATAGCCATAAATGCAAAGTTAACTATCAAGCTGCAGTACTATAGATACAAGTAATTTTCACATTTAACATGGCAAGAGGTGGGAGGAAGCCTATGAAAAGCCTCCTCTTGTACTAAAGCTGTGTAAGAAGTCAGAATGCAACACGGAACTCAAGACAAGAGGCTGCATTACACCGCATATGAATACAACCAAAACCACAGGCATTATGTTCCTTAGATTACTTTGATTCTACCACTAGAACAGCTAAAACCTATTTATTTTTTTTTTATGATTTCTAACTAGCATGAGCCACTTTCAATGACATTATACCCAAGAACTGACTAGAACCTCCCTAAAGGAGAGCAGTTGTAGGATTTATGAAGCAGAACTCGAGAATCAAGCCCAAGTACTAAAGTAGCTCTTACTTCAAAATCCTAAATTACTTTATACCCTTCCTTACCTACAGAGATTACTTGATGACCCTAGTGATTCACAAACAGCTCATCTACATATGGAGGAAGCTTACTGGTAGAGAGCCAAGTACAGTTATCTCTTATGAGGAATTAACAAGCCTCCTTTTTGTATAGGGAAAAAAACCAACAAACTATCTACCACTGGCTTTGTTTCTTCCTACATATTTGACAAATGTTTTGCACAGTTCTAATGCTTTACAGTATCCCCTATTTAACAGGAGAAAAAATGGACTATAGTCACTTAGTCCAAATTAATAATGTCTAAATTTAAATCGACCCTGAACAAATATTTACAGCCTGCACCTGTGCAGCAGTACCAGTTATTCCTTTCTCTACTACAGAGCTCCCGAGGAGGAGAGCAACCAAACCTACCTCAGCACTGAATCCAGATTGCATTTCCTGAGGCCCTTAGGAAAGATGACCAAGTAAGACTATTCTGCCATCTGCACTTACCCAGCTAGAACATCTCACACACACAGATCCCACTCATTACTGCCAACTTCTTCATACTCAGCAATGGCTATTTCTGGTGGAATAGCACCATGACAAGAACTTCCAGCTATGAGACTATCCACTGACCCTCCAGTGGATCAGTCGACGCTTCTAGTGACGCAGCCTACCATAGGGGCAGCTACTGAGGACATGAGATCTCTGTTCTTCAGAGAGCATTGTCAAACTGGTGCTCTCGCAAACAAAGGAAGCTTTAAGGCCACTGACACAAGATTCTGAAGTCTGGCAACCGAAACATTAAACATTCAAAACACTGTCAACAAGCACTGAACATTTGTTACTAACATAATTTAGTTGGCAGGGCAGCCATTCCTGCATTTATCTCAAACAAATGTCAGCAAAGTTGTCTGCAAAGGCTAGGGCTGAGAGGGGAAAAAAAGAGGAAAAAAAAGAAATTTAAAGAGTGGGCTCTCCTGGGATAGAGGGTCGCTTCCATGGGAGGAATGGTGGGCACTCAGCTACTCAACACCACTAATGTCCCCCTGTATCAGATTCTAATGTGATCAAGTCTAAGCCAGCAAAATCTGATCCCTTAAGAAGCAGGAAGTTAATGAGGCAAGTCAAATGCCAAGCCATCATAGAGCACCCTATGTCCCCAAGTGTCTGGAAAACAAACTTTAGAAAACCCAATGTCACAACATTCGCTATTATTTCCATGATATTTTTATTAGCAAAAGAGAATATAAGCAGCACTGGCCATTCCTGATACTTGTACGCCTCCCTGGAGACCCTCCACCATCTCACAAGCTCATTTATTTTTAACAGCAAAAGGCTCACATACACATTTAGAAGCACAGTCAAGGTTAATTTAACTTTTTTCTTAAAAAAACAACAACCAAATCAACAACCAAAAAACAAACATCCTTTCTGAACTGCATAGTATTCACTGTGGTATAGACATTTCCTTTGCTCTCCTGCCATGACACTGAAAACAAGAAATACAGTAATACAGGAAATACCCTTAAAAAATGAACACATATGTATACACACATACACATAACAGAGAGTCATTTCCCAAATATGCTCCAAAGGTAAAAAAGGACTGGAAAGTCATGCAAACACAGCCAGAACCACTTTCACTCCAACATTTTGTTTAGACCATTTTAATTTCTGCAAAACTTATTTTGCGGAAAGGCACAATAACTCACCACCATTGCAAAGACTTATTTTTTAATTTGCTACTAGTGTCTGCCATCAAACACTCCAGTCTGGCTGATACAGAAGTTCCTCACCCAGGAAAATTTTAAATTTAAAATTTCAACTAGGAATATTTTAAGTAGCCAAAAGGTGGCCACGTGATCCAATAATTTTAAGAAACAACATAAAAGGGCTTTAGCATTCCCCACAGTAACCATATGTTCTAAACATTCTTTGTAGCTCCTTCCTGACACAAGCCAGAAGTGCAAACATCTGAACAAGAGACTTCCTCAGTGAGTTGGAAGGGAGGGAGTAAAGAAGGCAGCAGCAAGGGAAAGGGTTAGGAGTGCCCTAATTATCACATCATCAGGTAACAAAAAAAAAAAAAAGTCAAGATTAAATAAAAAATTTCTATAGTACAAAACTTGTGGAAGTGAACTCTTAGTCAAACAGTAATATTTTCCATTTGAGAATTTAAAAACATGTTAGTTTTACAAAAGTTAGGAGCAGGCTGACCAGGAGTAGTACATAAGCGCTTGAAAGCAAAGATGCACAGACAGCTGAGAAGCAAGGCAAAGAGGCATTTGATAAGACAAAGGGAAGGGTGTTGCTGTCAGCAGGACACATGGTAGCATCCAGAAACACAGTAGACATAGCTACCAACATAATCCTTTGAACCAAAGGGCTTCTGTCAAACTACAAGAATCTCTCTGCCAACATTTCCCAAGATACAGTTTTTGCTATAATAAAGGGAAGTCTTCTGCTTTTTGTATTACCATAATACTTGACCTGAGAATACTGCTCCTCTGCAGCATCTACTCCCGCTCTCGGGGAAGAAAAGATTGTGTGCATACTTCTACACATCCTGCATTCTTGTCCAACACCAAAAAGCTGAATTAGCCACAGGACATGTAATGCTAGTGCACTTTTTTCCATGCAAAGAGAATTTAAACACCAGGTACAAGCAGAGGTATTTTACAAGGAAGCCACTATCCACACTACTATCAATTGAACTTTCTCCCACATACACCATTTTGCACAGCAAAACTTTTGCTCTAGTAAACCCAATCTGATGAGAAAACTTAAAGCCTACAGAAAATGACCTTCTTGATGTTATTCATACTTTTAACTCGCCAAGGCTTGTATTCAACCTTAAAGTCAGAAAGAGATCTTTCTAGCAAAGTTACTAGTTCTCTCATCATTTTTAGCAGTACTTGAACAAGCTAGACATGCTAATTTTGGAAACAGTTAAGAAAACAGTAGTTTTTTAAAGCTAAATCTAGTAATAAATAGTATCACACTCTTTTTCAACATGCGGCATCATTCATGGAAATTAATGATGGATCCAGAATGAGGGGTTTGGGTTTGAATGGACTGTCCCTGCCAAAACAATGAAGAAACATTTCAGAAAACCTGCAAAAAAAACCCAAATTAGACTTTAGAAGTTTAGAACTAGCTGTATCTAGAACAACATGCCTGTCTAAGATGATACTGATGTTAGTAACCATTTTTAATTAACAGAACAACCTTTCTGAAGGAGACTTGTTAATATACTAGTAATTTAATCTTGCATTGGACACTTCATACTTGAAAAAACTGGTCTAGTCAACTCCAAGAATACTTCCTGCACCAGATTAGAACAAAAATTAATTAAAACAAGAAGTAACGCAAGTCATTCACATAGCATATAAACAAGATGAATAAGATTATTAAAGCCTTACAGTAAAGCAAGTATGATGAGATAGAATGCAAGCAGCCATTAAGAGCTACAGAAGCAGCAGTACTTTTACTATTATTTGCCATTACATGGCCTCTTCCTAAGTCATTTCCCTCCACTGTGGAATTCTACAGTGAAAAGCATTTGGAAATAAACAAGTTGTATGAAGGACTATTCTGATCAAAGTGTTAAAAAGAACAGTTTCTAGTTACAAAACAGACATGACCTATCTCTACACTGTCTCATCGCTAACAAAAATATCGCACTGGCTAGGTTCTAAGGTGTTAACCAATACATATGATCTTGTACACACAATTTATGAAAGCATTTCCAAGTCAACATGAAAGAACAAACCCAAATTTACTTCAGAATAAAATTTTAAGTCCTCTTAACAGTCTTTACTCCAGCTTTAAGTGTAGGTGTTACTAGTTGTAACAACTAAAGATGTTGTTTGTGGTTTCTTTTTTACAGCAACACAAAACCACTGCGTATTTAGAATCAAAGAACTATTTGCATTTTATTAAATACCAATATATTAACAACTGTTTTTCAGAAAAAGTCTTCCTCTTTTAAGCATGTTAACATCTAAGTTAACAGTAAGTGACAGCTGTCCCCTGCTTAATAGCTGTTTCACTGCATGTACATCCTTTTGGTTACTCTAAGTTGGACTATGGACTTTAGTAGTCCGTATCTCCCAGCCAACAGATAAAATGAACAAATCCTACTGAACCCATGGGAAACATCTCAGCAGCACTCATGATATCTTTGTCTATTAAGGTGAAGCAGCCTGAAAAATATAGGAAAATATCTTCATGGAGAAGTTTTATCATGCTCTCGGTTTAACCAGTAAGAACACGTGCAACCATTAAATAAGGCCTGTGCAGCAGCTTAAAATAGTTTCTCATGCCAGCACAAATAACAGTCTGCTAACAGAGCAAAATCAGCCAGCTCTGGCTATTGTAAGTAGCATGTATATGTCAAAAACTAGAGTCTCTATTCAGTGCCACAACCTGAATGTATTTTCTGTATTTGCGTCAAGTCTGTTCAAAAGTCTACACAAAGTAGAAGGAGGGAAAAAAAAAAACCCACCAAGACTAATTAGCTGTCTAGTAGTATAAAAGGCAGCTTGTTCCATGTAAATTCAGCACAGAACTAACATGTTTGCTTTGTTTTGAATCTCAATATAATTACCAACTTTGTTCTAAAACACCAGACTTCACTTGGAAGGCCTGTGTGGGATACAGTTCTTCTTAGTAAGGGGACAGAAATTAGTTCAGGCCCCTGAATGCCTTTTATGAACTCAAACTCTTACAAACACAAATCTGTATACTTTGACATACTATTTATTTATTACTTTGGCCACTCTTTGATTTTGCTCCATTCCATAAGCACAATGCCACAGAAACATCAAGAGCAGATTCAGCTACAGAAACAGTAATACTGAAGACAGCAGGGCTGTTTTCTCCAAGTTATGAATATGTAACTGAAATTCAGAACTGACTGATCTCAACTCTTAGTTTCATACACACTATCGCGGAGGAGGAAGGGTGGAAAAGGGAGGAGGAGTAGCGGGGAGGCCCATTCAGGAATGAGGAACAGGAAAAATGCAAGCCACTTTATCAAGAGCCAATCCCTTTCTAAGGTTTATATATATATAGTTTGTAGGCAGTAATGTAAGAAAAAAAATACTTCTACTACTTTTCTGACAAAGGCTAGAGCTTATCCTCTAAGCTAGAGGTTAGAGAGGTGTCTTACAAACTACTATCAAGCATAATTTGATACACAAAAGGTTAGGCTGGTGACTTAATTCAAGATTTTTAAAAGTTAAACTCCGTATTCACGACAGGGTTAGCCTCCCCACGTCTTCAAGACTGTCATGAAAGTGAACTGTTCAGCCACGTGCCCCCTGCCCTTTCCAAAAGTGTTCTCCAAACACTTGTTTAATTAACGACACCTTCAATGATTTCCTGTGGGGTGGTGGCAGCGGTGCTCCCCCCTTCCTGTCCGCGCCGTCGGCAAACGCGTACACTCCCTACGTGCAGGAAAACACCTCCTCCGGGGCAGCGGCGGGACGAACGGCGGGCTGCTGCCGCCGGCCCGGGCTCCACCCGGCCGGCAACCGCCATCTCCCGGACCGGGGGATTTTTTTGGGGAATACTCCCGGGAAAGCCTCCCGGCTGCCTTCTCCCCCCGGGGCAGCCCCCGGCCCGCTCCCCTCCGACGTGGCTCACCCAGCGGCGGGAGGGGAGGAGGAAGGGCAAACCCAAGGCGGGGAACGGGCCGGCGCAGCCAAGCCGAAGGCGAGGCGCTACAGCCCGCCTAACGGCTCCCCTCGCCGCCGCCGCCCCACCAGACGCGTCTCCCGGCGGCGAGGCCAGCCCCAAGGCCGGCCAGGGGCGGGGGTCACCCTGCCGGCACCGGGGCCGCCCTCCCCCTCCCGGGGCGGCCGGAGGGATGGAGCCCCCCTCCCCGCCCGCACTCACAGGATGCCGGAGCAGGAGGTGCACACGAAGCTGCCCACCGTCATGTCGGTGTAGGTGGGGCCGCGCTGGTCGCAGTCGAAGCACTTGCGGTTGGGCGGGAGGCTGCTCATCTCCCGCAGCAGCTTCAGGTGCTTCTCCTCCTGCTTCCGCTTGGCGCTTGCGGCCATGGTCCCGCCGGCCAGGGGACGGCCCGGCACGGCGCCGGGCCCCGCTCACACACACCCCAACAGCGGCGGCGGCGCTCCGGGGCCCGGCCGGCAGGAGGGGTGGGGGGGAAGGAAG
>JAOXNO010000052.1:18598709-18610688 GCA_028565335.1 Limnodromus scolopaceus
TATGGTCCCTTCCAACTCTAAAAATTCAGTGAAATTCAGTGAAATATTTAATACTTACTGGTTACATGCTTAAATAAGTAAATTTAACCAAAAAGACCACCAACAAACAGAAACAAATTAACAATTAAGGAATGGTGGGCATGCTAATATTCCACATACTATGTTTTGAGAACTGGAAAAGAGTAAGTGTTCATAAAATTATTGCAACCTGACTAGAACAAAATCTTGTTTTGGTTTGGTTTTTCAGTTTGGTTTGTGGACAAGGGAGTTAATGGAAGAGAACGAACAAATAATCCAAAATAGCACAGTGAATGAAAAATTTGGGATAATATCCACTCAGAGCAATACCCTAGTTATTGAAGAGGAGCATCTTGCTGACATAAACACAGGAATTTGAGACATACAGCCCCCAGTATACAAGAGATTTTTAAACATGAAAAAAAGTAAAACTTGTTCCTTCAGACTACCATGGAAGAGGGAAATTGGTAGGGAAAAAGAACCTGACAGTTAATGAATCATCACAAATAAGGAAACAAAAGTATTACAGAAGCTATTAGGTAAGCATAGTATTTCTTACAACTCAGGACTTTTAATCAAGTCTTTTGTAATTGTTATAATTCATGACTCTCAGTATAATTTCCTTAGAGCTCTCCAAGTTTACCCTCACTATCCTAAATTATCAAGATCCACTTCATGAAACCACAGCGGGTTTGCATTCCCCTCCTCTTCGAGTGGGGTTGTTTCTGCCCTCAGTACTTTACTAGTTAAGGTCTAGCTTTCCAATTTTTCAATTTCAGTGCATTCATAGCCAGCTTATAAATATTGCTCTGATGCCAGAACTACCCTTCAGCCTATTTTCCCCTCCCTGCACATACCTTCGTGGCCACCGATAAGTGCACAGCTGAAATGTGCACACGTGGAGGCGAGAGATAGAGGAGGCGGGTGCCCATCAGCCACCAGCGGCTGCTCCGTGCTGTGCAGCTGGCTCAAGGTGCGGGGTAATTCAGAGTTAGGATTAGGAGTGTAATCATTCAAAAATAAAACAATTTAAGCAAAGTAATAGTTAACTGAGAAAGGTTTTATGGTAATTAATGAAAAGGTTCCATTGTTACTGACCTAGACATTTTCCAGGGTAAACTCATTCTATACTCCTACTCTTTCCATCATTGGTAGAGAATTTTTATTTCATCCTCATTATAAACTGAGCACCTAACACTCAACGAATTTTCAGAGCATTGTCCACAATCCCAGCTTTGCTCCGAAGCACCGTGTGTTTTCTTTCTTCTCTAGAGCCTCTTAGCACTGCCAGGCAACGGCCACAATTGCCCTCGGTCCTCTCCACGGACGCTCTCATCCCCTTGTACAATGAAATCAAAATAACTGCTTGTCAACACAAACTCTTTGGAATGAAAGCTCCACATAAAATGACGTATTGTTATCCTTCAAAATGGAAATTTTGTTGAAAAGCATTCATTGCAGGTTTTATAAGAATCTGGTAAGAGTCAGACAATCCACTGGTAGATTCTGTCACTAACAGCAAATCCCTTCTGCAGTTGGGGGAATTTTTCTCTAGAGGAAAAATTTGAAGCTTATTCTGAATTTTATCATACTTTATTATTTTTTTTAATTTAGTCCCTGATGGTTTTGTTTACTAGAAAATGATGACAATGGTACTCCAGTCAAGAAAAAATGTTCAATCCTGTTATTTTTAAATTGCCCGTTTTTATCTCTCATGAGGTAATGAGATGAAACAAGTTCAATCTGATCCATGATCATCTCCTAAACACTTGATCTTACAGCCAAGCTCACAGTAGGCAACTGAAACAGCCAATTAAGAACTGAAAAATTCAAGAAGAATCTTTCAAAGAAATAAACCATGCAATAAATTACCTACCTCTGAAACCTGGGAACGATCAGCAGTTTTGCTGTTGGTCTAGATTTCCGAGAACTTCAGCGTCCCGCCTGCTGTTCATGTGGCACAGACTGAAGCAAGGAAATTGCCACAAACCGCACTTTGACATCATGCTTGAAGTCACAGGACACTGAGAGTCAGCGCAGATTCCCAGCAGCTGGGAAAAAAACTATGCAATGCCAAGGGCCTTGAAGTAGAACTATGTGCATCTAGGGGAGGTTCATCCAAAAGTAATAAAAGCAGCAATAATGAACTGCCACAATCGCCATGCTGATATGCCTCTATGTAATCTGAAAGAGCATTGCATGATATTTGAGATAGAAATGTATTTAACATGTATTTCTACTGCAAAAGACACATAAAAGCAAAACTGGACCATACTCTGGTATTGTAAATAGAAAATTATAGGTAAATCACTCCAAACTAAAACCATTAGCCTCCTAGTGATTAAAGCCCAATCAAATTTAAAAAGTAATTCTTCTAAGCTCATTGCCACAGTCGGTGCTTGATGCAGAAGGTCTGTGAAACAGAATAAACAACCTTCAGATACACAGGTTTAAATGAGGCAACATTTTTTTTTTCTGATGAACTGTAAACCAAAAATTATTTTGTAAACATTTTCAGTTCCTGTCATTTGAAATTAAAGAGAGTAATTTTCATTAGCATTCAACTAGTGTTCAACAAATGAAGCCGTTTTCTCTCTGGACTCTTCTTCCTTAAACTCTGATGTTGGAGTTATTTCTACAAATTATTTTGTTAGGTTATCATCCCAAGCACTGATATTTTTTCCAATAACTTAGAGGCTAAAGCTGTGTCTCCTAGTTCTTTGTATTGAAATTATCATTAAAGTAACCAAATTTCTTTATTGGACTAAACCAGAACTTTTAGACATATTATTGCCCTCTGGTGGTGGGAATGCTTCCCCCTGGTTAATCCTCCTCTTACAGGACTAATTCTGTGACACTTCCTCAGTTTCATTAGCGTTTTCTTAGGTAGGGCTGCCTCCATGAAGGAGATATTCCACAAGAACTGATTGTAGAATGGCATCCTTGAACTCCAATTACTCTGAATTTTCTCTCATAGGTTTATGTTTAATGTGGGGCAGCAGTGCTCCACTACTGTGCTTCCTTCAGCCTCCAGGAACACCTAATGATTTTTTCATTCAATTAGGTTAATTATTTGTTTGATCTGGAAATTACCTCAGAGATACTAATCACAAACCCAGAGATGCCCCCACTCTTCTGTCAGCTTTACATTAATGGTGGCATCATTCTCTAGAAATGGTCAAGTAAGCAAGAGCAGAACATTTTAAAACTTCCAAAGCTAGAAACTTCAGAATCTGATCTCCCACACCAGTCAGAAGTGTTTCTTTTCTCACTTCTGTAAGGTGGAAAAATTGCTAGTGGTACTTCCCTCCCCCCACCAAGTACCAGCCACAAATTGCAGAAAGAGACACGGATGAACCAAAGATTTGATTCAATGCTTGGCTAAATATGCATGAATCGTGAAACTACAGAATCTGTTGCCAGAAGCGAAGGACTATAGCTATCGTCTCTCTCTACTGAAACAACTTGCATTAAATTGTGTTAAAAATTTTATTTGAAGCTGGATATAAAAAAATTCTTTCAGAACTGTTTTTTTTTTTTGGTTTTTTTTTTTTTTTGCAAGCATCCATGTTTTTAAGAGTTAGAAATGCTACATAAAAATTGGCTGTGATTTGAATGGCTATTGAAAATACCATTTTCTGATAGACACACCTACCTATTGATGTGATTAATTTTGACTGCCTACATAAAGTACCAAAATTAAGTACTTTAATTCAAAATCATGGCTTCAGGACAAAGAGTATTAAACTACAAATGTCAGGTAATGATTAATCTAAAAAATGTCACTCAAGTTATAAAAATAAATGTTGCTCTGATTTATCTAAGCCTCTCAGCCTGATTAAGGGAAAACATAGGACTGTAGAGCTATCAAAACACTCTAAAAGGGAAAACTCTCAAGCATGTTGAAATTCAATTAAATTTTCATCTCATTGTAATTAAATGCAAAATTCTCCCAATGTCAGTAAAATCAAGATTTCTTCTGATAAAGATGACTGTTATAAGAACACATGAGCACAACTGGTAATGTGTACTTACAGAGGTAAGGTATAATTTTTCATTTTCTTATCAGAACAGTGAGGTTCTGTAATTGTTGCCAGATGGACTAATAGGAGCAAGAAGTGTAATGCTTCTAAAACGGAGCTCAATCTGCTTAGGAAAAGGCTCGTGACACCGCTGTGATGGTGATGAATTGTCTTGATGATCCATGAGGTCCCTGACAGTCATAAAATACTTGCACTCCAGTAATTCAGATAACATATTTGAACATAAAACTGGAAGTTCAGGAGCACAGTCACAAGCGTAACTGCCACAGACTGACAGGAACATTATACTTATCGCACAAATATAGAAAGGGATGGTAACATTTACTTTCTCCCTAGAGGTACCTTTTTCCCAAAGACCAGCCCCGTTTTCAGATGGAGCAAGAGGAGCTGCATTGCAGAGCGCCCTGTCATGCACAGAACCACCGACAGCCTTTGGTGCTCCCATTCTGTCATGCACATCAACTGTGTTTCCACTACGCAGCTTTGCACTGTGACAGAGGCTACTCACTGACCAGCTGCTGACCATTTTGTCCTCCTCACTCATCAACAATTTCTTCGACAAGCTGAAAAGGTAAGTGCATAAAACCAGTGCCATTGGATCAGTGGAATCAAGTTGAAAAAATGAAAACAATCTGTCTTTAGATGTTTGCTTCACTTAATGCATCCCTTAATATTAAACTTCAAAGCTCAGGTGTACTTTAGAAGAGAAACCAAATAGTTTAGAGCCTGTTTAAAGTTTACTGCAGCACTCAGTAGAGTTAAAGACAAGGAAAAGTAGGGCTCCTCTAATGTTTCTGTTCTGCATCATCCCTCTCCCCCTGCCCCGTAAACAACAATGACACCACATCTTTTGATGTTTTGAATTCTTCATTGTTTTTTATAGCAATGTAACACCAGAGCAACTTATTTAAAATTTTGATTTATCGTAAAAACCAAAAGTGTTTGGTACAGGAGATTTCAATTAAAGCTTTAACTTTTCACTGGCAATTTCAAACTCCAAATTAATGTGGAGATAATTGTAAAATGATTGTACTTTAAGCTCCTGCCTTTATATCTCAGGAACAATTAACACAAGAATTATTCCTGAACTTTTTAATATATTTTTAAGAGAAAATTACAGCAAAACATCTGGTTATTTTAACCATATAAAGAGCTGAAAACAAGGAGATAATACAGAACATTCAGTTACATTACTAAACAGCTCGAGACACAGCAGCAAAAGCACATACTGAGAACCGAAGTAACTTAACAGAAGTGCATGAAATCATGTTGAAAAGCTTTTCTCCTAATTACTTAGCTGGGACCAATACAGTAGAACTTCTCCTACCTTTCTCAAAACAAAAATCACCTTTAAAATACCTTCAAGAAAAAGACAAAGGATATAGATGACAGGTGTAAAGGAACCGAAGACACTGAGTTTACTTAACATTTGAAGTAAACCCAAGTCTAGACCAAAATCAATAGCAAAACTGACACTGCTTTTAATGGATTAACAACTAGTGGTCCATTTATTTCATAAGTCAACTTATATCTATGTCTAAGCACACGGACATTCTTATGCAAACTAATACAAAGATCGAGAAAGAAAAGACAGCTAAAAAAGGGTTAGCAGAAAGTACTATACGTTTGTCAAAATGTTGCTGTTGGTACACACATGACATCACATTTTAGTTAGTGAAGAAATATTGTTATTTGTGTTCTGCTTTACCAATTATACTTCTCACTTAACAGAAAACATCTTGATTAGGAGATAAGGTTTGAATGAGTTGAAGGATAAATGCAAATACAGTAACAGAAACATCTGCATCAGATTAAGTTAAAAGGTAGTGTACAGAAAAGCATAATCAAAGTTGACTCTTGAGATGATAACCTATTACAGAATTCCATAAATGTGAGAGAATGTATCCTTTCCTACTGTTAAGTTTATGAATATTCATAACAATCATCAATAAAATGAGCTGCAAGAACAAACTGCCCTCATTCCTTTCTGTCAATCAATTATTGACAAGCTGCTTGATCTATTGCCTTCTCTGGAAGATAAATAAGAGGTGATTTGAGAAAGGAACATAAATGCACTTGTAATGCAGCACCCAGGTTAAAACTAATGCAAGTAGCTTACAAAGTACTTTTCAGACAACAATTTCATGAACAAAGTTTCTAGCAGGTGAAAAGCTGCCAGTTTCACCAGACTCTGTAGATACTGATTTCTGTAAATCTAACCAATCTTTTAATGTCACTTGGACCTTGTTTATGGCTCCCGATTCAGAAAAAAAAAAAAAAAAGAAGGAAGAAAGAAAGAAAAAGAAGTTATTAAGCTGAAGTATGTAAATGATCCCACTATTACAATGGTAAATCCTGAAATAAACTTAAGTGCCAGAAGTTGAAGCACAGATACCATGTAAAATGTTTTTCTGACCTTTGGAAGCTTGAAACTAGGACGTGTTTTCTTACAAAAACTCCATTTCCACTCACGCCTCTATAAAAATCTAGTCCTTTCTTTCCATGTCCCGAAACTGTCTTTCCGTTTCAGCTCAAGACATTCCATATATGCTCTACACAATGAAATTGATTTACCTTGCATTACTCAATTTTTTTCCAGATTCAGTAATCCACTTCTCCTAAGACTTATGCCCATATTCCAAACTGTGAAGCCACAGCAAGCAGACCTTAAACACTCTTTTAAGGTAAACTGCCAGAAAATTGCCTTTTTTTTGTCTCTCCTAAAATACATATATAAGAATAGTAGGTAGATCAAACTTTGGGTGTAAAAAACCCACCTTCACTGTTGTCCTTTTAAAATAGGTAAAGGTAAGAGAAATACCTCATCTGGAAACTAAAAATAGCATGAGTAATTTCTATCCTCTTTTCAGATTCTGCTGTTATTCCCCTGGAATAGAGTGACCTTATTGGCTTCGCTTATATAAGCAAGAATAGATTACTTAGCTGGAATTTCTCATTTAACACAAGCAATTTTATGCTCGACTGATCTTTCTGCTCTCCTTTTTATATTCCAGCTTTCCCACGTGTAATCTCCCATGCCAAAACACAGAAGGAAGACTTTGCCACTCTCCAGCCACATAAGTGTTTTATACATGCTTAAGATGCACGTCACACCAAACACCAAAGATACACGCAAATCACAGGCAACCAGTTCTTTTGCTCGAATACACCAGAAAATCTGTTTCCATCAGGCAGAGCAGAGTCAGGTCTCATTCCTGTGCCTGGGGCCGCAGGGAATGTGCCACCTGCCCTGCACCACAGACCTGCTAAGCAGCCACCACCTTTGGCTGCTAAGTGTCCTCCACATAAAGCCATCTTGGGGGCCAGAGGCAGTGGATGCACATTGTTAGGGACAGAAACATCAAACATGCCTGAATGGCACTTACATCATTATTTTTTCGCCTTATTAGCGAGGGCACATTTACCTGTTGTCTTTTTTTTTTTTTTTTTTTTTTTTTTTACAACCAGTGTTCACACTGGGATAAGGCAGGAAACACTTCTTTAACCACTGTCCTACATGCAGCTTCTTCCTTTCTTCTTTTGAGGGCTCAGCCTGAGTTTGCAATAGACTCTCACTCCATTTTAAAGGAAAAAATTCCAAAAGAGTGACAATTCTCATGCATCTGTTGTCTCCTAGAACACACACTGAGTTTCTATGACATTTAACAGGGACACAATGGAGGTACCCGAGTTATTCCTGTCACTTTCCATTTATCTGGAGTTACATTAGAACGGCCACAGACGCTGCAACTAAAACAAACACTGATTTCACTGAATCCAATGCTTTAGTCACATGACTACTTAAAATAAGTAGCCAAGACAGGAGAAAAAGTACCTGGACTAGACAGGAAAAGTACCAAAAAGGAAAAAAAAGAAAAAAAAAAAAAGGAAAAGAAAGAGAAGGCTGTGCCTTATTGAATAGCCTAGCATTAAACAATGCTCTCTGATTTCTTTGAGTTCAGGCCTTCATGAACCTCATTTTCCTTTTTAAAAATTTTAAAATTAAAAATATACCTCTTTCAGAGCTCCAACAGTAGAAACCAATGTGTAGGGCAAATGAAATTTCTATGCAAGCAGTGAGACCTCAAAAGAGACATTTGCATTTTTTTTTTGTAAATTCGACCATCAACAGCATCAATATCATTGACATCACATTTCATGTATTCATAAGGTCAAAGACAAATGAATCCAGATGCAGTCCAAAGACCGATGTTGCGCATGTAATTCAACTCATCTTATTAACCATACCCTCCAAACAATCCCCAAGGAAGCACTTACCAAACCTTTTTCTACCCAGTGAGGCTTTGTCACACATTATTGAACACCCTTAAAAATAGTTTCCTCAGATGTATGGAAAAACTTCTCAGCCAAAAGACAAAAATTCAGAAAAAGGGTACTTTTGTTATGCTTAGGAAAATGAGCAAATATTAAACATTGTGCAAAAGTAAAAGACTTTTTATTTTAATACCATATTTGATTTTAAAATTTCAAGCACTTAAGATCAGAAACCCGAATGGAATCTTGCTTTCGGAAGCCATTAATTCTTAAGAGAAACCTGAGACGTCTTTTATTGTCTAGTTACTGCTGATGGCCTTTGCAGCTGCCAATCCTTGTTTGAGTTTCGAATAATCCCAAGGTCTCCTGTTCTCTGTGTACCCATAGAGCTTCCGCAGCGCCACGCGGGCGGCTTCTTCCTCTGCAGCAAGCAGCGTTTCACCAGGACCCTCAGCTATAATCTTCTTATCGCTTGGGGGAAAAAAGATAAAATTGAAACCATTTCATCATGAAGTCCTGAGCACTATTATGCATTACTATGAATAAGGGCTGATAGATTTTCTTTTTCTCTCCAACGTCTGTAAATACTGAAGGTAATTTCTATATCCACACACATGTAAACATTTCCTTTAGTCTTTCCTGCAAAGATAAGTGATGGTATATTCAACAACGGAAACTCAAATCAGAAATGTGTCCATTTCCTGAAGAACACAACTTTGTTCATTGAGATTCCAAACATATCACTGATTCTTTACAGCGTTCAATTTGTTAGCCCTGTTCAAAACATGCAAATTCATTACTCTGGTTAGCTTAAACAGAGAAGTTTACTGCCCCTGATAAGAAAGCATTTTAAAACTTCTTCAAAAGGATTCACAGAGAAGTTCTCAATGTTATGAAGTATGCACTCAGCTCTGTTTAATCAACATTTGTGGGCACATGAACAGTTCATGAAGGGACATCAGGGATTCCAGAGGAAAAATAATCAAAGTTGCTTACTTTTATATAAGAAGGCATAGGAACTGAAGCATGATAAATCAGAACAAGTTAAGGCAATCTGCCCATGGATTTATCTGCAGCTCACTTAGCAAAACAACAATGATGGTGGTTTTGGTGGAAGAAGGTCCCGTTCTGCTCCAGAGGAGCAATGTTACCCCTGGTCAAGAGACCAGGACGAGTGCTGACCACGCCAGAGACGACTGGCACTTCCCAAGTCGTGTCTGGACACAGACACTCCTCTTGCCTACCTTACAGTGCCCATGCTTTGAAAACTAAAAAACTTCTCTGGAATATAAAATAACTGTCTCTTTAGCCCCACCTCCCTTGATGTCTATGTCTCTTTACCCTTCCATAAGCTCTAGACACAGTTGTGGTCCCTCCAAAGCCATTCAGGTACGGTATTCACAGAGTTCCTATGTCAGGTCACCCAGAACATAGACCCAGACTCTTTCATGTGCCCGATTTAGACTTTGAAGCCCTTCAGTCAGAGACTGTCTTTTTATGCATCTTTACAGCAAGCCATTGCCAACGCTTAAATGGTTGCTTTGACATGGAAGTCACTGTAAGGTTTCTTATCTCTAATAACTTGACCAAAGAGCACAAGTAGAAAAGACCATCTTCCCTCCTCCCCTCTCCCCCAGCTTAAATGCATTTCACTTTAAATTAATATTATACTAACCAGTACAACCCAACAAAGTACAGTGGCAGAACTGTGCTGACTCCCAACTGCCTGGTAATTCTTGGTTCTGGAGAAGAGATATTCCTCTTGGTCAGTTCTTCCACTAGCAAGCCCATGGGGTTTATAACTTCCCAGATCTCAAACAGGTCTTTTCCAATCAGCTGGGGAATAAAAAAATCCTAAACAAAAATATTTAGAAGTTACAATTAATGGGAAAGGTCATGAAGGCTCTAGCTTCTGGTATCTGCTAATAAAAATACAATATGAAGATGCATTAATACAGTTGACAGTGAGCTGCTGAAGTGCAAGATGAGGCCACCCCAGTGCTCCATCGCAGCTAAGCACAGCTCACCAGCGCTGCTACGCTCGGCAGCTCTGCCAATTGAGCCACCAACAGGACGTGCGCCTCGGACAAAGCCAACAGCCCAGACGTAAAGAGGGAACAGGCCAGCCCGAGACGGGGGTTACAACAACGCGGACATGCAGCTCCCAGCACAAGGTAAGCAACTCAGAGCTGCTTCCAAGCCAGAAGTTGTGCATCAGAAGAGTCCTGCAAACAGGCTGAAGGGAAAGTGTAAATCCACGGGATTTTCACCTCTTCAGATCGCTCTCTTGCCTGTTAACTGCTACTTGCTCTTACAGAAACTTTAGAATGGTCTTGGATCAGAAATAAGATCTTAACATTTCTTTTTTCTCCTGTGCAGAACTAGAAATAAGTGAAAAGGACAACTGAAAAGACAGTAGCTGCTGAAACTACTACGTTACACAGCACTTTAATTGAACATTTTTGTATGAAATATCTTCAGGTGCTTGCACTGCTACATGCAAAACCTATGAGCTCAGCCCCTGCTTTATATAAAATGTTCTTTTAAAATTGAAGATATATGTGAGCTCACATGGAATAATGAAATTATTGTCAAACTTCTGCCGATCTCCCTGGATTTCTGGTCATTAAGGTACAAGACAGTTGAAATTTTTTCCCCTGTAACTTCTGAGCCGCTTAAATGTTGTTGTCAGTACAAAAATATGTGATAAGTAATGACTTACCCTGACAAAGATCCCTGTTTTCTCAGGCCCACTGCTATTGAGCAAGGCTCCTATCACGGCAAAGAACGTCCTCTGTAGCACATCTGGTGGGACGGGAAACTCTTTGCAAAGCGTCAGGTCCTGTATAGACAGGTTTTGAGCCACATAAGAAACAAGTTCCTGACTGGTAAGAAAATCAACAAGTGCTCCTATCCCCTGTGCCGGTAAATGTGGGTAGGCACCTTCAAAGCACTGCGTCAGGTAAGAGCGCGAAAAAGACACCCCTTGTTCGGCGAGTTTACTGTTATCTTGTAGATTAAGAGCAACCGTTTCTTTGTCTATCCCAAGTTCTCGGCGTCTTGCCTCTTCGCTTTCAATGTAACAAGAATTAACAAATGCAGTCTTGAGCAGATCCAAAGAAAAGTTTTCCTGTAGCCGGTGGCTGAAAGCTTGTATCTCCGCGTGGTAATCCCAGTTGGGCTTCTCGGACCTACAGGCGCGGGCAAGAAAAGGGTTTGAGAAAGAGAGCTGGAAGGTGCCCGCACTGCGAGCCTCACGCCTTTCAGATGGCAGAAAAGAAACGAAAACCGCAATTAGTTTTTCAGATCCGACCCAGCGTTCAGCAGCCCGGTGCTGTCACAGGGAGGTTTCTCTCTCGCTAGCACCGTGGGTTCACTGCCGCAGGACGGGCCCCCGCCGGGCTCCGCACCGGGGCCGCGCACACCCTGCCCCGACGCCGGCGAGAAGGTGCGAAAACGTTGCGATTTAACCCATTTCTCAGCCCTTCCACCCCCCACTCCCATCTCCTCAGGGCCGGGCCGCCTCTCACCGCCGCTGGGGGGGCGCCTCCAGCCGCTGCTGCTCCAGGTAGGCCCGCAGCCACCGCTTCTTCTCGGGGGGCGGCGCGGTGCTGAGCCTGAGCCCGAGCCCGAGCCCGAGCCC
>JAOXNO010000052.1:18617081-18675881 GCA_028565335.1 Limnodromus scolopaceus
GGCCCCGGCCCCGGCCAGCAGCCGCCGCGACTCCCGCCAGAGCAGCCGTACGGCCATAGTGGAAGGTGGAGGCGGCGGAGGATCCGTCCCCGCTCCCACTCCCCCAGGAAACGCGTCCCGCTCCCCTCTCGTTCCGGCCGGAAGCGTTCCTGGCCGGACGGGACCGTCGCGGCGGAAGCGCCCCTCCCGGCTGCGGCCGCCGGCTGGGCCGGGCGCTGCGCTGGGCGGCGGGGGGGGGGAATCCCGCCGGCGGACAGACGGACAGACCGACCGGCGTCCAGACTGGCTGCAGCGCTGGGGCTCCGCGTCCCGCGCCGCGAGGAGAGGGGGAAGCCGTGGGAGCGGGAACTGCGGCGGTGGGACGGGGCGCTGGCCGGGCCCGGCCCCCCCGCTTCTGCCGGGAACCCCGCCTGCCGAACGCACAGGGAGGGAAACCGAGGCGGGTGTGTGTTGAAGTCTGCTCTTTGTCTGTCGTTTGGGTTTCATTTACACGGCACGGGCTGTTCCCGTACAATTCTGTAAGATCTACAGCAGCTCCCGCCCTCCTGGGCATCAGCAGAGCTCGTACATCCACACAGCCCTCCTTTGGCTTAAAGGCCCCGGTATAAAATTAACAAAAACACAGAAAACATGCAGAGCAGGCCCTTCCCTTTGTCTCCCTTCACTGAAAGACACAGGCACACGCTTTTCAACATGCATGGTAAGAAAAGGTGCACCACAAACGCCCAGAGAAGCCAACGGAGTCCCGTGACACAGAGAACAAAGCCCCAAACCGGGAGACCCAGCAGGCGAGCGCAGGGAGGGAGCGGAGCAGCCTCCACAGCAGTGCCAAAGCCACGGAACGCCAGGCACACCACCGCAGTGAACTTGACAGCCCGTGAGAGGTGCGAGGGCAGCATCCCTTCACCGGCCACCCACAGGACCGAACCCATCCAGATCCGCAGGGCTCCTCGTGCTGATGGTCCCTGAACAGCCCGTCCTTACCCCAGCACTGCTCCAGGCCACCAGCTGCACCGGCCTGCCAGCCACCTCCCGGCTGGCGGCAGGACACAGGTAGCCACAGGACAGCTCTGCCGCCTCTGCTGCTGCAGGGTGGGCTGAGGACATCGCTGACAGAGGCTCCACGTCCTCTTCTGCGGCCGTTGGGTACCATCTTCTTGTCACGTGTCTGTGTACAAGAGCCTTCTAATGGTCCTGCACAGGGGTCTAGGTCAGCTGCTCTAGGAAAGGTCCCCTTTGAAGCGCTGTTTTGGTACCACTGCACATTCTCCTGCACACCGACACTGTCAGTTGTTCATACACCCGCAGGGAAGGGTTGTGGCTGCTACAGCACCACAGGTGAGCGAGCTGCAGCCACACAGGGGCAGGGAGCCACTAAGGCACAGAGAGGCCAAGGTCTCCCCAGCAGTACCGTGTGTGGCCCACCATCCTCAGACAGCAACCACCAAACCTGTAGTAGATCGTGGGACTGAACAGGGGATGTTTAAACTGACCACAGTGCCCATCCCTGGAAACATTCAGGGTTAGGTTGGATGGGGCTCCGAGTAGTCTAGTTGAAGATGTCCCTGCTCATTGCAGGAGGTTGGACTAGATGACCTTTAAAGGTCTTTTTCAACCCAAACTATTCTTTGATTGCACATGGGGACACCAGGCTAACGTCCCATACCTGCGTTCTCACCACATGCACCCAGAACAACCCCACAACCCACAGCAGGGCAGCAGATGCCCACCTGCTACTTTTCAGTTGTTCAGTCCACCACTGTTACTTACTTCAAAGACTGATAGTTCAGATGAACCTCTAAATAAATTTTATTAAAATAATATTAAATAATGGTTCCGTATTTTTTTTGAGAGAGTTTTATTAAATATACTACATCAGGATCTTGTACTCCATAATCTTTTGATCACTCACAGACTGACTTGCTTAAAAATGTATTTTATAGAAAAACATCTGCAAAATTAAAACTAAAAAAAATATACATATTACACACCTCTGGACAATCTGCATGTTAGCAAAGAATATCTTTTATTTTTTGACCTGAACATGTGCTGAAACAAGGAACATACTCATGAAACAGGACACACTCCTTGAATATGGCACACCTCAAACTACTCAGACTAAAGGAAAACTAGTGCAATCATGTTTAATTGCATCTAACAACGAAACAATAAAAACTACTTTTTATTCCTCTGGTTTTGTATTTTTTTCCAAACCCATTCCATTCGTTCTCTTCCCACCACAACGAAACATCCAGTGGTTATTTCTGTAGATCACTGTCCTTACATTGCATGAAGCAGACTTCGTATTGGCTGACCCATATTTACACTGAAGCATGCACAGGAGGATACTGCAAGTATTTGCAATGCAAATCTATTAAATACATTATAACTGAACAACAGGGTGTCCCTTTAACACTGCAACTCTATAGCCTTTATCTGTGGTGGAAGTTTCCAGTGTATGAATTATAAAACAGCATACAATTCAGAAACAGAAACAAAGAATTTTGCAAATTGTTTGTATTCTCAACTATTAAATCTTTCTCAGAGCTGTGTCTAGCGCCGAAACCAAAGCCAGCTGTTGAGTAGCCAGAAAGCTACAGTAATTGAATACATGATCATTTCCCTTTTAGCACGCTCTTTGTTTTCTTCTTCCAGAAGTTGCAGACGGCGGTTAAGTTTGATTATCTAAAAATAAATAAAGGCTTTTAAGACTTCATTAAAACTTGCCAGACTTTCTAAAAGCTTCTGAATAGCCATGTAAAATTAGTATCTTGGATGGATTTCAAACAGTTGATAATCTGACTGTCTTCAATGGCTAGTAATCAGATCTTGCTGTCCCTTATAAGCAGGAGGAGAAATGGAGTGGGACTCTCCAGATTCACAGACGATACAGGATACGTGAGGGCACTCCAGCCCTCAGGGGTACAGAGAGGACCTCTACTATCTGTTATGGGTACCTTTGCAGCCCCACAGAACACCTGTTCCTCCATTTTATCACTACAGCTTTTTCTTAATATTCCCAATTTGTGTGCTTTACATACCTGTCTTCTTAAGGAAGCAGCATCTACAACTGTCATGTCATCTGGTGTTCCCTCAAGCGGCGTATCCAAGTTGGACAGACCGTATCTACCAGATAAGAGAGATAGCTTAGCTGTCTCATCCGTGCAAAGATTAGCAAGTACCATATTTTATCAACATTCTAGTAGATGTCTTTTTTGGTGGTGGTGCTGAGAAGAATTATAAAACTTTTTTTTCCAGCTTTTGCAGACTTGTCTATTTCAATAGGATCCTAACTGAAGAAAGCACAAGCACATATGAAATGGATAAGAACTTGACTGAATCTGGGTTTATTGCTCTCCATATTTAAATACTTTTGAAGCTTCTCCACACAGACTTCTTGCGGGCGCTTGGTCTCTCAAGAGACTGTTTCCAGTTATTTAACTGATTAATGAAACTTGAAAATTCCCTGAGCTAAAATGCTGAAGTTGCAAGAGACTTGGCAATAGACTAGAAATAACCAAATGAAGACCTGGAAAGAATTGGGTGTCTTATGCTCAGTACCTACTTAAATATCCCAAGTGGACACCACTGAGATTAATTATATCAGTCACTTTAATCTCAGAATTTTAAGCAGAGAACCTTGCAAATAAAGAATCTATCGCACAGTCACTGCTACTGAACTTCGCACACATTAGAAAGTTTGTTCCCAGAGCACCTCTGTTTTCTTAATGCAGTGATTCAGAGAAAACATTATTCTAACTCCAGGGCAAGCTAATTAAACATGGCACATTTATTATCCGTTCGGAAGTGGCAGACAGTCTCTACGTATGTGTTTTGATCATCCAAATGCTACCTCTTAACCAGATTCTTTTCCAACAACTAACAGGTAAAAGTGCTCTAGTGGGAGGTGTCCCTGCCCATGGCAAGGGGGTTGGAACTAGATGATCTTTAAGGTCCCTTCCAACCCAAACCATTCTATGATTCTATGCTGCACCTACCACTGAGTTTCCAGTATCAGTTCCCCTTGACTTGCTTTCCCATTAGGACATATGAACAGCTGCTGCAAGCAGCTTAGGAAATCGAACAAAATAACATCAAGGCTATCAAATTCACAACAAAATACACCTAAAAGAATGTTCAGCATTTAATGACAGTTAATGGTCAACTTTGACTAACCCGAATATGAGTAGTACTCCTGAAGCTTGCACAACGCACTTAAGTGCAGACACTACTTCTGCCCTGCATGTTCTTTCACCACTTTCAGCAAAGGCCTACGAAATGCCCTCAGCTCAGGCAGGACTTCCTCCCCCACCCTCCCCTCAACAGAAAACTTGCCAAAGGTTTCCCTGTACCACTGGTCATTAACATGTTGTCTCTGAACAAGGATTGCTGTTTCTAGATGAGAGTTACATTAGTCTGGACTTTGACAACCGTTAGATCCTTGAGCGACACTGTGTAAGAGATAGGAAGTTAATTACATTTTGGGCTGTGTTTCCTTGGGTTGATGGGTGTACAAGGAGAGGGAAGGGCAAGAAATTCCTTGAGATATCTCTTGGGCTGTTACAAAAATGAGATTCATGAGTTAGAGAAGAATCACCGGCATGGATCCAGTGGCCACCCAAGCACAAACGTAATCTCCATGTTGGTGAAAACATAGAAGTGTAGCGGGAAATGGGAACAACAGACCTGGAAGGGACTATATTTTTTTCCTTCATCCCAACCATGAGATTACGTGTCAGTCCAGTTCCCCTGAAACAATTGTCAATCCGCCAAGGTAACGGTAGTGAAAAGGCATCCAGCTACAACTACCAACCACAGGCACGTTACTGAGAACTCATGGAAAAAATGAGGTGATGCCAGGTCAAATTTTCTAGCAATAAAAATATGAAACTCACTACTAAACAAAAAATTCTCGAAGTATACTGCTAATGTAATTTAAGAGCCTCCCCTCGCACATTACTTTGAGCCAGAATTCTGCAGCACATTGTATCTATTAGACAAGTGAGGTCTTTGCAGATGACTTGGAGGGGTAAGGAATAACTGCCTGAAATATTTCAAGAGTTGAGAGGGAGGACAGAAAAGAACATTGTGTTTTAAAATAAGGATACTAGAAATAGGGAAACAGAAGTCTGAATTTTAGAATCTAAATTAGCAGATCATGACTAACAAAAAAATACTCTTTACCTGATGTTGTCATGATGAGGGTTAGAGGAAGTGGTAGCAGCTGACCCACCACGTAACACTGGCCTACAGCAGGTTTTTGTGGACAGAAAGCATGAGACAGAAACAGGAAATGACAAACAGAGATAAGAGGTAAACCACACAGAACAAAGGAACATCAGAATACTTCCACTTACATTGTATAATGTTTCAATACAATTAAATATCTATTTATTTTGTTGTAAATTGCACTTTCATATTTCTCTTATTTGAATTTAATCAACACTGAATGTTTACGCAGCTAAGACACGTAGGCAGTTTTTGATGATATAGCTTCATTTATGGAAGACAAACTGTTGGAATAGTCATTTGGGAGGAAGTTATCTGCCTTATAAAATAACCATGGGTAACTTCAGGTTTTAAAAAAAATCCCCCTTACCCTACCAAACAAACCCCCACCAATAACAATGGAAAAAAAGAAAATAATCTATATACTTATGAAAGCCTTTACAATCATCCTCTCCTCCCTCTAGGGAAAGGGGAGATTTGTCTTTTCTTTATTCATCTATTCTAGATCTAATTCAGAAAACCTGGGCTAGTAGCCTAAGGACCATATATAGCCCAAAGAGAGGTAGATCTCTCCAGGAAGAAGCAACTAAAAGCTTCAAGTAGATGGTATGAACATCCTTGTAAGTGTTGCTCTTTCAATTTCTTTTCCTTTTCTTTCTAGGCAGAGAGGAAAAAAAGGTAGAGCTGATTAAGCTGCTGCAACTATATAATATACATTCACTTTGCAATAAGAAGTTACTGTGTCCCAATTTACAGATGATGTGAATACCAGCAGTACCTTCTGACAAAGCCACTATGTGTTTTCAGAACCTCTAGAAATAAGGCACTACTGTTCCCCATCTATGATGTGGACCAAACTCTTCAAGAGCCTGAAATCTTTTTTCACTTCCTTCCCTCTTCCCAATGCCAAGAGGAGGTACTTGTGCCATGAGTTTACCCCATGTATACTCCAGGCTATAAAATGAAAGAGGATCTAAGTATGAAGATCTTTACAGCAGGTACATGTAGGAGGCAGAGACTCGGTGCTGAGGTGGCTGAGAGAACACTGTGGCCTGGCCTGAAAATGAGCAAGAACTATGCAATAATTTTATTTGAAAGGATCAGGATCTAGGAGCCTTAGCAAACTCTGCTCCCTGATGCAATATCCTGGGACTAGATCCTACCCTAAATCAGCACGGTAAGTGCATACCACGATCTTTTCCTGTCTAGCACATAAGATAAGCCAGCATGATGTGTTTTACCAAACAGACATACCCATTCCCAATACATACAATACAATTCTTAACTAAATGCATGAGGTCTTTAAGAAATTTATCAAAAAAGGTATTCCTATTTTTTAATCAGAGACATAATTCAGCTAATCTAAAGTCCTGTCTGAGAGATGCTAGAATGAAATACTTTGCTAAATTTCTCATGCTTTCTCAAACAGCAGCTATGGAACCGGCTGCAGAATTTCTCTGCAAACGTAAGTCACCTGTAATTAACTGGCAGACACGTGACGGTCAGCTTGACAGTATCCAGCAGGCATTTCCCACGCCATCTGGCCCAGGACAACATTTGGATTTTGTGCAATGAGAATGATAGGTCTCAAATGGTCTCTCAACTCTTGGCCTCTGTGGTATTTTGTAGCAAATGAATTTTTATAGCTGTTGCATAACTAATAACACTAATTCATGCTACCCTTCCCAAGGAGAGCCATTGGTTTAGCAGTAGCTGAGGGCTACAGCAAGGAATAAAACTACAGCACTCTGGGATCAGTACAAATCATGAACTCAATCCAAAGACAAGTCTTTTATCCCACTTCTCAGCACAGCCAGGCTGCTAAGAAGCTGCACATGATTTCTTCCTTTTCTTTGCAGTTCACTTCTTATTTCTTTACAGGTGGACCCAAAAAGATCACCAGAACACTTCCCTGCCTCTCCCACACTTTCACTTTCTTGGTCTTATGTACCACCAAAAAAAAAATCATTATATAGATCACCGTGGCCTCATAACTGAGATCACCTTACCCCCAAATCAGCATCAAGATTTTTGGCAAATACTGAATGCACAAGCATAACATAGTCAAGCTATTACATACATGGTCTTCTTTTAAAAACTGAGTAAAAGTACATTACATCTTTGAATTTTCTGGTTACTTCTGTCAATTACATTCTAAACATTAATACATGATCAGAAGCAGCCATAACTCTGAGGCCATGTACTCAACACAATTTCACTGCAAATACAGCGGCAGCCTGAAACACGAAGGGAATGCAGAGTAATCCAATTTAATAACAGTGGGAAAACAGGCAATAAGGCAGTGACCAAATGAATCTGGTCTGTCTTCCTCTGCTTAGAGCAGAGCATGCAATGGAAATACCACGGTAACGATGCAATCATACACACACGGGCTGGGAGGAAACCACAAGCGTGGACAGTCTAGGTCCCTGGATCCAACTTTCATGGTCTCTGTGCATGCACACAGGGGACTGAGGCCAGCACATCACCTTTGCCCAGCAGAGGCAGCAGCTACACTCACCTCCCTCTGTACTTTAACAGACCTGGAAATCTCAAAAAGGCTGTAAGAATGGGCACTAGGACTTAACGGATGTGTTCTGGACATGAACTGGGTAAGAAGCTCAGCTTCCAACATACAGAAAGGATTGGTGCATTGAAGAATCAGTGACTGGATGAAACTGTTCCTCACTTGTCTCTCTGCTCTAAGTGTCGACTTCAATAAAGCAACAAGCTACTGTTCTTCCCAGGCTCCTTAGCCTTTTCAGACCCATTTCATTTTCTTCTGAACTATATTACCCCAATCCAAAGTCATGCATAGCCTCCTGCGATGGTCTTAACTCATGTCCTATTTTATTTCTACCATGAAAAATATCATTAACTTGCTCAATATAAAAAATGTCATAACACCTCAAGATATGACTATGTTGGTGAAGTTTAGCATTTAAGAAGGATAATGGCTTTTTAGAAAGGGCTATCCTGAAGAAAGGAAATAGTAATTGATTTCCATACCTTCTTCTCCTAAAAAAAAAAAAAAAAAAAAAGGTATTGATCCAAGAGTTGAAGAATAGTTCAGATAAAATACAGATTTCAACACAACTCTATTCAGATATGAAGTTGCCTTTTTTCCTGCTTTTAAGACATCACTAAGATCTCCTTAAATGTGGGAGGTTGTTCTGGGGTGTTTTCTGGATATGAAATTGCCTTTTTTCCTGCTTTTAAGACATCACTAAGATCTCCTTAAATGTAGGAGGTTGTTCTGGGGTGTTTTTTGGTGGTTCTGTTTGTGTGTTTGCTGCCTACAGCATAAAAGATCAGTCTTCCAAAAACACCTAGGTATAGGCCCTACAGTCATTCAACAGAAATTGAAACAGAAAAATGGTTAGAACTGGAAAACAAAACTGACCTATTGTCCTTGTCCAAGCTGAAGGAAATGCAGGAGTAAACAGACAGTGTAAACAATGATCATTAAATTGTTGCCCATTTAAATAACCCATTATGCGAGCAGTGCCGGCTAAACTAGGATCTGCAGCAGTACAATCAGCACCTACCGTTAGCAGTTTTAGTTGATTGGAAAATATTTTGGAAAAAAAAAGAAAAAGCAAGCCATAAAACAAGTTAAAAATATTTCCAGCAAGTAACACACAGTCAGATCTTGCTCATTTTAAAAGATCTCTTCTAGTATTAAACATAAAATGTTAAAATACATAAAGCTTTGAGATAGATAGCACATTACACAGAGCAAAAGAACAGAGTGCGGGTTTGGAGCAATTTAAAATTAATAGTATTTTGCAACCATGCACGTGGATCATCCAAATTTCACATTCCTACGCCAGCTGGAGAGTCACAGTGGGTATCTAAACACCCGACCACAAAGAATACACTTTCACCTTATTGAAAAGTTTGGGGGTTGGCACCTATTTGCTCATTGGTGACGAGAAACAGGTTTCCCATTTATTCTAGGAAGGTTAGTAAGAACACCTCAAAAATTAACCCAAATCAGGAAGAATAATGCAGCTTTTAAAGTATTCAGAGCCCAAGAAATATTCTGATAATTGAAGTAAGTTGAAAGTGTATGTATGCATCTGTGTATGCTTTCCAGAACCCAAAACATTGGCAAGAACATACTTAATAGAAGCCAGGAATAAAACCCGTTAGCTTCACCACAGACTGAGGAAAGGGCTAGAATTTCAGTCTATACTTTAACAAGGACTCTTGGCACAGTATCCATATGTGCTATTATTCACAGACAGGAGAATTCCTCCTTATCTGGGAGCTTTAATTTTGTAAAACAAAAAAAACTTGTAATCCCATCTGATTTTTAATACTGACAAGGGAAAAAAGGTATTGCTACCCAACTGTTGACAAGCATCAAAGTTTTAACAGTTACAGCCCAAAATTTCAGAGTCAGGGTTAAGCATCCAACTCACAGAATTTCAAGGGTAACTATGCAGCTGTTTTCTTTTTTTTTTTTTTCTTTGTTTTGTTTTAAGTCCCAGGGTAAGAACATAAAGGCCAACAAGGTTGGAGTTCTATATGATTCAGGAATAATATGGCCATTTATATCCAGTCAGGTCAGCAAATATGGTGAGCTACAGGAGGTGCCAGTTTAAAAAGTGACTGCAAACACAGATATTCACAATAAGATTGGCTTGATAAACTAGAAAGCAATTCATTTGAATTCACGCTACAAGATATTAGGAGTGCTGCTGGGATGTTAGTAACCAGAGGCAGCTGAAAATTTCAAAGAACCTCCTAGCACAGGCCACACCGAGTGGCTGCAGGAGGAATGAGCAGTTCCTCCCAACGTTCTTGCCAATTATCTCCTCTAATTCCACCTCTTGGCAAGCCCTAGAGGTCTCGGCTGGCCCGACACTAGAGACTTACTGCGGGCAATTTTTACCTGAACCTCCGTGCAAGCGTGCTATTGACATGAAAATTGCCTTTGGTAAACCAACCTTACCTAGCCTTTGTGTATGTTTCTGCAGTGTTAAGCATGCCATTCTTTAATTTTGTAAAACAAAACAAACTTGTAATTCCATCTAATTTGGCACTTGTAAGTGTCACCTTAGAAGTGCCAAATCAAAACAGTCCGAGGATATATCAAGTGGGCAAAACTCCACTGAAGAAAATGGAAATTGCAGAATCATTTAGGCTGGAAAACACCCTTAAGATCATCGCATGCAACTGTAAACCTGACACCGCCAAGTCCACCACTAAACCATACCCCTAAGCACGATGTCCACACATCTTTTAAATACCTCCAGGGATAGTGACTGATTGCCATGAGGCTTGTATTGGCTCACTACCTCGCAAAGTATCCACTCATCCATACAAACAGGGGCAGCATTAATGAGAGGAGCAACCAGCTTCTCAGTATCCATTCCCTTTCTTGCTCTCAGCATCCGGCAAAGTGGTTACCATCAGTCACGTATCAGAGAGAACTATTCCCAATATAAAAGGAAAGAGCCTGAAGTCTTGACACGTTATCAAAAGCAGTGTCTGCAATGCCTTGTGTAATATTCTGCCCCCGTTTCTGTACATTTGTTTGAATGCTTTATGACAACATCAACCCAATCTTATTGATTTGCACCACTGCTCACCACCAGAAAAGCAGAAGACAAGGCTCATAAATCTGCAAGCTCACGGTCAAATATTAATTGCAGAAAACACCGACAATTTGGGAACAGCAAAGTCCTTTGCAGTCACAGAATAACACCTCCTATTTTGATTTTTATTTGGAAGGAAACCAAAACAATGCTATACTTGACTCCAACAGAAGCATTTTGAAATGTGAATTTTGGACAATTAAATTGCTTGTGAATAGTGAAAGCAAAGGAAAACAAAAGCAAATAATTTCATCTCATTATTTTGTAAACAGAAACCAAACTCCACTAAAAAGGAGAAAAGAAAAAAAAAAAAAGCAGCAAAAGCTGGCAGAATCAGTGACAACCAATCACCTGCGGTTTTCATCCAGCACATCCAAGACCTGCTGGTAAGCCCTACGAGTGGAAGACTGGATAAACGACAAAATGCCACGAGCAGAGTAAAGATTAGTTCCATCTTCAGGTAACATATTGGGAGGACAGACACGAGCCTGTTGCAGTGATGGTGTCACACTGTTCGTACAAGCATAGTAAATGAAGAGAGAAATACTATAGTCAGATTTTAAATTAAAAAAAGCTTTTCAGATAGACCCCATTGCAAAATGCTTATTGCTTGCTTTTGGTTTACCCTTCTCCCACCACTATAATGTAACACTCCCAAGTTCTAGTAGTGTAGGGATCACCAGCCACATTTATATATGTTCTTCAGAAACAAACACAAGTGATAATCCAAGGACGCTCTTTTGATCGTTATATAAATTAGTTTTATGAAGTTCTTGTCCAGCTACATCTCTATCTGTTGAGGTCAGTATTCAAATCCTCACTGACATCCATGAGAAAAGTATTTTTACGAGCATTGGCATTTTAAAGAAATCCTACCCATAATCTCTTTCCAAACACAAGCCTTTTTCAATTAGGAGAATCTCCCACAGAGTCTCTTCAACTAAAATTTTTCTTCAAGCTGTGACTAAAGATTAAGAGACTGTTTTGATTTGCACATGAAAAAAAGCTTTAAGGCAACTGCAAGAAATTTTAAAAAGCACAGAATTTGTATACCAGTGACAATAAATTCCATGATCTGAGTTTTGACTATGATGAAAAATCCTGTTTAAAATACACAGGACTGAAATTCAAACATGACCATTTGGATTATACAAACCTCATCTCTATTGGTCAGAAATTAGTTTTGATAAACTGCCTTTGATTTGCTCTTACTTCTTTACATTCAACCTGACTTTATCCACATTGTTCTTTGCACATCAATATATTTTTAAGGTTTTTTTTGGTTTTTCTTTCTTTTTTTTAAATCAGGAAACTTTAATTAAAGGTGAGATTCCTTTTTAATAGGAACCAATTTGTGTTGACTTAATTGTAAATATTAGCACAAATGCAAACCAAAGCGTGAGTCACTGTACCCTTTAAATCTTGGAATAGTTTTTATTCCAAGATCAGCATCCATAGTTCAACACATTTCCTTTGATCTTGCCACTTGTGCTTTGCTCTAACAGTTTCTGGAGTTAAAATGCCAATCTTCCAGCTTTTAGCATTTTTAAGAAATTGAGCAAAGCATTAGTGTCTGAGTGTTTGGAAGCTGTTTTGATATTTGGATAATCTCTAGATGGGTCATAATTCTACAGATACTCTTATTTTGCATAGAGTTGTTCTGCGACTGGCTGGCACCAAGATCACAAAACTGAGTAAGAAAGAAAATTCAATTGAAAAGACAGATTCAAAGCATGTTACACGGATGTCACTTCACCCACGGAGAAGTTCAGCTGTCCTGTGCTTCAAGAGAAATGCAAAGACAGCAGGGGCTGGTGCTTGGCTGATACTGGTCACAATTTATTACCTAAACTGTAAGTATCTGTAGAGTACATTTGGACAAGAGAAAGTAAAAAAGGAGAAGGGCAAATCAATAAACATCTACTTTGCTTCTTTACAGCTTTTATCATTCTCCAGGACTTGCAGGATCCATCTTTCTTTTATATTTATGATGACTTCTACTTTGCAATCAATGCTAGTGGTCACATCCACACATTTTACTCTTGAATTGCATTGGAAATGTCAATGTTCACTAGAAAACTACCAAGAAGCAGGGCCAAGTACGGAAATACTGACACTAAAGTGATTTTATGAGAATTTCTACTCCTTTGTGGATTATCTGCCTTGAGGTAAATGAGGGAATGGCTGAATGCTTGAACTCGTAGTATGTTTTATATTAAAAGAAATTTTTCCTGCTCATCACTTCAGAGATCTACAGAATAGGCTGAAAGACAGCTTAAAAAAAGGTAACAAACAGTATTTATAACTATTGCAAACCAGAAGGTATTGTGGAATTCCTGTTGTCCAGAATGGTGTTCTTGTAAATACCACAGTAATGTTATTTGCATATAAAGTCTTCTGTAGATACTGGGAAAAAAAACAAAAACCAAAAACCCCCAAAACTATTTAACTAAAACTGCACAAAATTCTCTAGAAGAAAGTTACATGTGCTGATAAAATGGAAAGTGTGTATAATAAGAAAAAAACTAAGATGGACATCAGAACTAGATAATTCCTAACCCCGTGGTCTAGTCCCTGGACTACTTTATGCTCGTTGTTTTATAGGTGGCTTGTAAGAAAAGACAGTTTCAAGAGATTACTTCATTCATTTTAAGGTATTATTTAATTCTTACTTAAGAGAATATTTAGTTTCTTGTATTATTTAATTATTTAAATCTGTTTGCTCCTGGCTAAAATGTACAGCTACATGAAATTACTCAATTTTTCCCCAGAAAGGCTATTGTTAATTTTAATATCCTTCTAAAGTGCACAGTCTGAGACAGACCACTCTCTTCCTTTCTGTCT
Source organism: Limnodromus scolopaceus (assembly GCA_028565335.1). Lineage (NCBI taxonomy): Eukaryota > Metazoa > Chordata > Aves > Charadriiformes > Scolopacidae > Limnodromus > Limnodromus scolopaceus. Next base: position 18,630,761 of record JAOXNO010000052.1, read on the forward strand.
GAAAGCGTGAATAATTCTATTAAGGGCTCAAATGTCAGGATTAAGGAACAAGGAGAAAAAACCCCAAAAAATCCAAATAAGAAGCAAAATTTTTCTTCTGTCACCTTTTTCAGGATTCAAAATTATTGTCCTGTAAACATGTGGTAGTCCTTCACACTATGTCAGCGACCATGGAGAAGAAATACTATGAGCAAATATCTGATACATAAATCAGCCAAGATGACATAAGAAAAAAAACCTCTAACATCAGGATAATTCTCTAACATTGAGTATGACTACTTATAATTAGACATTGTGGCCATCCCCCTTTTCTCCTCTATTTGTAGTTAAACAGTCTTTATCCTAGGTATAATTTAGTTTCAAATTTCTGAAAAGAATTCTTACATACAGCTCCAGCCACTTACTATAGCACTCCCTGGTTACAAACACCAGTCAATTCCAGGGTGTGGAACCAAAACAAGATGGAATCAGAAGTTACTAGGGAAGAACACAGTAACATTCTACTATGTGCAGAGCTTTTAGCTTAGCAGCAATCTCCCCTAAATCGTCTCAAAACATTTGTGATATACACAGGGTTTATTTCAGATATGTCTCTGACTTACTGTTCTGGAAGTATCAAATGAGAGGTTAATAGCTTTAACTAGTCAAGGTTACTTTAAATTCAACCACAGAGACAGACTGTATACTTGTTACAGACGTGCACACCATAACCTTCTCCCCCCACAACTTGCATGAAGAGCAGAATTTCTCAAACTGTGAAATTGAACTCTCTAGAGAGATGTGTTTTTCTAAGGGAAAGGTTGGAGTAGGAAAAAAAATGAATCATTGTCCCCTTTTCTATGCACTCGTGGTGGTTCGTTGACTTTCGATGCAGAAGTGGAATCCTTGCATTCAACATCGACTGGCAACGGGCAACAAAAAAGTTTTGTTCTTCCAGCCATTCAAAAACAGCCAAAGAACAAAGCATCAAAGTAAAGCCAGTTTTGAAATTTAATTTTTCTTTACAAATCAGTTCTTAGTTGAAGTTGTCCCTTTCCTTTTGCCGCCAGGTATTTTTCCCCTATGTTCCTTATACAGGGAAACAATTCGGAAAAGTTTGAGAAACCCTGAAGCAAAATTAGAAACCACACATTCAGTGTAGCAAAGGCTGTTCCAAATTTTATATTCTAAACTACAGATACTTAGCAAAAAAAAAAAATTAGTATTGCAGAGAGCTACATAATTAAGCACACTCTTGATTTTCATATACCAGGTAACATTTAAGCTTACGTGCAATCCTTAGTCGAAAGAGGTGACTGGAACCGTGGCATTTTATTTCTTGGGACAGTATCTGATCTGTGCCACCTTGAATAATAATTGTAACCCTTAAGTATGCATCCTTATAAATAGAATGTAATTTAGAGAGCTGTCATTACTGCTATGCAGGTAGATAGTTATTGTACAAGCAGGTACCTACTTGTTAGTCTCAGTTATTTTGAAAACATTTGAGAATTACTGTGCTTAGTGAAGCCCAACTCCCGAAAAATTCTCAGAACTGTCTCTGCATGCATCTGGATGACGAGAAGATAAAAACAACAGAAAAGAAACAACCATGTGTACCATGTAGAGAACACTGTGATAGGGAGCCCAGCCAATTCTTTTGCTTCAATCTGACAATCTATTCCAGAATGTTTAATTTTGTCACTTTGTAGGTCAAGCACTGGAATTTTGTGCAGTACATCTGAACATTTTGTCCAAGGAGGACAACACCATCCTAGATTAAAAATTTAGTATTATAGTCCTATTTAGAAAACAAAGGTTTTAAAAGGCAGTGCTCCATGTGCCTTTTCAATAGGTTCCTCATCACAGCATCTGAGCAGACTATCATGTCTATTAGAAAGCTGAATCAAGGCGGTAAGAGAAACAAGCATTTAAAAAAAAAAAAGTATTTTTTGGATAGGAGTTAAATACTTGAAATAAAACATGGACTTTATTCCCTATTTGAAGATGTGAACTAGACTCACACAAGCACAGGAATAAAGAGCTCATCTTTGTCAAGTTAGAGTACCACAGTACTTGTTACTGCAGAAGTGAACTACTTAGACACGGTACAAACTTAACGGTTGAGCCAGTTTTGATGAAGCAGCAACATGTCATTACAGTAATTAGAACAAAGACTATTTCTTTCAGCCAACAACACTGGAAACAAGAACTTTATGAGCAGCTGGTTTCTTACATCTTTGTACCACTGGAAAAAAAAATAATATTTCTAGATGCTCAAGAAATTTCAGTGTCAGTATGAGGTAACAGGTGTACAATTATGTTTTCTGTAGTGCAAAGAATACATTTGTAGTAAAATTTATCTACTTAAATAGTCTAATTTATCAACAAGGAAACTAAGCTTAGAAGACATGCATTACATTTACTACAAACCTTTAATAGAAATAGTAGCCTATGAGCTAGGTGATACCCAGTACCATCTGAGGTAGCACGACTTACATCAAGCAGGTTTGTTTTCTTGTATTGCCTATTTTGAGCTACACAATAACGCTTCCACATGCGTATCACAGTGAAAATAGAATGCCACCTTATCAATTTTGTTTGTAGATTTGCTGCTTCAGGTTTTATTTACATGAAACTTGCAAATATTTTTGCAGTTTACCTGCATTTTCCTTAAACTGTGAGGAAACAAGAGCCAAGACATACCTTTTTCACAAAGTACAAGAGTCTTGGCTTTCCTGCATCCGTGTGAGCCATTCAAGTTCCACCTTGAACACAGTGTTTTTGTAATCTGAACTCACAGAACATTCTTCTGAGACTGACCCAGGTACACGGTCACATTCTCCACTTGGAGACTGACAAAGCCTGGATGAGCGAGAAATGCCGGGCTCAGCATCACTGGAAACGCCACAGCATGTTCAAAGTGATTTCTTATTTCGGATCACACTGAGTCAGAAGCAGCAGTGATGACAGAAAAAGAAGTGATTTCTAGGAACCTCAGTGATTCAAAGCAGATGATCTAAAAGGTGGGCACAGCATAACTTCTGCCATAAGAAAAACAAATACTTGAGAAGACAAGAGACAAATTAAGTTCTACTAAAAATACATTATCTGCAGGTCAGAAAGTATGGAATGCTGCAGTGAAGAAAGATCACTTCTTCCACATGGGGAGAGCACAGACACAGCAAGCTCAGTACCAGCTAGCTGGTATTTTTCACATTTATCATCCTGGATCTATCTAAAGTTTATACAATTTTGCTAAAAGACATAATAGAAACTGCTTAGAATTGGAAGTTTGGTTTATTTGACAGACATTATGCAGGCACTACCATGGGCATCAAGAGAAGAAAACTAATCTCCACACGTGTGATAATTTCCTGGCAGTTGTGAATGATAAATTGGGTCACTCAGGCTATCAGTTATATGCTCATTGATCATATCCTTTTCAGTTTACAGAATTCCAAGTTCGTATTGTATTGCTAAGCCTCTGAAGGACTCCTAGTAGATTAATAAACTGTCACAGCAAATAATATTCAAACCATTTTAAACCAGTATATCTATATATAGCTACCAAGCAACCACAAAGCACACAGATGAGTTTTACAGGTTTATGATTTTTGGATTCAGTAAGTCCAAACATATGTGAGGAGTCTGACAGCACCTGGATACATCCAGTCAGATCTGATCGTGCCAGTCTCCGATGGGTGGCTGGGCAGACACAGCCCATGGCTTTCAGAAGACTAAACTAACCTGAGGAACAAGGATAAAGTGACTTCAAGAAATCGCAAGAATTCATACACCATCTGGTTTTCCTTTCGGTCCAATACATCAAAGACTGGCAAAGCAGAGCTGGTAACATCAAAGGGGTAAACTTTTTCACAGGCACCTTCCAACACATGAAGCCCACCTGTTCCAGCATGTATCACGTGCAAACTATCAGATAGGCAAGCGAGGGCCACTCCTGCAGTGTAATTCCAGTATGACCCATCCAACAGGACATAACTGGATGAGTGAGGGAACCTGGGCACTTAAGAGGCTGCTAGAACATGGGAGACAGAGCTGATGAGGAGCTTATGGAGGTGAACCTGGTTTTGCCAGCTCAGTGAACGTATACAACTCAGCAGACTCAAGTAACCAGACATGTGCAAGCTACCAGCTTGTATGAACCAAAAGCCTGATTAAGTAAGAACAGGAAGATATGCAAAAATATTTCCATGAAGATCTGGAGGAGGAGAAGGAGAATCAGAACATGTCTGGAACACGCATCAGAGCGCATTTTAGACAAACTAACAGATAAATATGTAGTACATATAGTACCTCCTAGCACCCCTGCTGTAAATAGAAGAAAACAGACATTTCTAGGACTTGATTCACTTGATCTGTTTTAGACTAAAAATAGGTAGACCCTAAGTAGGTTATGCACTTATTTCCTCCTAGTTACTGAAAATTAAGTTTATGGTAATTTAGCAACAGTGTTACACAGTCTACATTGGGACAGATGAATCCCATCTTCTAGGTCTTGTATCTAAGATCCTTTCAACAAGGGAAAGTATTCTTTATGGTACCTGTATTAGGAATCGTCTTACATGTGAGTTTTAAGTATTACATTGCAAAAACAGTTACTGCCAGGTGGAAAGATGCTGGCATTGAGAATAAACCAGACTAATCAGACTGTGATATCTAATAGAAATATACAGACCTATATGTCTTCAGAAAGCACCATAAGAATTGCTACCTCAGATGGTATCAATAGATGTAGTTCCAATTCTAAATTCTACTCACCATTTTGATGTCAAAAAATTAAGATATATATTCAGAGATTCCAATACATTGACACCAAAAAAAAATTACTTATTCTAATATTTTTGAGAAATATACATATTCCTTTTTCTATGAATGAAAACCATTACATAATATCAAAAGTGAGAGAGCCAGGAACATTTTCATGCACAAAACTCAAGTTTCCTGAAAATTCAGGGGGGAGAAAAAAAATTATACCAGCTCAGAAACTGAAAAATTTCCTGAAGTAACATTTCACAATAACTGGTGAAACCAACTGTGAGCCCACAAACAGTCCCACCCATCCACTCCAACAAAACACTTCACAAATGAGTCACCTCACTAAACAAAAAGTACAGAAGTTAAGAAACACGTTGGCTTTATAATACTGAAAATTACCTATTTGCCACAACATACAAAATATTAGTTGAAAAAAAACCCAAACCAAATAATGAGGAGATAAATAACAAAGGAAATATGTAACAAAGGTGTAGTTGTGTCCCTGCACCCTGTTGCTCTACTCACATGGAATCATTTCGGGCCAGCTGGCCATTCTGCCGAGTGGCATTTTCGCTCATGGAACGTTCTCTCTTCAGTCTTCCCACTGAACGGACCTGTGTAAAGGGGGAGAAAGGGAGCGATCAGAGGGAATTCCAGAAGACACTTGATAACTTGCATTGGAGTCTGTAAAGTTAGATCTGCCTTCAGATACAAGGTATGTTTTGATGAGTCTCACAGTGATTAGGAACTTATGGCAATCCTGTCATTGTCTGTCCATGTGATCTGATGCCAAAAGTATGAACAAACAGAATTTTGATTATGTAAGGAAGCAACACTATGTATAATATTACTTCCCATCACCAGAGATAAGTATATTTCTACTGTATTTTAATAGTCTGTAGAGTATGTAGCTTTATAAATATTTTTCATTTTCTAAGATGTCAATTATACATCATACCACTGGATGACAATGCTACACCATCTTTGAAGTTGATTTTCAGAGTTTTATTAAAACTCAGTAACTCTTTGTGGTCCTATATCATCTGGCAGCGAATTCCAAAGGTATTTAACATGTTAAATATTAACATATTAAATATTACATATTAAATAATAAAACATATTAAATAATACATGTTAACATATTAACATGTATATACATGTTAAAAGAATCTTAGCTTGTTTTTGAATAATCTGCAAATTAAAAAAATCTTCCGGCTTTCTCTTCCATCAAAAGGATTTGTTTTTGTTAAAAGTATTTTGAGTATTTCTAATTATGACTTTATTTTTTAAAGTTCTGTGTACGTCTACTGAGCATGGCAACCCCTAGCCATCTGCCAGTTAAATATGGAACTTCAAAGTCATAATTAGAACTACTACAGTGCTAATAAAAATATTTTTATATTTTCCCAATTTATGTTAGCACCAAGTAGATCTGCATCATAGCAGAGAAATCATTGGTCATTTAACTTTCTTTAGTAGAATGCTTCCCAACTAAGAAAAAAGCAAAATAAGTACTAGCCTCTTCATTTTGGGGTGTCTGTTGTGGAGGTTTTTCTAGGTCCAAAAAATCTAGCGGTCGATCACTAAGAGAAATAACACGGGGAGGAGTTTTCAATGCCAGTGGTTTGAATGGAGTAGACTGAAGGAGGTCAAGGTCTGGTGGTCTGGAAAATGGAATGTCTTCACTATTACCTGCAAGAACATCAGTTATCAATAGAAAGCAAGTGGTTCTGAAGCCTGAGGGCTAAAGTTCAGAAACACATCACATCAGTTACTTCTCCTGACCAAGCCAAATAATTAAGTATACCTTTCTTTAAGAGGTCTCATATGTCAAAAACTATGGTTAAAGCTTTCATAAAGGCCACATTAATTGACACTTATCTGAGCAGTTTCTCTAAGAACAATGATCCTGAGTAATCCAGAGCAACATCAACTGTTAGTACAAGTGAGGGCACTTTTAATCTCAAGATATAGTCCTATTAAAGGTGTATTTGTTTAGAAATATGGTGATTGGGGATGTGATGATGTCTCTCTTTCAAAGCATATAATATATGCATGTCACACATTTTGCAAATTGTAAGGCCTTTGGCAAGTCCGGGTCTGTCTCAGTAAAGTCCACAACCATAAATAGTAGAGAAGTATTGATAGAGTCCACCCAATGACAGACAGGTCCTTAGCACAACTAGCATTCTGTTTATAATCAAACACATTTTGCATGGCTAATATATAATACATCCTCAAAACTTGCTACAGTTACTTTATAGTTAATTAAGAAAAATCAGGTGTAAATCAATAAACATTAAGTTTTTTGCTCCAGAAAAGATTTAGTGAGATGAAAAGTCAGCAATTAAATTTTCTGTTCATAATTCATTTGTTAACTGTCTTGACTCCAAGCTATACCAAAACTATTCATGAAACATTTTTAGAGTTTAAGAAACCTCCTAAGTCAAAGTTGATAAGCACTAATTGCTTGAAAACCAGAAGGCATTTTACAGGTTTTTCTTTTAAAAATATATCAATATATATTTCTGTCCATCCAGAAATTTGGAGAACTAATTTAAAGTTTTGCCTGTTTTTCTTTTAACGTGATGCAGACATACCTGCCACTACAATCCGCTCCGGAACCTGCATAGTTACACTGGCATTTGGAAATCCTTCTTGGACGCCCTTCTCAAGGTCAGCATTTTGAGGAGCTACTTTGAGTTTTTCTGGGACCCTCATGCGCTGACTGATTCCTTCCGTGTATTCCATTTCATACTGAAGGCGATTAATTTCTGCCATCTCGGCAGCCGGAGATGGGAACGCAGCCCCACTCATTCTGGCAAAAGAAAACAAAAAGCTATAATAGCAATATAGGAAACCAGCAGAAAGCGTGTAAAGGGAACTCTTTGTTCTGGTTACTAGGCAAGTGGTAGATGATCCTAACTGAACAGACTTATTTAGAGAAACAAATTATATGATAAAATTCATAGGAAATGTAGTCACAAGGAGCTGAGAGTTGAGGGCAATGACAGAGGAACAAAGTGATGCTGTACGTAACTCTCAAAGCAGCACTGAGGGTCCTCAAATTGAGCTGTGACAAAAAAATAAAAAAGGTAGAAATTTTGTATGTAATGTACTATTCCTGCTCTAGCTGGCAGAAAAAGAAAACCAAATAAGCCAACAAAACAAAAAGAATTGGCAGGATCAGTAGGAAATCTATTCAGGATTGGTAAGAAATCTGAAATACTGATATGTATATAAACAGCCTATCAATATTTGAGAAAATGGATGAAGTCTTACAAAACTCCAAGTTGACATCGGGAACAAAAGAAAGGGGCTGGGCTTGGGCAGCAGCCTTCTGCTTGCTGCCAGCCACCCAGGTCTCACTCCATCTTCCAAGGACAAAGTTCCTTATCAACAGCTTGTCAAATCAGCTTGAAAACCCAGCGTATCCATCACCCATTCCCAATCACATGCAATTCTGTAAACTTCTCACTTCCTAATTTTTCTGTAAATCAAAGTCTTACTTTTGCAGAACAGATGCAAGATGAGCAGAAAGAGAACAAGACTTTATTTAAACTTGGAAGAGGTTGCCAGTACTTCATGTATAAATTTTCCTAGAAAAGGAGAGAAATTTCATATGAAGCAGTGGGGGAATCTCCTAGAAACTGGGCTGTAAAAAACTTACTAATATGGCAATTGCTGGGAGCCATATTGAAGACAAAACCAAGATAACTGCGTTTTTGAGGTTACGTTTAAGGTTGAGAGAAAAAGAAATCCTAGAGCTGCACTTGGAGGTGGGCTGCAAAGTGGCTGCTGACAGAAATTGTGTGCTGCAAAAGGGAACTTGAATGGCTGAGAGAAGTTGTTCACCTGGGCAGTGATGGGTGGACCTTGCGACAGATTACGTTTATGGGCTCAGTCAGGAGAGAGACATCCTGGAGCTGCAGTTAGAGCGGGGCTGGAAAGTGGCTCCCAGAGGAAACAGTGGCTGCAAGGAATACTCAGCTGTGAGAAACTTTTCATCCAAGGCTGGGGGTCCTTGACAACAGCTTAGACTGAAATAACAGTTATTTTTAGGGTTAGGATTGAGAGAAGTATGTATTTCTATACATATAAGTACACACACAATATATAAATATCCTTGCAAATTTGCCTACAGGAAGCATAGCTTACTCTGGCAAGAAATCTTTTAGGGGTATCGCTTGAAGTAATTCCCTAAATGAAGCAATCTATCCTGGCAAAAAGGCAGGTTTTGCCACTATAATTGCAACTGCATTCTTTTACTATTTTTGGCAGCAAGGCTACGTCTGTTGCTGCCTGTGTGCTTTCCTATGCTGAACACGCAGAACTTTGTGAACAAAATGTCTCAGTGCAGACCATTTATGTGACAGATGAGATGGACCACAAGGCATTCCTCCCACCATCACACAGAAGCAATAGTTTCTGTATTTATTTATTAATAAACCCTCAAACCTCAAAGGCAAGAAGGTCACTATGTTCTATGTAAACTTAAAAAAAAAAGTTAGCAAGGAAATACCTGAAGTGATGCAGATTTAATCTATCTGTATTAATTCCTACTGTTTGCATGTATCAAGTCAAAGGAACTGGAACAGCACCTTTTAATTAGAAATAAGGACTTTATAGGAGTTCAAGAGGTGCTTAACCAGCTCTGTCACTTCAAAATTCTTAAGATTTCACTTCGGGTTATTTTTTGTCCCTGTCCTTTGGTCTTGCAAGCTAGATTTGTCCCTCTTGCAAGACACTGGCTAGATCAGCTGGTGACTTGAACAAAGCACACAGCCTTCTGACACTTCCACATTCCAAAGAGTGCTTTTCATTCCAAAACGTGGTCTATGATCGGTAAAGCATTTCCAAATTAATAGCAGTAAAAATATAATGTCAATGAAGAGACCGAATTTTAAGAAGAACTTAAAGTACCCACAATATCTGCTGGCAGCAGCTTAAAGAACAGTTATTGCTCACAAGACTTGACAAAAGGTGTTTCACTGCTTGGTCACTTCCTCATTTTGAAATACCTGTACAGCTCTCATTTTTGCAAATAAGCACTGCTACACTGCACCAGCGTTTATACCCCAGCTTCCCTAAACTTTGGTATTGTTTTTGTACATAAGTCTGCATGACAGCTGCTTTCCAGCTGTAAGGTAAAACTCACACAAAAACCAGACAGCGTTAGAGCAGCCATTTTATAAACTAAATACCACTTTGGGTTTAACTGTACTTGCCAAGGACCTATAGATCTGATAACTCAATGTCTTCTTACTCTTGTCTACTTCTCATCTACTTTGTGTTATTGAAAATTGCATTTTCTGTCAAAATGATTTCAATTTTTATGCCTTTTTAGAAGAGAAGAGAAAAACAGAGATTTCAGCAACAGAAAACTTAAAATATTTAAATGGAGCTTGTTAGCAAAACCTCCAAGTATTTAAAGAAATCAATTATGTTTTCTGTAATGTTCTTGTTACACATAGCATTTTACAGAAGACATCAATAATAAATCAGGGAGGAGGACTTTAAAATTGATATTTACAGAACTAAGTAGCTTAAAGGGCCATGAGAACAGAAGAGATGTCCAGGAGTGATGAGACAATAAAAATACAACCACAAACACGGGATAAATAAAGGACAGAGAGCAGCTGAAGCATAAATGAGCATCAGTGGCATTTAGCAAAAGAGAGAAAGGAAGGAGAAAACCCAGAGGAGGATAAGGGAAGAGAGAAGTTATACAAGGTAAACTATATGTATTCAGAAAGACGCAGGGGTACCTCCTTTCCCCTCTCCTGAACAGGAATGGCACAGGAGAGACAGGGATGAAGCAACGCATATGAATGCGAAGGATGATGTTTTGTCAGGATTCTGGCAATAATCAAACATTGGCCATATCTGTGCTGCAACCGGGAATGTCATGCACAGTATGGATGTCTGAGTTAATCGGAGACCTATGAAGACGAGCGCTGGTGACACTACAGCTGAGCCAGCACTGAGATCACAGCAGGTTTTACAGCCTACACCGAACTAATTGTAACTCCTCCAGCTACAGTACTGTGCGTTCCTGAGGCTGCTACTTTACAACTGGTCTGTTCAAGTGCACCTAAGCTACAAAGTGCTCCTTTGGCAAGTGTCTAGATAGCCTTTGGCAAGCAAAACGGGAGGAGGAGGGCTTAAAACAAGATTAAGGACGGGTATTACAGGACCCAGAGGACCCTATTAGGGGACCCTAAAACCATCAGAACATATACCACGGAGGCACTCGGAGTCAGAGGCTATGAAGGCACTAACAGAAGGATTTGAGGGAAAGGAGAGGTAGGTGTAGGCTCAATGCTGAAAGCTGTTCTACACGGTACAGTTACGTGTGTTAACTCCTAAATGCATTACCTCCGCTCCTTAGCGGAAGGATGACAACAAAAAACCCCAAACCCATTATACGTAAACAAGGCTGTGGGATCACAAAACACTCCGGGCCGTGTTCTTTCAAGTTTGTTTTACTCCAGCTGGAGGTTTCAACACTCACGCACAAAAACACTACTGGAAACGTTAGGAGGAAAAAAACCAAACAAACCCCTGTCCCAGCCTGACAGCCGTTTCTCCAGAACACCCAGACATTCCTCGTGTTGTGAGCGCACCAGGCGCGCTCGGCAGCGGCCCCAGGCAGCGACCGGTGACGGGGGAAGGCAGAGGGGAGCTGGGCAGAGCTGGGCACCACCGGCCGCGCCAGACCGGCCGGCGACACCCGGCACCGGAGGGAAGGGACGGCCACCAACAACGGGTGGCCCGGGGGGGCGAAGGGGAGCCGAGACAAGCGGGGGGCGAAGAGCGGGGCTCGGGAAGCAGGGGCTGGCGGGGGAGAGTAGGGCTGAGAGGGGGCAGGGGCGGAGGGACACGACCCGGGCTGAAGGAGCGAACGGCGGCCGGGCTGAAGGAGCGAACGGCGGCCGGGCTGAAGGAGCGAACGGCGGCCGGGCTGAGGCCCCCGGGACCGGCCGGAGACGCTGCCGCCAGGCCCCGGCGGCCCGTACTCACCTAAAGCGGTGGGAAGGCGGCCGGCGGGCCCTTGCCCTGTCCCGGCCAGGCCCCGCTCCTGCCTTGCCCCGGACCCCGGTGCTGCCTCCCGCGGGCGGAGGGGGGTGTAGTTACGCGGCGCGGCACGGCCCCGCCGCGCTCCTCCGGTAAGACGCAAAAACCGGCCCGCTTGTCCCCATCGGGCTGCCGTAAGGGCTGCCGGGCCGGGGACGCCGCGTCACGTGACCGAAAGAGGGCGGAAGCGGCTCTCGGTGCGAGGGAGCCGAGAGCCTCCATGTTTAGTGAGGGAACAGCGCCGGCGCTCTGGGAGGCGTCCCCAGGCCGCGGCGCAAGGTCAGCGGCGGGGCCCGGGGGCCGCTCGCAGTCGGCGCTGGGTGAGCCCGAGCAGCAGTTGGTGCCTGCGCAGAGACACCCTGTTCGGCTTGTCCCCCGAGGCGTCTCCTCGGCGCGGAGCGCGGTCGGGCCGCTGGCCTTGGCGCGGCGCCTCAGCCGGGCCCCGCGGCCGCTGGTGGCGCCCCGGGGGAGGCGGCTTCGGGCAGGGCCCGTACCCTCGTACTGCTCTCTCTGAAACTGTGCTTTGCCGCCCCGCGGCCCCATCAGCGCTGGCTGCCAAGCGGCAGAGCTCAGGCTCTCCGCTTATATCTTGGTGCTGTGGTGAATTAACGTACCGCTGTGTGTTTAATTCTGCAACGCGCTGTTCTAATGCGGAAACACGAAGATCTAATTAAGTGTTAAGTGGGCGGAAGGCGTGGCTGGGGGAGAGATGAACCCGGCAACCCGCCCTCCTGTGCGAGGGCAAAAGGCCAGTCGGTGCAGGGTACCTTCTCTGGAAGACGGGAAGGTGCGTCCCTGCAGCTCCGAAGCTCCCAAGCACCCGCTGCTGCCTCAGCTTCGCCTCCGACCAGCGGGGAGACTTCGCCCAGGCTGGCCTGTGAAACGCTGGCTTTTCTATGTCAATCACCACCCCGTTAGCGTTACATAAAATTTGTCAGCAAATGGGGTTGCCGGAGCCCTTGTTCCCTGCCTCGCTTAACCCCAGCCAGCGTGTTGGCTCTGGCCACAGAGCACCATCTCCTCCGGGGGTGAAGCGCTGCCAAGGGCCCCATTAGGTGACCTGGCCCTTCCCGAAACTGGCTCTCGCTCACAGCACAGGCTGCCGAAGAGCAGCCCTTTCCTTGTGCTGTGTGGGTAACTCACCACTTTTCCAGTTTCATACAGAAAAATAAAAATGCCAGTATAGACAGCAGATACTTTTTTTAAGGAGAGGAAAGCAGCCTCTGAGCTTTCCTGATACTGTTTTGGAGGTCGAAATGAGTAGTGATGCCAGAAGTATTGAAGCGAATATTGATCCAAGGCCCGCAACTTGCTAATTCAGTTCTTTACAAATACCAACAGCACTCTCTTACAGAGATAGGTGGTCTGAAATACGATCTCCTACCAGATAAAAATAAAAGTTGTATAGCATGGAGAGTTATACATTATTTGCCCTTAGATGTATGATCTTACATTTGGCCTCCTTGAAACACAAATTGTTGGCCTGAGCACATCTTACCAGGCAATCCATAGAAGAATCCTCAGTTTTACTGCTTCTCCAGGGTCTGTGATTTACAAATTATCAACAGGGATTTAGTTTTTGTTTGTTTTGTTTTGAATCTATAAGAAGTCTAAAACTGGTTCTTAAAGCACACTGAAAATATGGCCCTCTCCTGATTCTCCATACATAATTTTACACGGACATCAATTAATTATTTTTATTCCACTGAATATATAACTGTTGTTCATGAATTGAGTGGTCACACACTAGAAGCGGCCAGTTCTTCTAATCCCCAGGAAACTCTCCAGAAGAGCCATGGTCCCCTTTAGGATGCTCTTTCCATTTTTTCATTGTGTAGAAGTCCTAGTACAAATAATTTTCTTTGACAGTTTTCAGATCTCTCTGCAGTTACCCTTGATTTTCTTGTTCAGTTATTTAAAAGGCCATCCTTAAGAACGTTGCATACAACACTGTTCTATCAGTTTGATGTTCAGATATGTCTTATTTTCACACTGAAATCTTCATGACAGTTCTAGGTGTATCCTTTTCTTTCTGTTGCAGACAATCTGCTTGTTTGTCTGTCCGTGTGCACTTACAGAATCTCTGCAGGTACTGTCTTGTCTGAGGAAACACTGCAAGTCTTACTCTTTTCTAGTTTTTGCAGGTTTTGACCTCCTTGGTGGCTAGTCCTTTTCTTTCTTGAACCTGGAGTTACAGTGGTTCCCTAGGCAAGTTGTGAGAGTGTGGCCCCATCAGCCAGCCCCCTTCATCTTCCTAGTTTTTCCTTCAGTGTCATCACAACCTTTTCTCATGTACTATTTCTGTCAACAGCCACTTGCCACCCACCACTTCATGCATAGGAATCCAGCAGAAAACAGGAATGAACGCAGAACAGAAGAGAAGAGGATAACATGGCTGAGTTGTTCCAGATTGAAACCACTGTCTGTCAGCAGCCCATCACAGCATCCTAAGTAGAAATATGTCTAGGAAGAAATCTAGCATGCAGCATGCAGACATCCAGCCTTGGTATCTACACCGAAGTGCCAGGCTTCTAGTGTAGTCCAAAGTAGGAGAGATCAAGCATCTTTCTAAGGGAAAACTGCACCTACTGCCTCTTAATCAGATGCCACTTTTTTAGTGTGTGTAAATGATATTATGCTTAGGTAGTAGAAAAGATCCTTAGCAGTGGGAAGAACAACAACAACAAAAAAACCCCCAACCAAGTAAAATGGATCTTTTATTTAGTCAAAATATTTTTATTTGGCTGTATTTAACAGAAGGTTTGCTTTCCTCCTTTCTCCCCGCTTTCCCTCCCCCCCCTTGTTTGCTCTTTGTTTCTGATTTTTCTTGTTTCCATTCTTTCAGTACAATATATTAACACCTTGCAACTCTTCAGCATTTTCCAGTTAAGGCTCTCAAAGCATTTACAGACCTGAGTTAACTAATGTTCACAATAATCATTAACAGTGGGGAAGTAAAATGATCTGCATCTGCAGAGTAAAGTTAAGATCATCATCTTTATTTTTTTCACCTTTATTTTAATTTCAGTGACCACTTTGTACTTTGCTGGGCTTGATGAACATATGTGTCCCTGCAGTTGTGTTTCATACTTTTGAAAGAAAGACTGAGTTTGAGCTCTCAAAATTTAAAGCTATTTATGAAAATCATTCTTTAGTAACTTGTTGAAGGCCACACAATAAGTGAGCAGCAGAATCCAAAACTGGGAACAAGACATAACTTCCAGTTATGTGCTATTCTATGAGACATAACCCTTTGTAACTTACCTTTCGACTTTAAAACTACAACCCATTCCCTTCTCATTACACATTATCCTCTACTGACCATTTCCAGCAGGCTTCAGCCCCAGCTACTTACATTCTGCATTTTACTACCAGATTTTTACATGAAGGTCTCCACCGTCATCAGTTATAGACAGTGTGCAATGCCTTTGGGTGACTGTAATGAGCCTTAATGGAAAAGAAAAAAAAAAACACAAACCCAAACCCAATAACCTAACAAGCAATGGGTGTGGATTTTATCTTTGAGTATTTAAAGCAAACTGCAGAGTTTATGGAAAAATCTATTATGTGATTGTTTTAAGGAAAACACCCCATCCCCAAACCTGGTTCAAACAGAAGACTAAATATTAACTTGACATTAACACCTTCTTATCAGTAGTGCATCTGCATAGAGATTCTTCATAAAAACCTGCAAATTCACAATTATAACTTGCAAACAGAAGTACTATGACTGTTCAAGCAAACAATAACTTTAAAATATGCATTCAGTTCATGTAAATGGTATCCTCTTGTTAGCTCCATCAGAAGATACTGGCATGACACACAGATGAAACTTTTTCTTAGTTAGGTTAACACTGAAAATTCAAACAGTCAGACAAACACAATGCAAGTATTTTAACAGAAACAATATAAAATTTCACTGGCTTAAAAAAGACCTAAATGAGAAATCTTGGTTATTTCAATGAATTGCTAGACCCTACATTTAAAATGATGCATTTACAGAACTATTCAGATGAATTAGGCTGCTTCTATAACACTAAATACTAGAATTCTGATAGATTGTGCAAGTATTAAAAAAATATCAACATTTTAAATGTTAACATTACAGTTTTAAATAGCCTTGCAAGTGCAATGTTATAAATATAAAAAAAAAAAACCACCTCAGAGCTACAATTTTATATAAGTTATATGAGTAAATGAAAGTGCTTTTCAAGTCTTTTATGTTTGTCTACAGTTGGATTCTCTTATTTAAGTCAGTGCTCAGATGGTACAATTTAAATATCAGTATTTTTAAAAATTTTGAATGCATACATTTAACTGGAGGGAATAAATGATTTGATTTACAGAAATATGTGATAAATATTTAAATACAGAATATAATTTTTGATAAATATTTAAATATGGAATATTATAAAAGTGAATATAATATTTTTGTTATCTATTAAAATAAAACAGGAAGAGATCACATCCTGATGGGTGTGTGATAACCTGATAATGCCATGGGAGCCCTTGAACTATACAGTAATTGTTAATTCCATCAAAATCCCAAATTATGATACACTAAATACTTGTTCTTCAGTAGAGTCAAAAACACGCGATCATAATAAAGTCCAAATACTGTCAACTTTTGAAGAATTGAAAAGATCTCCCGATCTGTGTCAAAAGCTATGGAATCTAATGAAAACTTTCCAGCACTTTCACTTAGTCAGCCACAGTCCCTCTGGGGAGCACAGCTACTGCGTGTCCCCACTCTACTGTCTCACCAGCGCATGGAGGAGCTCCCTTTCTGGCTAGTCAAGAAACATCACTATTATAATGACACAAAAAAGACTGTATTCCTGTTTGGCAGCGAGAGGAAGCGCAAGGTAAGTGGGGAGATACTTGTTTATTAGACAAGAAAACCAAAACAAAACAACCCTAAATGAATCAATACATATTTAAAAGTGTGCTGAAAATATTTCCTATTGAACCCTATCTCTCGTAAGTGCCAGATTTTAATCTTAAATTATATCCACTTTGAACACTGAACATATGTAAGCTGATATTAGAGCATTTAGTTTGTCTTGCGGTTTGAAAAGCACATGACACAAGGCAGCAAGAACACCCTTCATGAAAGATCCGGCACTGCCATAGTTTTATCATGAAGATGCAGCCGAGAAGTGACACAGTTCCGGAGAAGCCCCTGCAGGCTGCCGTTACAAGCTTTCTCCAACAAAGTGCTTTGTCATTTGCCAAAGACAAAAGTCAAACTGTTGCCCTACCTCACCGCAGTGCTGCACGGGCAATTTACAATTTTCTTTCCAGATGCAGTTGGACTTTAATAAATTATAGCTCTTCAGAGTTAGGCGATTCTTTGTAACCAAAGCAGAGTTTCATGTTCCATCCAGAGCGGCCCCTGTTTAGACTGGTCTCTTCATGCAGACCTGACAACGGCTGATGATATTTTCTAGTTCTCCTGCTTTCAAAGTCTGTGGCAGAGGTCTCCTAAAAGAAAGAAAAATAACATTTACTTTTTTTTCTTTTTCTTTAAAAACACAGGGTTATTGACAACACCACTGAAATCCTTGACTCACGTAAGGCATCTTTGTGCTACAGAATGACCCTAAACCTAAAAAAGGGGGAACGTCTAAACTGAGGGGAATTACCAGGGGAGGCCCCACATGTTACACAGGCAGCTGTCTCCTCGAGCACTTGCAGCACGGATGCAGGAAAGTACAGTTTACCTGAACATTCTTCTTGGATTTAACGATGCCAACCAGAAGCTGTAGGAATTTGTGTAGTAGTTGCACGTCCCCCTGCCATGGCACTCTATGAATGGGATGGCTCGAAATTCTTCCAAACAAGACCCAGGAGATGCCAATGCTTGGCCAGAAGCTTCTGAGCCGGCACTTGTATACTGTAACCACCAATACATTTTTTTATGAGAACTTGTCCATCAGCTTTTAGTAAACTGCAGGCAGAAAAAAATATCTCTTTCTAAAACATACCATATGATCTGTGGTACATTTCGGACAAAACAAAATGAACACAGATTAGTTTTATCAAAGTTATAATGAAGCACAGAAGCCTTGTGAAAAGTCAAGGACAATTATGGCATTTCTTAAGTCCCTGCAACAGCCTTTTTCTGCTCCATGAAAAGGCATGAAGCTGTAACCAGCACAAAGACTAGAAGGTAGCTAGTTCTGTCCAGTTGAGGACTAGAGTAACTAAATTACAAATAGGCCAAATCCCCTATTTTTCATGTGTTCCTGATTTTTGTTGCATTGGTTGCTTCTCCAAACACAGAAAGCAAAGGCACTTTCCTTCTCTCTCTTTATGACAGTAGAAAATTGGATAAAAAAAAAAATTAAATTTGGTGATGTTAGCAAATGCTTTTAACCAGATGCTGAAAAAATTCCCTCATTCTTTTCCAAGATTATGATTACTTAGGACCAAATCCCAGGAGAGACAAGTTTCACACTAGACCTAAAAGGACTTTAGATCATGCACAAAAAAAAAAAAAAAAAAAAAAAAAAAGAGATATCTTTAATTCTGTCTTTTACTCTCATTTGCTGGCATCCTTATGAGATCCCAAAGGCATGGATAACAAAGATGAAGTGCTACCTCTCCTAATATAGATATACCCTTATTCCCATAATTGGTTCTCAATTTGCAGTCACATTAATGAACTTTTTTCACTCGTATCTCGTTATGGCATCAAAATCGCCAAGGCAATCTTTTGTAGACAGTGTGCTGCATTTGTTTTGATTTTAGCTTTCTGCTGAGTTCAGCCCAAGATCCAATTTATAAAAGAACTGCCTGGCATGGAAGTGGGTCAGTTATTTCTGTGTATTTGTGTTCAGGACCGGTTTAACCACTCCACTCCCCAAAGCTGTTTCCTAGATCTTAACATGACACATGAAAATGAGAGCATGCAGTTATTTCTGTCAGACTAAAATTCTATGGTTCTCCTTTCATCTTTTCCCCTTTTCCTCCTGCCACCTATTTTTGAGAACAGATCAGAATAGTTGTTCCTATGCTTCTGGTATTGAATAAGAGTTAACAGAATTATTGTCTACTTCTTGGCAATGGAAAAAATAATTTAACGATTATTAAGAAACAAACAAGCTATGAGCAGATGAAAACACCAATGAAAGTAAGAGGACAAAACATTAATTATTCAAGTCTTTAGATCCTTACCATAACAAAAGAAAAACCCTTCCAGAGAGATACCCAGCCTTCTGGACATGGAGGAACTACTGTTGTTTGGCTGTGAACTGCTATTACCATTGCAGCTCCTTCACAGACAATACACCTGTAAGAAGAAACTGCATTCAGTGCAGATATGAGGAAAAACATGAAAGCAGACAAAAATTTTATCTTCTAGGATAGTAGCTACCTAATGGCAGGGTAGCTGCCTGTGTGAGTTGTAATCTAAATGTTACAACTCACACAGGTTTTCTCTGTTTAATGAGGAGATGATAAGTAAAAGGAAGGCAACCCAAATACCTTGCTTTGCAGTCTCTACTAATAACACCAGAGAAAAGTTGGTGTAAGATGGGAATTAGTCCCAGAACTTTTGAGTTTCCTTACTGAAGTAACAAGCTAAATTTTACCCTCATGTGCTAAGTAGTTTATGTTGTTATGGTTTAGATCAAAGTCCTATACCTTTATTTGCTAAGATTAGAAAAAGTAATCTTTATTTCCTAAATGAAGAAACTATGAAGCTGAGCTACTAGTTTGCAATAACTGCGCATGGCAGTCCAGAAGATGGAGTGCAAAGCTTGCCTTCCCATCTTTGTTTTTGCTAGTCTTGGTCTTCCACGCTTTTAGAGCTTTTCTTCTTACGACGCTCTTCATCCTTCCCAGCTATTCTAGAGCAACTAGAAAGGCCACATTTTCACAAGAGTGTTTCATAGGAGAGAACCTTCAGCCCCAACTTACAATGTTCTTCACTACCTGTATCACACATAATTGAAAGCATAACTTGATTTGTACTGTATTCCAAATAATGAAGCTGTCTTTATTTCATTTTAGTCTGTCTCCGATAAATACAATAGTTTTTTAACTGCAGTCAGTAGGATTGTGGGCTATATTCTCATGTCAGTTTTGCAGATTAAGCCCTGTGGTGGAACCCTAGCTTTAATCTAACTTTTCTTTTTGCATCACTGAATTCAGCTGAGTAATTAAAAAAAAAAATCAGCTGGTTAAGAACAGTGTTTGTACTGGCTGAGATAGGCAAGTCTTTGCCTAAGATTTGCAGTTCAAGATAATTTAGGATGTCTTTGTGGTTCCAAGCCAGAAAAGCTAAAATTCTTATACTCTTACCTGCTTATATGGGGCTCTAGTGCCCTGCCAGAAATTGGTGCCATGTCCACTGGCATTACTGTCGCAGTTGACAGCCAGTATGAATAGTCATTGCGAGAAGCAAAACTACAAACATCATTGGTGTTACAGAACAAGAATGGCATGGTGGTAAATCTCTGCAAGCAGCTACCAGCTGTTCCTAAAAGGCAAAAGAGAAGAGCTTTGTGACAGATAGATTATATTTAGTGCAGCAAACAGAAGAGAGACACAATGGCATCCAGTCTACTATAGTGAGACTAAAACAGTTGGTAACTATAAAGAGAGAAGTGTCTGTACAGTGGAATTACCCTAAAGCAAAATGCTTATGGCATGTATAAAAATATGTATATAAAAATAAGGGCTAGGAACAAAATCTGTTAAAATAATAGTATCTTCTTGAATGACATTGGTCCTTGACACAGTGGTAGGTAGTGGTAGAAGCTTGAACAAAAGCTTCTGGTGCCATTTTTGACACCCTAAAGCATCCCGTTTAGTCTACAAAAAAAGCAAGACTCTCTCACATCCTGTGTTACTACTGTCAGACCTGTGCAGATTTTATGAATGTTTATACTAGACATCTATACATAAGTAACTGAATTCCTCCTCAGAAATGTCTAGGGATAGCAAAAAAGGAACATGGGAGTGCAGGAAAGAAAGGTGTCTTTCAAAGCCATGATTTCTAAATTGACTGAGAGCAGCAGACCACTCTGGAGAGTGATGGTTGAAACCAGTGCTCATCTTGGACACTTACTGTCAGTTTGGTTTCATGACACCTTAGCATTACTGGACTATAAAGAAAATTATCCAAAAAATTTTACCAATACAGTACCAAGATCTTGTCCATGTGCTCGTTCATTTCCTTGCACAAAAAGCAGCGAATAGCCAACATAGATCTGTGATGTCCCACGTGGGCATGAAGGAATCTTTGTTGATTGACTATGCCGGGTAAAGATAAAACCTCTTGTTGTTGGACCAGCAGTGATAGAACCTGGTGATCCAGGTAACCCCTGTAGACCTGGAAAACCAATCAGTCCAGGTTCTCCTGTGGAGAGGAAAGAAATACAACTGCGAATATTATAATTTTGTTTGAATTTTTACTTCATTTAAATTAGTGGAACGACTTGAAAACTAACAAAAAAAAATCAGTAAGAATACACAACTTGAAAATTGGTAGTACTTGTTGCTAGATGTATTAACTCCTTCAGACCTAGCTCAGGTAGCTTTACATTGCACAGTTTCAAGGAATAGTGAGTTATTTTAAAGAACCATGGCCATTTTTACCAAAAAAGTTGTAAAGTAAAAACATTTTATGATGACTAAATAAAAATATTTAGTTCTATTTTGATGTCATAAAAAGGCACACTTATACCTAGGATTTTCAAATGGATAGATAAATGTTATTAATAACAGAGGAGCACAGACATATTTTTGTAAATTATTATTTCAGTTGTGAACGTGCATCTGTTAGAAGTTAAGAATGTGCTTACATGTGTTTGTGGTCCTAAAGTTACTATAAATGTTACAGAATCTCAATATGTGCAAGAGGAAGGATTTAGAGAAACAGGAAGACAGTTTATCTGTAAATTCAGTAGTAGCAGTTGGAGATGTCTGCTTTCCTCTACCTCTTTGTCCTGGAAATCCTCTGTCTCCTTTTGGACCAGGCAGTCCCGGTTGACCTGGATGACCAAAACTTCCTGGTAGACCTTTTAATCCTTTAGGTCCTGAATTGTAATCAAGAAAAATCCAGGATCATGTAGCATTAGTTATTCTAGATTTTAATAACTGTTAATGAATAAAGTTAAAATCCTCACAAAATGTAGCTGCGTTAAAATAAAAACATCAGCACGAATTTAGTAAGTTTTGAGGCTATCTGTAGTGTTACTGTCACCATATTTCCTATCAGGAAGATTACAAGGAAATATTGAACATATTGCAGAAAAATAGTCTCATGAAAAATGTTTACAGAAACCAAAGCAAATTGCTTTTTCTTTTAGCATGTGCCATACAATAGAAATATTTCAAAAAATATAGTAACAGACCATAATCTTTGTGGTCACAGTTTGTAATTCTATAAATAATGCAGCTCCTTTTGAAAACAATTTTAAGGAAAACGTAAAAGAACAATTCTTTAGTGCCTGCTTTGTTATGCTGGAGGCAACTGTCATTCCTGTGTGGGGCCTGCCTTCTGGCAAGCCTGTCCTCCCTAAGGAGCTCCCTTCCTGGGATGGAAAGCCATGGTATTGACCATTGCACATCCACCTCATCCTACCTGCTTCTTGCTTCCCCATCCCTCACAGCTGTGGCAGGATTCACTTCCAGTGCAAATGGAGAAGCACCCAGCCTCTCCTTTCCCTTCCCACCCCCAGACTACGACAGACAGAACCACTTCATAGCACATCTAGAATACTTTTATTACGTGTGGTAAATTCCCCCCCCAAATGACAAACATCCTGAGCATGGTTCTGGTTGTATAAATATGGTGAGTGTTTTGATCCAAGTTTACTTTTTATTCCATTATTTTGCTTAGGCCCATGTTGAGGGATAATCTTACTCGCTCACTGACTGTGAGGGTGGAGGGCAGATGGAATGGGACAGGTTATAAATATAAAGTTGTTAACAAGGTATAAAGAACTATTTTTAAATACGGAGAGGTATATTTAAAGACATGTTGATTTTCTATGCAGAAGCATGTTTTCACACCAAACCAAAATGTTCCACTAAGCAGCACGCAAACATGTACAGAGATAAAAATATAAACCACCTTGTAGTCCAGGAATCCCTTGAATTCCTTGATCACCTGGTGTTCCCGGGATTCCTGGCAGTCCAGGAGGACCCTTGCTTCCTGGGATAGAGAATACTCTCCCAGGGACTCCAGGTGGACCTAGCAGCAAAAATATAATGAAGAGCTATTGTTTTATATTAAAAGAAAGCAAACAAACTACAAACCAAAAGAAAGAAATCAATCTAAGTCTCCTGGTATTAGAATGAGAAGGGTTGGTTACCACGCTGGCCTTTTGGTCCCGTTGGCCCTTCTGCACCTTGTGGTCCAGGGGGTCCTTGATTACCCTTTTCTCCTAAAAAAGGAAGAGTGAAGATACATCTATCTGGTTTAAAATGTCAAATCAACTGTCAAAGTTTCAGAGGTTTATTTAAGAGTCCTGCATGATCCATGCAACCTTCCCAAAGAGTAATACAGCCTATAGATTCATCTGAAATGCGAAAGTGGACTTCTACATCTCTGCTGTTACTATATAATTTATAGGTCAAGTGTATTCAGTTTACAAGAAGATGTTTCCATTCCTATCTTCATATAATGTCTGCTCCCATAAATCTAGCTTAAAACCTCAACTTTAGACTATGTCTTTTTATCTTATGTGGTTTTGTCACTGAGTTTGCAGGTCAAGCGATGCTGTTCAGTGATGCTCAACTCCCTTTAACTCCTACTTGTCAGTTATGCTGATGGGTGTTAGGAGGGTTGTATAGTTTTTCAAGTGTTTAAAACTTAATAAGCAATTATTTTCACTGCAGAAAAAATAAGGTTACATTCAGATTACTATCCACAGCTCTGCTGGAAATAAAAAAAATAAAATGTTGTTTATTATTAAGTCAGGAGATTTGACTGAGTAAGCCATGAAATAAGAGCTTTTTGCTTAAGAAAGTATAAATACTATCTATACGGTGACTTTTCAAATTAGAAAAAATTAAAAATACACAATAATTAACATGGAACACAAATCGGTAGGTTAAACAGGTAATGACAATTTTGTGTGACTGTAAATCATGCAATCAAAAAATGAAAATACTGGAGTAATGAAGACCTATATCAGATTTAAATCACTAGAAAAATGTCTAAATTAAAAGGATTTTCAGCCAGCTCTCTAGGACCACACCTGGTACTATTTATTACACACATACTATTGTAACGCAACATGTAAATGATTGTATTTGGCACATGGACATGTACGTAATAAATACATGAATACCTTTTACACCTGGGAATCCAAGAAATCCAGGGTCCCCTCTAGCACCAGGATAACCTGATCGACCTTCAATTCCCTGCAAATCAGAAAACACCAATAATAAGCAGGAAGGAGCATCTGCATGCTATGAAGTACATTTTCTTTTTGTTCAGAATATTCAAAGCATTAAGTTCACAGAATATGTTACAACTAGAATTATCTCCTCCATTTGTAAGCATGTCAGAAATAGGCATATCATTGTCAGTGTTATTCTGTAATACAGAATGGCCAAGGAAATGACATGCCAGAAATTCGCAATAATTTCTTTTTGGTCTGCTTAAGTCCATAAAAACTGCTTTTTGTATCTATTTTAATATCTTTCCTCTATTAGAAGATTTTTTGGGGAGAATGGGGTGGGTTTTTTGGTTTGGTTTGTTGTTTTGTTTTTATTTTAATTCTCCTGGGTGTTATTTTCATGGTAAGAGCAAAATTAATGATAGAGTAAGAAACAAGCAATATTCTTTTCACTGACTTTTGGACCAGGAGGACCAGTGTCGCCAGCTGGGCCTGTTGGCCCTGGTATCCCATCTGCCCCTCTAACGCCTTTGCTTCCTTTCATGCTGGGTGTGGGAAGACCAGGAGGCCCTGGAAAACCAGGAGTACCTGTACAGAAACATCAGAGTAAAGACTACTGCCAATAGCACTTCACATACATTACATACAATGCAGTACAACATTCAGCAACTCTATAATGGTACTCATGTTTACCACCTCAGTGGTTCCCAAGGAAATACAGACTTTTTAAAAAAATCAACTTGATTTTCCTAGCCTGCTCATTTAATCTGAGATCAGAGTTGAGTTCTTGCAGAACTCTCTAGCACTACAGTTTTTTGAATATCCTCCAGTTGTAGTTATGACTGTAATCACACTCATGCTATCTCACTTCTTTAAAGTTGGATCTTAGCTACCCTCCAGACCCCATGGGAAGAAAGCAAAATAAAGCAGTTGAGTGAACTGCAAAGCTTAGCATTATTTTAATTTACATCATACTGCGTAGACCATCACGGTGTTTGCAATGGTAAAATTGCATTAACTGGTAAAGGAACTACCTGTTTAATTATGAAACTCTCTTGGGGAAGACCCCTTTTAACCTTTGGTTCTGGACAAGCTGAATTCTGCTTTCAATTACCAGTATACTATCATTTCAGATAAATAAGGAGTTACAACAACACACCTGGTCTTCCATCTGCACCAGCAGTACCTCTATTCCCTTTTTGGCCCATAATTGCCATGCCTGTTGCACCTTGAAATCCAGGTAACCCCACTAAGCCAGGAGGTCCAATGGGTCCTTGATCACCCTGATGACCTTTTATACCCGGTGGCCCAGGAAAACCAGGTAGTCCCATGTCTCCTTTGATTCCTGCAAAGTATTACATTTGGGGAGAGCTGTCAAGATGATAAGGTGGTGTGACGACAGAGAATACGGGCATTTACCTACACCGCAAAGGTGAAATTCAGCCTTTGTTTTTAGTACAGAGAAGTCCCTAAAGCCACCTTGCTACTGTAAAGCAAAATAGTTGTGAGAAGACAGGACTAAGGTAACATACACACCATTCTCTTCTCTCTCTCTCTTGTTTTTTTTAAAAAAACCCCTCTACTTCAGAGATTGCTCATACAAAGGAATAAACATGAGAGGAGGGTAGACAGACCAGAGCAGGGAATATTTCTTTATGCATAAGTAGAAGAAATGCTTCTTTGCACATCAGAATCAGCAAATCCTTTTAAACTAAATTCCAGTTAAAAGCACCACTATGAGTCCAACAAATAAGAGACTACTCCAAAACGATATTGTTCTAAGGTTGATCTCAGAGTGCATGATCTATATATGAAGGATATGAAAAGAGAGTATTTTTTCTTTACAGTAAAGCAAATCAATGGATTTCTACCAGTACCAGAAATATAATGCAAAACCTAAAAAAATGGGAAGAGTCCCCTCAGGAAACTGTTCATAAATATAAAAGGGGGGATAAACAAAATGCAATCACTGTAGCTTTCTTACAGTATCCTTAGTGTTTAGCAGCATCATCTTTTTTCATTAGAACATACTCTGTTAATCAAATTGTGTATCAAAATACAATTTCAAAAGCTCTAGAATGCATATATCACCTTCATAAAACCAAAGAAGTTAGTTTCTTTATTCCCCTTTCACAATAGTCTTAAATTTACAATCATGAACTCTTGACTTTTAACATATAGCACCAAATCACTGATCAAAAGCACAGAATCACTCCTGATTTCCTCTCACACTCTTAGTGCCATTTCAAGCATCCAAAAGCAGGAGGCAACTTGAAGACGAAGATGATTATTCTGGTATTTAAAAATTAGAAAAGCTTTTGCTTTCTGCAAAGACAACTCACCTCTACGACCAGGCACACCTTGAAGGCCAGGGATTCCTCTCCCTGGTGCTCCTATGAAATATTAGGACATGTTACACTCAAAGTCCTGAATAACTATTAGAAAACATCATAATTGCCTAATATTTCATATATTTCTTCAGAATTCACTGAATCAAAATGTAGATTTTAGTTATATATAAAATATAACTTATTATTTCCATTTCTTCTATCCATATATATAAATTAAATTTTTAAGTTTTTTTTTATAGTAGGAAATCTTATTGATCAACTGTATTTGAGGTACATTCTACAATAATGAGCTTTGTCTTTTTTCAGAGGAAAAAAAACAGAAGAAGAATCTGCATTTAAGTTAGTAAATAAAAAAAATACAAGAATTGTAGGTATCTAAAAAAGAAAATACGTTAACAGGAATTACTTCAAAATTATTGTAAAAAAAACTTACTAAATACTATGAATGCTTTCCCAATAACCTCTTTATACTAATACGCAAAGAATCATTTTCACTGTAAAATATGAAAACAATTTCTGTCAGAATTCAGTGGAGGACTAAATCTATCTGTAGATGCTGATGACATCACGAGTAACATTTAAGTGAAAGGTTTTACAACTCCAGGGCCAGATCACGGAAACTTTCACTAAGCATCTATGTGACACTGTGAGTCCTTTTATCTTATTTCCATGTAAGAGAAGAGACTCCTTTAAAAGGATTTTGGTTCTTTTAGTCTCTTTGAGATTAAACATGTAAGAACTGTAAACAGCAATACTCTGGCTCTTACTGACATTAACAATTTAGGTGATGCTATGACAAATCACGTGTACAATAGAGCAGTGACCTATGCATTTGGGTAGTTGACAGCACATACAACAACTACATAGAAAAACCTGTGAATTATGTAAAAGTGAAAAACCTTCTAGTTATAAACTTATCTTTGGCTCCACAGAAGCTCTTATTAATCCTTCCCAAATAATCCTTGTCAATTTAGCTAGGGAAAAAACCAATTGTAAAATACAATGAAAATATTTCCCTGGTGTTACCTGGTTCTCCCTTTACTCCTGGGTGACCAGGCATACCGTCCTGGCCTTGATTACCTCTTTCACCAACAAGTCCATTTTTTCCAGGGTCTCCAGCAGCACCTGTGAATAATAATGGACCAAAATATCATTTTCACTACTGTTATTTTACATTTCAAAGGGACAATATATGAGACCCCTTTATTAAAATTTAATTAGTTCAGCTGCTTCAGAGATAGACGTAACTGTGTTGGTATATAAACATTTGTAAACAGCAGCATATAATTTTTATCGAGCTCACTGGACTTCAATAGATTTTACACCCCCACTGTTTTTCACAGGCAATAACTTCTCTGTCTTTCAAAGACACTTTAGTATCCTGCCTTTGATGTATCCCAAGCTGGTGGGAATCCACACAGGCAGTGTGGTTTCTCTCCCTGGCTTTATTACAAACTCAAGGTTTCTCTAAACAGGGATTAGATTCTGATCTTTGCTAACTCTGCTGTTTTGTCAGTGCAAGTTCACTAAGTCTACGAAACCACAACATCATAATTTTGATGAGGATCTCTGAATATAAGAACATTCAATGCTCATTTTGAAGACAATAACTGGCACTCACTTTAATAAAGTCCGCATTGCATACCTCTCTGTTGCTGCATACTTACACACTCCCCCTTAGGTTGAATAGTTTGATCTTTTCTGTTGCTTTAACAAACAACTACAACTCTCTCCCCTCTTTCCACACTAATTCATTTTCTTCTCCTCATCTAGCTACATCTTAGTTTATTATTCCCATTTAGGAGGTAGAACAAGCCTTTCTTACAATTGTGTGGATATAACATCTTGAGATCTCTGGATGAGGAAAAAAAAAAATTAGAGGCAAAAAGCTTTACAATAGTCAAACAAAATTAAAACCTCTTGCCTCAGCTGAACTGACAACATTGAAAACAAGCTGTTAAAGACCTTAGCTGGAACCAGAGAAGGTAAACAAAGCCTCAAACTAGCATAAACAGAGACTGCCACTGCATCAGTTCTAAAAAGCTCAGAAGAACATCAACTGCTTCATTACAAAGAAAATAACAAAGCAGGGGAGAGTGATTTGGGAGAGATGCTATATACCATACCAGGAGGGCCTGTAATGCCCTGTTGTCCTGGGTGGCCCTGCCGTCCTTTAACACCAATATCTCCAGGAGGTCCAAGCTTCCCTGTAATAAGAAAGAGTGTGGGAGAGGAAAAAAGGCATTATCACTACATCCAGACTCAGTCTGAGAACTTTGCTATAATTTCTGCTTTGGACAGCTGTGAAACATCTCTAGCTGACATAAGCAACCCTGGCTGCGGTGACTACAAAGAAGCTGTTCAGGTTTACAGCAGTTGAATGTTAACATGCCCCCCCACAGGCACCCTGTGTAGTTTATTGAGAAATTATCTTCTTCTAGAAGCATGTCAACATCTCACCACCCCTCCAGACCAAAACATACCTGGGATTCCTGCACTTCCAGTTTCCCCTCTGATCCCATATGGTCCTGGTACTCCTTTATGTCCTGGATGACCTTGGGATCCTTTTTCTCCTTTGCTGCCCAAAACTCCTGGGGGGCCTGGATCTCCCTGAGAAACAGCAGTTACAGAGACATGTAAAGAATCACATTACATTAAATAAATTTACATTCCATATTTGAACAACAGAAAAATCATATGTCATTTTAAAGGTTAAGTAAGTGTAATCACGGTTAGTTATGATTTTCAGACGAAAAGTCTTCTTTGACTTGAAGACATGAAGCCTTCTCATAACAGCCACTGATCCTTTAGACATAGCTAAGAAAAAAAAATATCTTTCTTTAATCTGTACAAACCAACCTAAGTCTTTAGATGTTTTCACTGGCACATAGACTTCCCTTCAATTTTATTCTAACAGGTCTTCTGTTGATTCAAATGTACATTCCCTACATAATATGCAACTATGCAAAATACTGAAATGCATATTTTTCCTTGAATTTCTACTGACTTTCACAACAGTAATCTCATTTTGGCTACCCAGCTAATACAGAAAATAAACAGATAATTTAGACAGATTACAGGAGTTACAGTACAGTTTGCAGCCTCAACCATGTATTTCAGGTATCTTATACGTAAAAAAACTCCCAGTTGTTCAACAACCAGAATATGTGGAGTAAAATTCTATCCAGTTGACCTAACTTAAAAGATACTGTTTTTTTCTTAGCAGTATATATTACTGAACATAATATATACCGAACGTAATATATATTGCTAAGAAAAAGACCCAATTCATCTTGTGTAATGATATTACTAGACTGTCAAAAACCAGCAGCACAATTTTAGATCACAAAACTTTTGCACTTGCTAAGATTATATTTTCCTGTACTTTTAACATACAATTATTCCTACTGCTGACTTTTTAAGTGCAAGTCCTTGTTCTTAATTCTACAGAAGAAAGTTATTTCCAAAAAGTTCCACCTTTACAAATAAGACATTCTTGCACCAAGAGAAAGATGAAGTACAATGAATTAAAAAATTTCTCCTGAGTAATGACACAACAGAATTTTCATATTTCTTATCACTTACAAATAGTCTACTTCTACAAACTCTGCAGCTCTTGCTTGCATGTTGTTCTGTTTCTATAGTCAAAGGCTCTGCTCATTGCCTAATAGGACAATGTTGCCATTGCCTTGATACCTTTGGACCAGGTTCTCCTGGAGGCCCAGCAGATGGGTGCCCACGATCTCCTTTGTCACCTGGAAAGCCACCATAGCCTGGTGGACCAGGGTCACCTGGTAGTCCTGGAAAGCCTGGAGATCCTTTCTGTCCTTTTGGACCTGGAAAAATAAAGATACTGATACCATTCTTAAAAGGCTCATATTTGCATATCACACCTCATGTTTTGCCATCTACAGCTCATATACTCAGATATTCATTCTTCATTAATGTAATTTACACAACCATGTGATTTTCATTCTAAACACATGAAAAAGAGGTTCTTACATGCAAAAACATGTAAATTAAAGAAGTTATATTTCATTTAGAGAGGGGGAGAACTGCATTCTGCAAATGAAGCAAATGCTGGGGTGGTGAGAAGTCTATAGGTACTGCAAAGAATAAATCCCAGTGTAAGTATTTTGCAGTGGGCTTACGGAAACTGCTCAGGTCTGTGCAAATGCTTCTATACAGTTCTATGAATCTGTAATATGGCTTGACAGAAAATAACCTGGAATTCCCATGTCCCCTTTGTTTCCTGGTGCTCCTGGGAATCCTTGTCCTCCAGGAATCCCTGGAAGACCCATAAATCCTTTGACACCTGCAAGATGAAGAAATAAATGTCATCTTCACATGTTTGCTTTAGACACTGGCTGGCTGGTAGAGCTGTCATGAACGCAGAATCCTCTACTGCACACCTTGTCCTGGTACCTTATTATTTTATAAATTAATATGCAGCCTCTGACCTCAGACACAGATAAAATTATCATTATTGTTGTCAGAAAATTCAGAAAATAACAAGTATCTTATGTATCAACATTAAAATTAAGCTTTGTGACCACAGCACTTAGGGGCAGCAGCTGAAATATACTTTTGCAATTTTTGATCAAGATCATGATTTTTTATTGCACTGGACTCTCCTTTCATTGTCCCCCCCCGAGTTCAGTCTGGTTTCTGGGCACGTTGCAATCACATTACTACTTAGTCATTATGCATTTCTCACGACTAGTATACTCAAGAGCTTTTTCTTACGTGGCATAGGCACCTTTTCCCCCCACTTACTTATCTGTAGCCCAATTTAGCTCAATTAGCATTCAGTGTAATGACTACAAGATCTTGTTGCATCTAGAAAGTCCAGATGTTTAAATTCTAGGGAACTAGCAATGCCTGAATATAATAAAGTCTTATTTTGTTTCATAAAAAGTTAGGGAGTAGCGCAACGTGCAGTTTTTCCTGTGATGGCTATACTGGAATGACTACAAAAAATACATGATATACTGAATACACGATAACTTTCAAAATATAAGCAAGCCAAACATGCAGGCTTTGAAAATGGAAATAAAATAAATCTGAAATAAAAAAAGCTTCTGAAATATTTCTGTGCACGATTGTAATGGTTATGTCTTAGAATTCTAATTTTTTTTTAATAATACTGGGAATTCAAACTTCTGTTTGTAAATACCAATTTTTACTCATTGGCCTCATCAGCTTTTAAATTTTAAAGTTATTATTATTCAGGATTTAATACAATTTTCTATTTATCACCCCAAACAGTGGTCTATATTTGGAAGGAAACAGAGAATCATTTGGCAGTAACTGCTATGACTTCCAAACAGCAGTTTTTGAAATTACTCAGTTTCAGAATTCTCAGAAAAGCTTCAGAGTTAATATAGAGAATGTACAACAGCTGCTGGAGCTGAGTTTATGTGCTAGCACTGAGGCAATATTATCTCTACTTTCCACATGATACACTAATTTTCAGTATACATATCCCATACCTGGTATACCAGGTATTCCTTCAGACCCATCAAGACCTGGGGGACCTTGCACACCAGCATCGCCTTTTTCTCCTTTTAGACCCATTCTTCCTTGAACTCCTAAAACAAAGTTTCATTTTAAAAAAATATTACAAAACAACATTTTAGAATATAAGTTTTATGTGAAGTTTAAAGTTCTATAACTCTTGAAGCTAATGAAGCAGAAGTGGAGCATAGGTTTTTCATTCTGTGAACACACATAAGCAAGACACAATCTCACAGTTAATGCCTTCTGTATTTCTCACATGGAGACAAAAGAAAGTTTCTGAAAGCTTCCATAGGAAAATGTCTACACAAAACACCAGATACTGTTAGTTACGCATGTACAACTCATATAAAGAGAGTATATATTAATATTGCAAACAAAGGAATTCTTCTGACAGCCAAGTATTTCTGAGCAGACTCAATTTCTTTGCAATCCAGCATTTAGTTGGTAAGTGTACCCGCTTTTGTGCTCACATGTAAAAACATGAATGTATAGCAAGTATGTATAAATATGTATAAACCTCCTAGTACTACTGACATATTATTACTGGTTTAACATTACAGTAAGAGGTTTTTTAAGGAACATGGATATGTAAATAAATATTCAGTGTAACATTCAACTATCCCATAAATAAAAAAGCAGTTACAGTGTACAGCAATAATTATTTCAAAGCCATGAGAATACTCTCAGTAGTAGAGTCCATTTTCTTCCATGTTTTCGATTCTACTGGAACTGCAACATAGATGACAACCCTAACTAGTTCTGAGTGACAGAATAATGAATGTGTACCTTTTAAGCCTTGTTCTCCTTTATTCCCAATACCAATCAAGGTCTCAGATGGTCCAGGAAAACCTTTATCACCTGGTTCGCCTTTTGCTCCAAGAAACCCTTTTCTTCCCTTTAGTCCTGGGATGCCAGAAGAACCTGCAAGAAAATATAATTAAATTTTCTGAAGAAACCTGAAGATGATAGCATAAAGGAAAGCAATGAAACTCCTGTCTTCAAGGACAACTACATATGTAAATAAACATTCCAAATCAACAATCTAAACTAGCTTCTTAATTACTCCAATCATCAATAAAACATCTATAAGCACAGATTATGGCAAGAGATGGTAATTATTTCTTATATTCAATATATGTATAATCTGTTGAATAGATACAATAATGGTATTTGGAACATGAATGGGATGGAAAAAATAGAGCAAAATAGCTCTCTGCTCTTTACTTAGGAAATTGTTAGCCACTTTTACAAATACCAATGAAATAGAAAAGGTGGCAATTCAAAACTGCTAAAATAAATAAATAAATATTAACATTCTCATTCAGTTCATAGACTGCATACATACAGAAGCCAAAGATTTACCAGGACAAAGAAATTATGGTATAACACGCATACTCAGGAGTGATAACATACATCAAGATGGATCACAAAACTACTTCAGCATGGAAGTTTCTATATTTTAAGTAATAATGAAACCATGGCCACTTGCCTCTGATACCCGGGTTGCCTGGTCTTCCAATCATGCCAGGTGGTCCAGGAATTCCTAACAGGCCCATTATACCTGGCTCTCCCCTTGAGCCTGTGGAATTGAAGCAATAGGAGCACATTTTTTAGTATTTGATCAGTGAAACAGAATACTTCAGAAAACTATACATGTGCCTGTCACTTAAGTGTTTAATTGCTTATTTTATTTTTTTCTCCATTTCTAAAACATACTAAATGAGTTTTCCAGTCTCTAATGACATGATCAGCCCTTACACACACAGTAACCCCCAAACTACCTAGATTAGTAGCCGCAATAGCTTCTATCAATGAGTGAAATAACTGACAGTGAGGATAATGTAGCTGGGTTATCCACACAGGGATAGGAGACCTGTCATGGGATGGAAGGGAAAGACATTCCTTTCTGCCTCAGGAGCTGAAGGCTAGCTGGGACACAACCCCCCTCAAATCATATCAGAAGTCTAGGTTTGCATAACTGAGTCAAATACTACATGTTTGTCATTAGTTTTATAGATTGTATATATAGAAAGGTATGTACTATCTCCTTCCCACAGAATAATGAAGGATTTGATAGCAATGAAAAAACTTTGTTAGAGATAAGAAGCATTACAGGACTGATTTTTTATTCTACAACTCGAATGAAACAGGAATTACGTACCTCACTTAAAGTTAGCTCTGGTTAATGTGACAGAGTTTGATCTGACTCGACTCTGTCAGACTCAAGATCTGCACTTGCTTTTTAAGAAAAAGAGGATAGCATTGATAAGGTATCTGTTTGAAAAGGGATGCTGAGTAAGAACTAAACACTTCACACTTCCATTATGCTGGGGAGTTGCTTTAAATGTTAACTATTTGGTGTCCTACTGCAAGGACATTACTGTACAAAAAACAACGTAAGGTAGCCCTCTGTTCTCAGAAGACTGTAATATAAAATTCCGTACTATGTCATGACAGCTTCAAGATCTACTTGTCATTTAGGGAATGACGATTTATTTGTTTTCCATATAGATAGATCTCAGTGATATATGAGCGCTGTTGATAGAAAAGTATTTCCGCATCTTCAATTTGGAAAAGCATGACTGACACCTTTTTGCAGAGACTGACTTAATTTCTACATCAATCAATCCAAGTATTTGGGGAATCCTTACCTGGCACCCCAGAGATCCCTGGCCTTCCAGACTGTCCCCTGAGACCAGGTAATCCTGTATTTCCCTGAAGACCTATTAATCCAGGTTCCCCAGGCTTTCCATAGATTCCCGGGATGCTCAGGCCAGGAGGACCAAGTTTTCCTTTTGAACCTTGTGAACCTCTTCCTCCTAAGAAAAACGCATGACAGTGCAGTATAGTACATCAGTCTGAAAAATAAACTTTCATCTCTATCTTGCCATTATGGGAATGAAAAAAAAATCCTCCTGTTTCAGGCAGAGATTAGATCTGTAAGACAATATACATGTTTGGGAAATCTTTAGAGTTATGGATTGTTTGTTTGTTTGTTTCTTTTAAAAGGGGGTGGAAAAAAAGGCAAGTAGACAATTCTTGTCTTTCTCAGAAAAAGAAGAAAAATCCAAACAGGAAAACCCCACCAATTCTGCATTCATCCTCTTAAAAAAAAAAAGTAAAAAAAATTTAAAAATCGAAATATCTCTTTGAGGTCATATACGGGAGGACTGTGCTAGTATTCAAGTGTGCTTCTTTTGGACTGATAATCATACACAGTATATGCAGGTACGTTTGAGACCCTAAAATGTTTTTTACCTAGCTCAACCCTTCCTCTGTTCTGTTTCTTTGTCAATCACATTGCACCAAGGAATCTAAGTTCAGCCCCACATCAGAGACGTGACAGAAATATCCTTTTTCCTGTGGAATTTGGGCCAGTTTGTGATTACTCTTTATATTATACAATTGAATCTGAATTGTAATCCATCTTAATCAGTGCATGTGTTTCCTCCCATCTGCAGAAAGCGCATCCTTTAAATGAACTCACATTTTCTCGCATACTGTCCTATAACTAATATCCCGAAACAACTTCAGCTCCCTCAGGACATTGGAAGGCAGAAACAAAACCCAGACCCACCCAGCTAAATGGCACATTTGATTCAGAAGGTCCTACCTGGTGGGCCTGTAGCTCCCTGGCCACCTGGCAAACCTGGCAGGCCAATAAGACATTCAGCAGGTTTCCCTGGAAAACCTGGATCTCCAGGAACCCCAGGTGAGCCACGGTCTCCTAAAAGAAATGAGACCGGATTCAAAACTATTTAATTAGAAGTTTCAGGCTTTGCATGAGCATTGTTTGTTTTGGCTTCCCTTTCCTTAAAATAACTTGCTGTGTTCCTTGAGCTTGTTTGACAACGGTACCTCTTAGGCCATCATCACCATCATGTCCAGCATTCCCTGGTAGGCCTGGAAGTCCTGGAAATCCAGTTTCACCTTTTGAGCCAGGAATGCCATGACTTCCTGGTGAACCCAGTCTACCTGGCTCTCCAGGAATAACCATGCCTGGGTCACCCTGCAACACAGAGAGAAATGTAAACAATCCACTATGTTTTGCAAATTTGCCAAAATATTTTCTTCACTGTGTGATCAATTAACTTCTTTTATTAGGGGATCTTTTACAATGAAATTTTTAATGGCTCCAATTCAGCAGACCAATTGGATGTTCCCTATCGACCAGCTGCAAGTTCCATACCAGGGGAGTAATTCATCTAGACAGCTTTTGAACTTTGTCTCCTCACTCTAAGAAATTGCTACCAAGCAACGCAAGACACACTTCCCTCCATTTGGCCTTTACTGCATTGTGATGTTTGCTGTAGCTGTGAAAACCTTTGGACCAGTATCTGAAAATTTGGTTAAGTTTGTGCAAATACAACTTTTCCTACATTTTTATCAAAATATTTATTGACGTAACCAAGGTGAGCAACTAGTCTTGGAATCTTGGAGTCTTGGAATACTCAAAGTCAGTGACTGTTTTTTTTTTTCAATCATTCTTCTAATGTTTTTTTCCATGATGACTGGTTTTACCACAAATGCCCCAAGTCTATTCCCCAAATAGAAAGTTTGAATTAGGCTTTTTTAGGCTTACTGAACTGCTGGTTTTTTGAGTACTAGCTTCGAGTACCAGCAAATCAATATGTTCATAAAGCAGGTCAGTAAAGCTGAGCTTGTACCAGTCCCTGATGATATACTTGAACCAAAGGCCACCCCACTGTGGCCTCTAGCTGTTCTGTGGTATAAAACACACATTAAATAATAATTTAAAAAAAAAAAGTCCACAGCCTTAAACTCCACACTCCGTCATGTCAAAAAGCACACAAAAGAATGACATATGAGCACACAAATAAAGAAATGCCACTTTTTCAAAACATTTAGGTGTTATTTTGTTCAATTTTGAATCCTGATTACAGAGTAGCCAAGAGTCCAATATTTACATATGCCATCAGTACATTAGCTTCTGTTCATTAGCAGGAGTGGCTGCAGTATTACCTCCAACCCACTTGCTTCAATTCAACAGAGCACTTGCTATAATTAAATGCAAACTTACTTGTCACTGAGCTCCATCAAATACATGCTTAATTGCAACTTCTGAATAGCCATCTTTTCAGAAGTTATGGCTTCAAATTTTTGCTGTAAGCAATGCAATATCCTCCTTGTGCTCTGAAAACCACACTACCAAAACATACCAAACACTTGGGAGTTCTGAAATCCCGTATCTGAATTTAAAATTTTGGCTTGAGCCCCTTTTTATACAAAGAATTTAATGTCATAGTTTGTGCGTCCCTGGTCAGGAAACTCCTATATTCCTTACATTTCTTAATTTATTTGGTCAGTGTCACATTTAATGAATGGGACCTATGGGAAAGTTTGTGCTGTATTTCCAACCAAACCTTCTCTCCTGGTTGTCCTAGGTTTCCAGCTCGGCCTGGATCTCCGATCTTTCCTTCACAACCTGGTGACCCTCTGCCTCCTGCAAGCCCTTTATTTCCTGCAAAAGGAATTAAATGGCAGTACAGATGTTACGGTTATCACCATATTTTACAAGTGGGTATTTGTATGGATGCAGTAATGACCCTCTGACACTAAAGTAGCCTACATGAGCTGAAGACAGTATCTTGATTTCAGAGTTGGTGTGACACACTGCATCTTGTTCCTTACATATTTACTCAATGTTTACTCTAACACTGCTTGGTTACTTTCTTCAAATCAGGTATTTCACATGGAATGGTTTTTTTCAAAGTGAGGCTATTCTGATGTCCCCATTGTTGTCTTTAACAGCTCGGTAGTAGTTTTAGTATCAGAACTTACTTCACCCTCCTTCCCTGTCCCCTGTCCTGGCAGGATTATGAGCATTTGGCATTTGTTAATATTTCAAGTGTCCACAGGGGAGTATGAATTTGCATGAGAAATGGTCAAATTCACAGTATTCAAAATGCTTTCTGTTACCTGCAGATTAGAGCAGGTATTGCATTGTACATAACTAAAATTGATTAAAAATGAAGTACTGACACTTATACAGCTCTGTCTCTGTAACAGATATCCAGGTAAAGAGAATCCATCTGAAGTACGTGTGGCACTTGGACGTGCTGCATCTCTTTGGGCAGTATTCCAGGAAGCATCAAGGTCTTTTAAAATATTTTCCTACTGCTAGCTTTGATACTTGATTCTCTGAAATATTTTTAAGTATTTCAAACTTGCAATTTATACGCCTTAAGACAGTAAATTACAAGAATGCTAAAACCACTTCCCTGTATGACTAATGTTCATTGATTTTATTTTTTTTAAATTTGTTGATTGTTTTTAATGTGGACTGAAAAAAAAAAAAAAAAATCAGAGTTTTTGGGGGGTTTGCTTTTTTTAAAGATCAAAAAGTGTATTTTACCTTTTGGACCTGGGTTTCCAGGAAACCCAAGCCCTGGAAAGCCTGTGTCACCTGTTGGCCCTGGATGTCCTGAATCGCCTTGCTGACCTCTTGCTCCAACTCTACCTGTATGAAGAAAATAAGTAAACTGTGATTTATCTTACCACAGAACATCAACTTGTTAGATTAGGTGTTACATAGTTTATTATTATCAATTAGGACACCACTGTAGATTATATTAGAACTTCGACACTATTTCTCCTCCGCAGCAGGTTTTCACAGTTAAAATGCTGAATTATGTTCACAGTATCAAAGCAGGCATGAGTCTGTGGGTTAAGTTTTTATACAGTCTGCCAAAATTCCAGACTTCTAGGAACAATTACATTCAAATCTTCCACTTGTTGAGAAGATACAAACACATTCTATAGGGTTGAGGCTTGTAACAGCAGCAACTATAAGAGCAGAAGCTACCATAAAGCTGCCAAGAAATTTTCTTATGCTATTCAGGGCAGCTTTAAAGACTATTGTTCTACAAAACCAAAGCAAAGATGCCTTATGGTTAGCCTGAATGTCACTGTCCTTCCTTCAGTGCATTCAAAAATCCTGCAAAAATTTAAAACACCACCAACCACAAAAGTCCCACCTAGAACCCAAGCCCAACATCCACCCAAAAATGGAAACTCACATTCTTAATATCCTATAACAATGGTTAGTAACATTCATATCAAAAAGGAACCAGGAAACTTAGCAATACAGTTACTTTTTTGACTGTGCCTCTGCAAAGCCTGAGAAGGGCCAAGGACTTCAGGAAGATTAAGAATAATTAAGAATTAAGAATAATAACCTAATTTTGTTCCTTTTGTTTTGAAGGTTGCAGTAGTCCCAGCATAATTTTGGATATGCTTTTGTCAAAATTATGCCGGAGGTGCCTTTCTGGATATACAAGCTGCAGCATATACATCAGATGTTTCTGATTCTTGGAGGAACCAAGCCGTAGCATAGGACTACTCGGAATCTCTGCCATACTGCAGAGATGGACCTGGACATGGCCCTGCGTGGGCCTTAATTTTCCTTGGTTTTCTTGAAGGGGAATGTTACAGCTAATTCCATAGTTACTGTACCACAGAAATCCTTTTTATAGTTATTTAAAAGTAAGCCAATGGTTTTATATGGCCAGAGCTGGGAGAGAAATCCCAATCAGTGAAATTTACTGCATTTAGTGCAAATGTACTCACCAGGCAGTCCCGGGGGCCCAGGTAAACCATCTGGTCCTTGAGGTCCCGGCAATGCAGGTAATGGAGTTACCCTACTGGTCTCTCCTTTCAGACCTTCAGCAAATACATAATCAAAGATTACAAAGCCTTATAGTTTGGCAACATGTAATCTTAAGCACCAAAAATATTAGTGATCAATCTACTCAGTTAAAAATGCAGTCTTCTACACTTCCCATATTTCTGAATCCCCAACAGACTTTGAAAAGCGTTCAGATCCTGGCTTTATAAAGAAAAGAATTTTATTGACACCAAGTCCACCTGCAGTCTTTCTCTCAGCCTTCCTCCAGTCTAGTGGAGACCCAGAAAAGGAAGCACAAAGTCAGCAGGAAAATGATACAATTGAGAAATGCTTAATCTGCATCTCCATTTCATAAAGATTCATAAAGATTTAATTTCTTTAAGAAACCTTGACGATATCTGCCACCCAACTTTGTGCTCTTCCAGATTATGCTGGCCTATAAATACATACACTGGTATGTTTTCAGCACTTAAAAATTATTAAGTCCTTCATATCTTCACCTACTGAATTTGCTCACACTAATAATGATGACTGGATGCATATTTAAAGACTTTTTTTTTTTTCATGATGAAGACAGTCAAGCACTGGAACAAGTTGCCCAGAGATGAGGTGTGGCTTTGTCCTTGCGGGTTTTCAAGGTCCAACTGGATAATGCCTTGAATAACTTGGTCTGAGCTTATAGCTGACCCTGCTCTGAGCAGGAGTTTGGTCTAAAGACCTCATAGGGTTCCTTCCAACTTCAATTATCTTATAACCCTAAGACTTTTGCTATTAGCTCCAGTGGGACCAAAGTTGGAACAAGGCTGTGGAAATCTCACGGCAAGAAGAACTTCCTATGTTTTAGAAATTATGTCTTTGACTTCAGTCCACCTCTGCAATTTCAATCAAGTACTCTTTAAGATAGATAAAATGTGTTAAAATAGGACGGTACAAACCAGCTTCTCCAGGTAATCCAGGTGGACCAGGTATTCCTTTAGAGCCTTTGAAACCTCTTATTCCTTGTGATCC
Source organism: Limnodromus scolopaceus (assembly GCA_028565335.1). Classification (NCBI taxonomy): domain Eukaryota; kingdom Metazoa; phylum Chordata; class Aves; order Charadriiformes; family Scolopacidae; genus Limnodromus; species Limnodromus scolopaceus. The sequence continues at coordinate 18,671,482 of JAOXNO010000052.1, forward strand.
ATACCCTGGAAGTCCAGGAAGCCCCATCTCTCCAGGAAGACCAACATTGCCAGGCAATCCAGGTAGTCCTCTATCTCCTTTTGAACCAGCCAATCCCTATTAATGATTACAGGTGTGTGTATACCAAACATTACTTGCTTTCCACACCAGCTTTCATAACAAAACGTCCAATTCTCTGTCTGAGTATAATCTTGCATTACTTTAGTAACAGAGTAGCTCAGCTAATTTAAGAGGAATTTTCCCTCTGATTCACTTAGGATTAAAAGAATGTAAATTTTAATATCAATGGTTACAAATAGAGGGATATTAAGAGTGAAATAGTACAAATAACTACAGAAGCTTCATTTTTCAATAGCTGTACACTGTATACTTTTTTCTTTTAAAACAGGTTTGAGAAAAAAACCAAAACACCTCAGCTCAGATTTTCCGGGAATACTGTAGAGTCAGGTTTAGCGATAGTTATATCTGAATCACTTTAACAGTTTCTCAACTGACACAACACAACAATAATTGTTATGTTTTGATTCTGCTGAACAAAAAGATGATTCTTAGTGAAGATTATGATTCCAGTTTTATGGTTAGTCCTCCCAACTTTTGTGGTTTCTCTCAGCCCTGACTGAAGGTTAAACTCCTCAAGACTGTACAGAAACTATTTGAATGATTATTTCCTTTTAAGCATTTTAAGTAGTCAGGCAAACTGTCTTTTTAAAAAAAAAAAACAACAACCAAAAAACAAATCTTATTCATCGTAGGAATCCAAGATAATGCTGTAATATAAATATCCAAACTAACACCACAATAGACTGCTGAGGTTTTTCAGCAACACATACCTACACTAGGCTCATCTCTCTCTGGTATTACATAAGAATATTTACTTTCATTCTTTCCTGCATATTGGTTATGCATATTCATTGCTAGAGTAGAGCATAGTACCCTTAAGTCAGGTACTAAGTCAGTTAAAGTATCTGAGTAGATTAAAAAACTGTTATTCAAGATATGAATACTGACTTAGTTTTTCGTGAATTCTGTTATTAATTGCAAACAGTGCATACCCACCTCTTCACCTTTAGAACCCTTGGATCCTTTAGAGCCAGTTCTCCCCAGAAGTCCACTTGAACCTTTTCTTCCTTTGTCTCCCCTGGCCCCTGGATCTCCTCGCTCACCTTTTGGCCCTTCAGGATACACATATCCTGGCTCACCTTTTGATCCTTTATGTCCTTGATCTCCTCTAAAACCTGGAGGTCCCTGGAACAGAGCAATCAAAAGAATTTCAGTACTAGACATATGTCAGCTGTTTTCAGGCTTGCCTTTTTTTTTTCCTTCTTTTTTTTTTTTAGATTAAATACCTGAGAGTGGTTCTCTTTGTTCTCACCTTTATTCACTGTAACAGCACATACCAATGAACAGAACATACCAATGATTTTGGAGCTTTTTTTGGTTTTGTATTTTTCTCCTGCGTTTAGTCCAGTTGGCCCTGATTATCATTTCATTTAGGCTACTATAAGCAGGAATGATGCAGGATCATTTAATGGATCAGTCTGTTAGCTACCTGGTTGTGCTTTGCTGGCACAAAAAGAAGGACAGGAAAGTACCTTAAAATCTAATTATAGGTGTCTCCTCCACGTGGGAATATCTCACCAGGAATACTGTAACTGCCACAGTTAGTGCTATTCATAGTTAACTTCTCCTCTCCTTTCTTTCCCCCTCAGGGTACAAAGAAGGTTCTCTATCCCAGCCAAAACTAGTGCAAGCTGAAAACATGCTGGATTCTAGTGATCTTGGGCTCATGAACTCTTGGCAGCCTTCTGGAAAAGCCTGTGTGTAGACTCATTCTGCACCTGTACCGCAACCACCACAATAAATACTTGTGCATGACTTTTTTTACTGGACAGCACCAACTGTAATTTCCCATAAATAATTACTACTACAGGCATAAGTTAGAACCAAATGGTATGTCTGTGGCAGCATCTGTCAGCCTTCCTTCTTCATAATGTTTCCCAAGAGGGAATGTCCTTTGCACCCCTGAAGAGGGTATTATGAGAAGGAAGCTTCTCTGCACAACGTAGATGAGCAGAAGTTAACTGTAAACTACCCATACCAGGCAGAAGCAGCAGCCTAGCCATCACGAAATGCAGCACAGGTTAATCACACAGGTATTTACCTGCCTCACTGCCTGGGCTGTGCTTCTTGCTGCACTGAGCAAAACAGGCTCATGTAAAGCTAGGTCACCATACCTTACAGTCTCTACCTAGGCCTTCCAGGCAGACATGTTCATTACTAGAGAAAGAAAACTGTTGAGATCACCCAGTATGACACTGCATGTAACAGCAACCATGAGGTTTCTTTGAAATAACTCTTGTGCAATCTGAAAAATAATCTGAAAAACCAAAGTCTTACTTGAGCTCCTGGAAACCCTGGTGCTCCTGGAGAACCTGGAGAACCCTTTGGACCTGTTGTTCCTTCTCTACCTGCAAAAGAAACAGCATATTTTGTAATGCAAAATGAAAAAAAGGACATGGATTTTGACAAGCTCCGATAATCACACCCAGCATTGAATGTTTCTGCTTGTTACATTGACTGCATCATCATAGACTGATGCATCACCTAAGCCTATTAGCATTCTGACTTTACCTCTTTTATGGCTTGTGCTCCTATCAGTGGATGGAGCTGCATCAGGCTCTCACACTCATCACAACCTCAGGGCTAGTTCAAGGACTGCACACTGCAGACGTGCCCATACCTGATTCTCATGCTAAAAGCAAAATCATTGGCATTTCCTACTATCCTGTCAGAAACAAGAAGACAATTTACCAGGCACGCCATCCTGCCCATGTGGCCCAGGAGAACCAGGACGACCAGGTATTCCTGGAACATAGCTGCAATCAGTACACACACAAGCTTCATCACCTAAAATGAAAATAATTCATTAGTTATTCCACATGAAGTCATTCCCAAGCCTAACTAATGCGTTACATAGTTTGTTACAGAGGATGGCTAACACTTTTTGGTCAGACAGTGGCAGAATCACGGCCTTAATTTTGTTGGGAGATGACTTCCAACACAATACAAAATTGCCTGTGGTCAGACAGTGAATCAGAACTGATTACATTTAATTGAAACTGCAGGAACACTCAGTTTAAATTCAATTCTAGTTTTAGTAAACCCTTTGGATACAGTCACTCTGCTGATAAGCCAAATTCTCTCAAAAGAAGAAAAGGACATTGGCTTAAACCTAACATAGCTCCATAACAGCCTGCGTGACTTTAATGCCTAGGAAGTGGCAAAGAGACTCAGCATCTCCTGTGGTGAAATTTGCAGAAGGAACCTTCTCTCAGAGAACAAGTGTTTGTGTTGAACATAACAATATGACAACCGTACCATAACTGTAGAGTTTTATACCCTACTCTAGTAATTGTTCCAGTGAAGATCTAAGCCCTGCTGCAGTGCAGCACAATGGGTGTGCAGCCCTGGCACATGCACTGCTCTTTTAGCTGCTGTTTACTGTAAGGGCAGGAAGACATCTTGCTATCCCTAATGAATTTTCTTAAATCTCTGACCTCAAATGGCTTAAGAGGTAAATCACATTCAAAATCTCATGAGGATCCATGAAGATTACTGGATTGCACCATCAACTTCTGAGCGATAGTTTTCTGAAACTGACCTTTCATGCCAGTATCTCCTGGAGGTCCCGGAGGTCCTGTACACCCTGGCTCTCCAGGAAGTCCTGGTAGGCCTCTTCGAAATGTTACTCTACCTGTTAATGAAATGAGCATGGCACCATTACATGAGCAGATTATTCAGACAATTCTCTAGTTGCTAAGAGGGAAAAAAGTTACAGGGATGAGCTGGAGTATTCTGATCCTTATGGGTCCCTCCCAACTTAAGATATTCTATGATTCATTTAAAAAATAGAACTATCTGGACAAATACAAAAGACCTGCAACTGGAAATACTTCAGGATAAATATGGTAATGCCAAAGAAAACCTCAGCAGACTGTTCAATCCATATGTCTAGCCTGTAAAAAGCACAGTCCCTTCTGGGGAAAGTATTTCCATTTTATTTTTATCAACAGAAACATAATTCTTTCTTTTACCATGAATGGGAGGGAAACATTTTTTAATCCTAAATTACAGAACCACAGAATCACCTAGGTTGGAAGGGACCTTTTAAGATCATCTAGTCCAACCAATAAAAAACAAACAAACAAACAAACAAAAAACCCCACAACACACAAAACCAAAAAAACCAAAACAAAAAAACCACACCACACCCAAAACAACACCAACCCAACACTAATCCATATCCCCAAGCACCATGTCAATTCGTCTCTTGAATACGTCCAGGGATGGTGCCTCAACCACCTCCCTGGGCAGCCCATTCCAATGCCTGACAACCCTTT
>JAOXNO010000052.1:18675981-18693749 GCA_028565335.1 Limnodromus scolopaceus
CCAGCCATTCTTCCCCAAGCCTGTAGCGCTGCCTGGGGTTGTTGTGACCCAAGTGCAGGACCTGGCACTTGGCCTTGATGAATCTCATTTCGTTGGTCTCAGCCCATCCATCCAGCCTGTCCAGATCCCTCTGCAAAGCCTCTCTACCCTCCAGCAGATCGACACTCCCACCCAATTTGGTGTCGTCTGCAAATTTGGTGAGGGTGCACTCGATCTCCTTGTCCAAGTTCAAGTATCTTTGACAAATTATTCTGGCATATTTACTATTAATTTGGAAAAACAGAGCATGCACTGAGCTCTTCCTAAGGTAATGCATTTGCAGGATAAATATGTTTTTCAAAGAGAGAGAAAAGAGAAGCACTACATTGGTACTGCTTCAGAAAAACTTGTTTTGGCCATACCGCATGTAAAATAAACATTATGTTATTGGTACTCATAGTTAAAGAGGTATTTCTAGTTAATAATTTTATTAGAAGTTTTATAAACTGCTACTGCTTTATTTTCATGCTGGCAGAACTTCAAACCTGCTCTAAGGCCCGCTAAGACATCTGGAGGCATGCAAGTGATTTCTCTAGCTTTCAGATTAGCCCCTTCTGAATTTAGTTTTACAAATTTATTACAGCCTTTGGAATGATTAATTTAAAGAACAGATTTTCTCTCATTAGTCTTTCCTGGTTTTATGCAGCAGATTTTTATAGTCAGAGTTATACAAAAAGGTAAGAAATCTTTATACTGGGAAGTCATTCTATTTTCCCTACAGAATCTCATTAGCAGTGGAGGACAGACCTTTGCTACATATGATTTCATGAGTATCCTAAAACAAAATTTCCAATAAGAAATTATATTCAACCATATTACTCAAAACATACTCTATAAATAATATATTTATATAATCTCATATATTAGATATTGAGATGACTCTGGATCTGTTCTCGTTCATCATAATGTAGAATACTGAAACATCACCTGGTTCTCCTGGAGGACCTGGTAATCCAACAGGACCAGGTCTGCCAGTAATACCAGGTAGTCCTGGAGGGCCTACAATACACAAGCCAGTTTGTCCTTTTTCTCCTTTTGTTCCTTTTGGCCCAGGAAATCCTGGGGGACCTCTCAGACCAGGTCTTGTCACACCTAACCATAGAGGAAAAAATATAAAAATGAAGTTAAAGAAGAAATGGAATTTCAAAGCAAAGTAAATACTCAATAGAATGAGTGAGAGATAAACATACTGAGTTCATCCCACAAATCTTTTTTTATCTTGTAATATATTAAATAATCACAATGAGAATGTTAAGAAATTTAAAAATTATCTTTAACCTCTCTTTAAATACTTGACCCATCAAAGCTTTTGGATGAGATTTTTTTACCACTCAGAGATACCTCTCAAGTCATCTGAAGTTGAGATTCCACAAAGCTAATTCAGTATAACAGGCAGGAAGAACAACATGTCTTATTGTTGGTACTGGATCATTGTACATACCTGGTCTACCAGCATATCCGGGAGGACCCTGTGGCCCTGCAAAAGCAAGGTATTTAGAACTTGAATTAAACCACTGTATACTCTGCAAAATCACTACTCAATAATATTGACTGCCAACTTTGGGCTTCTACATTTCAAGCTTATTCTATCTTTTAAGAATTTGTTTTTGCCTGAATAGGCACCTACTACTGATGCAACTGTTGCATACTGACGATTCTCACTGAAATCTGGCAAGATAAGGATGTTTACAACACATAAGAGTAGGATCCACCACATTTATCTTAGGTGGGGATGCACGCAGTTACTTGAGAACGATTTTACATGACTTTACAGGCCTGCAAACTTGCTTCTTTTTGCCACTGTTATTTGCTCCAGTAAATATACCACCTCTTAACAATGCATTAATTTCTTTGCAAGGCTCAGCTTTCTCATTGTCATCCCTTGGAAATACATAAGTAGATTTATAACAACAAAGTGTATTCACTGAATGCAGCACAATCACTTGGATACATAAATATTCCTAAAACTAGAACACCAAAACACAGAAAGCAAGGAATTGCTAGATATGTATGAGATGGTCTACAAGATGCTGCCTCAGAGTTCAGCCCACAAGTCCTTGTTATATTGTGATACAGCTCAAATAATAAATCAGTACATGTTAATTTTACAGCATGGCAAAAATAAACATAATAAAAACTTGAAGATCTTTATTACTTTGGAATTATAGGCAAGAGACAAACTATGAAAGCTACCAAAAAAAAAAAAAAAAGATAAAAAAGTGCATGATCTTTAAGAGGAGACTTAAAGCCCTGATGGCTTGCCTATGGCAAACAAAATCATGTGCTGATGCAGCAGTCGACTAAAGTCATGAGACAGGATGTCAGTGAGCTTATTTGCTCAACTCAGTTATCTGTGCAAAGGAGTGTGCCAGATTCATTCTTTTTAAAAGAAAATACAGCCATAAATCAAAGTCTCAGGATACATTTAAATTCTGCAATTTGCTTGGAGCAATTTGGAAATACTCTTGTAAAGGCAGAAGCAGGTTGCTGGGTGCTCAAAAACCCAGCCTGCAACAAGCCCTTTGAGTGGACAGCTCTTACTAAAAGATTCTAATTGTGATGTCCCGCTCACCAGGCATGCCACGTTGACCTTTTGGTCCTGGAGGTCCAGGGGGTCCTTCATCTCCTTTTTCACCAACCACAGTGTCATAATACTCTGTCTTAAGAGAAAGATGGTAAGAAAAGAAAGAATAGTAAGAATGAAGAGAGAAGCACAGTACCTCATATTGAACATTTCATTAGAACAACGTTATGATCTCATTCATAATTTTGATGTTGTGACACCATGAGACCTTTCTAATCACATGGTAATTACAAGGAGCCAGAAATGAAATCATAATTGTTATAGACAGATAATGTCAAGCGGCTGTGAAAATAAGTAGGGCTAAGATTTCAGCTCAATTCCTCAGCTCCCAGAGAACTCCTCTGCCTGCAGATGCAATTATATAGGCAAAATATAAGCTAAAGACCTCATCAAAAATATTACGGTAGCACAGAATAGAAAATATTCTTGAAGGAAACCTCTAGGAATGACCTAGTCTATTCCATTGGCTCAAAGTAGCATCATCTATATCTAGACTACTCTTTTCAATAATCACACATGAAAACAGACAAAAATCAACTACTTCATTCACATATGCATTAAAATGTCATTCTTATAAAGATGAATACTTAATTTATTAAAGTTTAATATTGTGATGTTCCAAAGTTTCTACAAATGACAGGCAAAATCAAAAGGCAATTTGCTGTAATTCTATATTTTTTTAATAACCCCAAATTTTTGCTCTCTTCTGGATTATTTTGCATGAGCACCGTTACTGGCAAATCACTTATAATAATTATTGTGCCTTGATATATAAACATCACACTGAAATATAAGCTGACTGCTAATGTATCAGTTTTAAAAGGAATAAGAAACCGCTTAAAATTAAAATTCAAAATGTTTACCTTTCTCTTGTATATTTTTTGAAAAGCAGTGTTTTTTTTAGTACTCTCTCAATATCACAAATGAATCAGCTTTTTACAAAGTTACTTCTTAGGAACAATTTGGACAAAAGGTTTCCATTAAGTGCACATGGGGCCTTTAAGTAAGCCACTAGTGAGGTAGCATGACTAGACAGAGAACTTGTATTCATGGCATCTCTTTTTTTTTTTTTTTTTTTTTTTAAAGTCTTCTTAGGATTTTAAAATTAACACCAGCTGTCCTGGAACTAATTAGAGATTGTTTTAAAAATTAACTCCTGTTCTGTGACAGTCCATACTCCCGTCAAAATTGTTGGAACTGAGTGAGATCTAACCAGGCCCTGATTGTGCATTCAGCTTCACGTGAAGGAAAATGCCATCTCTGTGAGCCTCCCAGCAACATCAGTACTTTGAGAAAGCCATGCCTCAATTAGAGTATCAGAGGACATCCATTATTGTGTCATACAGTCAGTTTTTCTTATTTTTAATCTAATGGTTTAGAAAAATGATATGATGAAGATAATTTACACTTACTCGACCACAAGCTCCAGGTGGACCAGTGTTCCCTTTCATTCCCTTCATCAGAGGACAGAAATGGGTTTGTTTATTGGAAACAATACGTGACACGACATTTGGTACCCACTGTTACTTCAGTACATAGCTCATAACATTAAAGAACTTCTGCTCCTGACCAGTCCTTCACCACCCCCATCTCTGTTCCTTACACAATTATTCAGCTAGCTACATACACCAAAAACTGCAGGAACACATCAGCAGGCATAGATGGACAGCAGATTAAACACATAATCTAGTTCAGCTGATCCATCTTTTATTCCATGATATCATTACTTGTCATCCGTTAAGTAAAGTAAAACATATTATATACAGAGTGATAAATAAAACGATATAATAACCCCAGAACATACCTTATCCCCATCCTCAAAAGCAACAACAAAACCATTAGACAATACCTTAGCTCCTTGCCTGCCAGTCAGTCCTGGTTTGCCCTGTTCACCCTTTTGTCCCTGCAGGTGACAGTACACAATTTTATGAGGATTAATCTTTCAGCATGGCCATCCGTAATACCTAAAATGGAAAGCTTCAATCTTTCATGGCAATGGCAAGTGACTTGCCCAGGGGAAGAAATCCCAGGGCAGGACATGGTTTGGGGTGCAGTTCCATGTCTGTAGGAAACACCGCAGGTCTCTCATCCAAACCTGCCTTTATAACAGCCCGCTCCACCCACCGCAAAGCAGAGCCGCTCTACGTAGCAGGCTCTGATTTGTTCTACCTCTGCAAACTACTATTTCTGAAAGGGAAGAAACCGAACACAATGTAAGACTTTCGCATTCAGTAACTCCCTCTCCCAGAACTTGGTCAGTCTGCACGATGGTGCCAATCTCAAGAGCTGTAAGCAAGCCCAGGAGGGGAAATAGTGCAGGCTGCTGCTAAGGCTTTCTGCAAGTGTGTACATGCAAGGAAAAGGCACTTCTTGGATGCTTATGCAGCTGAATTCGCTGCTAGTTAGTAAAGTTGAAATGGGACCAGAGCAATGACATGTCTTTGTCATGACACAAAGGTTTTTCTGTTAGCTGAGATAGTAGAGCTTTGCGGTCTGTCACCCCATGTCCTTTGTCAGACTGGCCTGTGTTTAGACTGTTTGCAAGGGTCATTTTGGTATGATGAAGACAATGTCTTAGTAAGAGATACGTGAAACGGGCTATTCTGACACTAACAATTTTGATAAGGTATTCGTAAGGTTACTGTGACCCTAATGATGTCATTAAAGTAGAAGTGAAGTAAATATAGAAGAATTTATGTTTAAGCAATTGAATACAGTATTCCAAATACATTTGAACAACTTCAGCTTTAAATTAGTACACAAACAAGATAAAAGATGCCATTTTATAACTAAAATTAAGAACTATGTGATGACAAGATGACAGTTTTAAAATTTATCAGTCATCTTGTTTCAGGGCAAGGTAGCTGTGACCTTGACAATAACTTTTCTTTGTAAAAGAATATATTTGATTCTAGTGATTAAAAATTATTCATTTTGCTTCTTGATTTATGCTGAAGATATAACACTTTTGCAAAAATTTCAATGTGACTAACCAGAACTAAACTCAGTAGAATTAATTTTGCATAACTTAAACTGTGTCTCAAACACAAGCAACAGCTATTTTTATTTTAAACAGAACAGACAACATCTATGAACTGAGCTTCTCTCTCCTGTATAAATCTCCGAGGACATGGTGTGTCCTCACACAAAGCCAGCTGTGTGAAAGGAAATGTTTCACAGTGTATGCAAACCAACATTTGCAAACACATTCTGCAACAGGGAAAAAGCTGTGACAGGAAGATACAACTGAGATAAACAGATGACTATTGCTTAGAAAACGGGAAAAAGCTGTGACAGGAAGATATGACTGAGATAAACAGATGACTATTGCTTAGAAAATGTATAGAAGGCTTCCTTCATTACCGGTAAGCCAGGTGGACCTGGTGCACCTTCTTTTCCAGGTGTACCCTACAAAGCAAAAACATAAAATTAAAAAAAAAAAATAATTAGGAAGTTCAAAAAAGGGTACATTGCATTCAGAGAGCATAACAACTAAATACTGTGCATTTAACTGTATTTTAGGTCTTTATAAATTTTGAAAAGCCTTTAAGGTTATTTTTCCGATGTTTATTGTTTCTAATCATAACTAATGTTCATAAAACTCTACAAAAAAGGGAAGTACAGAACTTTTAGTACTTCGCACCAGTGACTCAAATAGAAATTAAAATTTTCATAATGTATAGGAAGAATAAAAATAACAATCAAGTTGCTCTAAAGCATCATCATTGTTATAGCACCATACAATTGAAGAAAGAGCAATCTACAGATAGTACTGGTCTTGTCTTGCTGCCTTTCCTTGTGGAAGAAAATTTATTGCAACTACAAGAAGTATGGAAAAGTATAAAAATATATATGTTTGGACTGAATTAAATATTTTGTTTGAATATTTTTTCTTGATATTGCTTCCAAAATGTATTTGGAATCAATATGTTTTGTTCAGAAAACGTCACATAGCATTTTGATTTTTTTGGATACTTTATGGTTGTACCCTGATTACATATAGGCAAACTGTTATTAATTCATACAGTTTGAGTTACTAAGAACCTGCATCTTTCATTGATGAGTTTTTATTTGAAGGTTTGAATGCAAAGTGGGAACTTTCTATTTAATTCCCTTCAAAATGTAGATATACTCAAGTAAATTATATTTTAATGTGTGTTCTTTTAAAAGTAAACATGATTTTTTTTCTCAGATTATTCTGTTAACAGAATAACTCTCTTATGACAAATTTCTTCATGTCTCCACATAAATTAGTATGCTCAACTGGCAGGTAAGTCTGCTGCCTTAAGTAAAGCCAATGTTTTTAATTCTCTTCTACATAGACACTGACACTATAAAGCCAGTATGTGTTCAGAAGAGCACTTTTTTTTTTCTTTTCCCTAAGTTTCAACAATAGAACCTTTACAGCAAAACAAACAGAAGTGCATCCACCATCAACTGACCTCTACATCATCATGTACTCATGGTATGTGAGCCTATAAGAACAGTTATTTGACTTTCAGCTCTCTAGTTCGGTTTAAAGACCAAACTGGAAGAAAGAGCTTTTGAATCTAAGAAAATTTGCTGTGAGTGGCATTGAAATAAAAACTGGGGTGCAAGACTAGTGCAAAACTGCTTTGCAGAAAAGACTAACATCTGTGTATTCAGTTGTTTGCGCTTACCTGTGCTCCAGGTTCTCCTCGGTCACCCTTTTCACTTTGAGAATCACCATCTGGCCCCTGTAACAAAACTGCCCTCAAGATACACATATTTTAAGAATGCTGTTTTCTAAATTAAATATATATTTTATAATTTTTTTTATCTTTAAAAAAAAGCATAAAAATAAAGCACAGTTAGAATGCTATTAATAAGTATTCTATTCTATTCATTAAAGGTTGGAGTAAGCAGTGTAAATACTGGACTCTAAAGAGAAGCATTTACTAGGTGGCACTGCCTGAACATTTCGATTTAAAAGATTTATTTCTGGTCACTTACTGTAAACCCCATTGGCCCTGGAAGTCCTCTTGATCCTTTTTCTCCTTTCTCTCCTTTCAAGTCCTATTACATAGAAAATCAAAATTTAATATGGCCTCTTGGATTTTTCTGTGCTCGCCATAACACTCAAGGTGTACAAATAGGAAATCCTTATATTATCAGCAAACTTCTTTAAGTAGAGATGTTTTTACTTAAATGGTTAAGAAACAGAAACTTCTTATCAGCACTCTCACCTAAATCTATGATATTTGAAAAAGAAACTGGCTCTGCGAGTTCAAAACAACTTACCTGTGATTGCATGCAAGGGGACTGGAGTAAATATCCCCAGAAATGGCAAAAAGTCACAAGCAAAAAACCAAATAAACCTTAGTTGCTTCACTGGAGCTACAGTTATCTCCAATACATAAATGCAGCAGCTACCCATGCAATCCATGCCTAAGTGGGCTCAAGATTAGATTACCCTGCTGTGCAGTACTGTTACAGATTGGGCCACATCCTAACGTCATTGTAAAGCCAAAGTTTATGGCCTGCTAAATCATTACCTGGTTAGACTTGTGCCCCAAACTATTTATGTAAGGAGTTCTGAGAGGGTTTAAAACCTTAATGCCCAATGTCTCTGAAAAATTGCCATTCTCCACGATAAACAGCCACAGCCGTGACTGGGAAGTGCTCCAGGTTGTCCATATTTAATTTAAACAGGGAAGAGCTGCTGTGTCGGAAAGCTGAATCTTGCTTCTGCAATCTTTCTCTTCCCTCCTCAATACAGTCTCAATGCAAAATTCACTTTTTATCTTAGCACACAATGGAGAGAGAGTTTTGATAAATCACTCCATGGATTAGATGCAAATTAAATAAGGAAAACAGAGTCAGGAACAGGTTGAAGTCCTGTTCTGTTAATATGTGAAGACTTAAAATTGTGTATCAACTACTGCTGCTTAAGTTCTACATAAGGACAAAATGCAAGAATTTTAATTCAGAAAGCAATACTTAAAATGAAAGCTGAATCAGAGTATTTCCTTTCTCCAGTAGTCATTGTTTTTCCAACACTTTCCAAGACTACTCAAGTTCCAGTAAAAACAATGAGAAAATAAGCTATGAAACGTCCAGGAATGCGTTGCAAGCTTTTGTGAAACTCTGGCAGCTCAGTCCTGATATTTTCAGTGACAAGGCCAGGGGTCAGCACAGCTGTGGCTTTGATACCCATTCAGAAAATCCACATTGATTTGGTGAAGCTAAAAGTGATTTACTTTTCACGTACTCAGAGATCCAGAGCAGGTGGATTACTAATAAGCATTTAGCATTCCACTGGCATCATGCAGATGTGCAACGTGAATACACAGCCCTCATCTGAGCTGGCCGCACAGACACTCTCTAAGAAGAGCTTAGTATCTAACTAAACAAGTCTGAACAATGTCAGGATGGGTAAAAGGAAATGTTATGGGAACAATGAAGATGAAAATATCCTCTCAATTTAAAAGGTAGGAAGACAGCTAATCTGAATGTGATGTTTAACAATTTTACTACCGTCATGTTGTCTGGTCCGCTTAATGTCACAATAACGGTTCCTGGTGGTCCAGGGGGTCCAGTTAATCCAGTGTCACCCTTGAAAGAAGAAAGAAAAATAGAGCAATTCCAAGCAGTCTGGTTTTATTATTTCAAATTACTATTGCTATACTTTTGACATTGTGAAAAAAAATCTGTCATTACACTTAGCTGTTAATAGAGTTATCATTTCTCTTTGCTTGCCATTTATCTTCCAATAAAAAAAGGCATATGGAAGATTTAAGACTACTATGAAAACCTTTTCCTAGCTGAGAAATATAAAAAATCATATGATTTCTGTTAAAGCATCTAGAATTAACTTAAAATTTTAATATTATTTGTTTAAAAGTTATACAACCATTTTAACTGCAAATCAGATAAAAATATCTCCTTGATTATAATTTTTCTCTCAACTGGATAAGTCAATCAATAAAATACATTAACTGCCTTTGGTGACATCCTCATAACTGCAGTCTGTGTATTACAGGGAGACAACTGTAATGTAGTGCTGACAGACAAAATCAGTTTTCATGTGTCCTTAACATGAGTATTGCAGTACACTTTTTCACTAAGGATCTTTTAGAACATAGAAAGTCCTAAATGTGATTTTTCCTGCGGAGCTCAAAAAAACAATATCCATGATTTCCGGTGATTTTAAGCCAGTGGAATGCTGTTGTGTGCATTTGCAGTGTAACAGCAAAGAATGCATCACCCTTTCATAATGAAGCAAGATGCTCCATGATCATCTGAGCTGATGCTAATGAATGATCAGTTCTATTTACAGAAATTTTCCCAGAAAACTTCAGGCACATTCCTGGTAGTAATTACAAAGTTAAAACCAATCCCACTGTCAGATAGAGCTGTTTCAGTTCACACCTTGATCTGTGCGGGTCAGTTAGCACAACTGTGAGGTACCTCAAGCTCTTGAAAGGATCCTGTAAGGACATTCAGACTGACTACACTGTTCCTCCTACAATATATGTATTTTTAGTCATTTATAGACTCACAGAATCGTCTAGGTTGGAAGGCACCTTTAAGATCATTGAGTCCAACCAATTTCTAGCTTAATGTCAATTACAAGATAGAAAGTAAGAACATGGATGACAAGTCATCCAATTTCTATTCAAAATCTGGGAGGTTTTCTAGTATCATCAAGGCTGACACCAAAAAGATGTTGGCCATAAGAAGTTGTGAGTCTACAGATGCTATATATTTAACCAATGTTTACATGCTTAGATAAGCATCTAGTAACACTGTGCAAATGATACATAAATGAATTGAATGCTATGTGTTAGTAAATATTAACTACTGGCTCCTCTTAGGTTTCTACCCTTCTATCAGAAAGTTTATATCATTGGCTCTTACGTGAAAACAGTTTGTCCTTAGATATTAATTGCCATGATTCCATTTCCTAATAAGACTTCCACACGTTTCACCATAATATATCAGAAAAAGCAGAAAACAGAAATGAAACTTTAAAAATGTTTAAAGCATTTTATACAATTACCTTTCTTCCTTTGTTTCCTATTACTTTCAGTCCCATAAGACCCTGTAAAAAAATCCCCAAATGTTATTTTTTTTAATTTTAAAAATACCTACAAAACGAGTTAATTGATGTTACACATAATAGGAAGTTTTCGTTTTTATTACCAATCTGAGACTACCTTAGGTCCAGGAGGTCCTGCTTTTCCTGGCATGCCCTATAAAATAGGAAAAAAAAAAATACTTATTTTAAAAAACTACAGTCTTTATCACCAATATAGGTGTTTTGAAGAACACAATTTTCACATGAGTTATATCACTATTTTTATTCTTTCTTCCACCTTTACAATCACAATTTGTCATGAATGGGTGACGGAATGCCTATACAGTCTAGTTGCAAGCATATCCATCTCTCAGATATACACATTAGTACTAAAAGTGAATTATGGGTAATTATTTGAAAATTAAAATTAATGCTTTTGAAAACTGGAAATTATCTTGCATAAAAATAATCAAAGGGAACTGAAAAAAAAAAATCAGAAGTGTGCAGGAAAGGCAGGTAATTGCATTTGTGTAATTCCATGGGTTTCTGGGAAAATAATAGGTTAAAGTAACAAGTGTGACATAAATTCATACTCACTGAAGGTCCTGGAGGGCCCTGTGGTCCAAGTTCTCCAGGATATCCTTGAGCACCCTGGGCACCCTGCGTGTTAAAAGAGAAACAGGAATAAATCTCCTGGCAAGATTATGAGCAAACCACAAGGCTAAATTCAATGAACGAACAACAAACAGGAGCAGCACTGTCTCTAGATTTCTTTTTCATGCCTCAGGATTTTACGGAAGTATAATTTCTCCTCACTCCTTCATTGCTTGGCATATGTTTTGAAACATGAGAAAATATATCCGTTCTAAAACTAAACTAAACAAGTGAGGACATATGTCCTCTTTAGCTGTGGATATTCTCATAATCCATATAGTCCTATTGCTAGCCCTAATAAGCCTTTAATATTTTGAAAATTCTATGCAATAAATTCTGTACGTTAAAGCTTTACTTTCAAAGAAATGGAAAAATAAAATATTTTATTTTACTTTAAATTTAATGTCCTCCACTTATTGTAACTGTCAAAAGAAAAGTCTGCTCTGTCTTCTTTTATTAATCTCAATTTTTCAAATATGGATCATACTGTCCTCTGTTAGTACTCTAGAAGTTGAGCAGCTCTGATCTGTTCAATCTTACTTCATGGGGAATTTTTGCAGTTGGACTAGTTGGTTGTTGCAGGTGCCCTCCAACTGAACTATTCTATTTTATTCTATATGTAGGGATAAACCCCTAAATCTATAACCATTTTTTCCTCCATTTCTAAAGTATTGTTGTCTGCAACCTGACTTCCCTATCTCACTTTACTAACACATAATGGACATTATCGGTTCTGATGGTAAATTTAATTACTGTTGTCTTGGTGTACTCTGTTTTGTAAAGTCAAAATAAAGACTTTGAATATATTTTATTAAACAGAATATATAAAGCTAATATTTTTTTTTAAGACACAACTATTTTCTGGTTTAGAAATTAGTGAGATAATTGTAAAAATACTTTTATCTATGTAAAAACATATGAAAATTACATTGCATTTAAAAATACTTATATATATATACACTCACATATTATATATAATGTGTTTTGCATAGAGAGATTATACATATAAAAATTTTCTATCTATCTCATATTCTGAAATAATTCTGCATTACCTGAAGTCCAGGCATTCCTGGCAATCCAGGATCACCTTTTGCACCATACCCGTGGTCATATACCTCTGCAGGGCACCCCTGGACAATTAGATAAAAAAAAGATAAAAAGTTATGCTGCAGAACTCTGTAGTGGAACAAATTTTCTAATACAGTTTGTAGGGAAATAAGCAACATCAGAGTTGCTTAATGATGGCAACTGTCAGTTATGGATAGTTCTACCTTTAAAAAAGATTTTATTAAACAGAATATACTTTTTTCAGGCATTCCAGTTCCCTGTTAGGAACAGTCTTCACTTCTGACATACCTACGTTACTCACCCACAGTCTTGACCTTCAATTGTTTTAGTACTTTTTATCCCTTGAAAATACTCTTTAGTGCATCTACAGATTTCCATATGAATTCATATGATGTTTGGGGATGGGGCTTATTTTTTGTGTGCTTGAAAGAGTTACATTCATTATATGCAATAACAATAATTAAAGGGGGAAAAAAAATTAAAACTGTTTTGTAACCTGGAGTGAATGCAACTAGTTCAGATGAAGCACCAAAGTGTGTAGCTACTTCTTCCCGAAAGTAAACCTTCAGTTTCCCATGAATGGAGATGTTAAGAACTGTTTATCAGCAGGGAAGATACACACAAACTGTTGATGACCAATAAACATTTCACGTAATATGGTGTAAATAACTGACCTTCTCTCCTTTGATGCCAGGAACACCCTAGGGAGAAGAACAATCATACTATTAAAACAGAAAAGTAAAAGAGACAATCGTGAAAAGACACATTCTAAACATTTTCTAAGCTCAGTGAAAATAAAATTGCTCTTGAAGCAATTTGTTTTCATGGATGTGGTGTATAGTCAGGTACATGTTTACTATGTCAGACTCGACTCTAAGAAGAAAGGGCATATTGTTAAAAAATAGTCCAGTCTCACAGTTACAACTCTTCAAGTGAAGGCAGAATAGTTTTGAAGCCTGATCTTAATAAAGAAATAAAATCAGGAGAACTGATACAGTAAAGATCATGTTTAGAAGTTATTAGATTTGAAGCCGCTGGAACTTGACAGACAGCATTCCTTTTCCTGTTTAGAAGTTTCTTTTAAAAACACATTTCTACAGAGAAAAAATAAATCCTACGGTTAAGGCAATGCAGCCAAAATGAGAAGTTCTAGGTTTAATTCCTGGTTTTTATTGACTTAATTACACCATATCCTCAAAGATATTTAGGCATGAACTGAGACTGCAATCTATTAAATACACATAGGACACCTTCAGAGATGCAAGTGACAAATTTTCCTGAGTATCCCTTGAGATACTAAAGAGCTAACACCAGTCAGTGAATTTGCATGCACTCATTAACTAAGAAGTTGAGGCCCATGAAGAGGGCAGTCAATAAAGCATTACTTTTAACTTTGGTTTCTTCACCACAGAGTTTTCATATTAATAAAATGGAAATACCTATATATTTCAACTGTTGTCAATACCAGCCAATGTGAGACTTTATACTCCTTCAAGTGAATAGCTTTATGTGGTAGAAATGTACACAATCATGAAATTCAGACACCTACTGGAATGCCTGGAGCCCCTCTTCTACCTGGAGGACCTGGAAAACCTTGATCACCCTGAAAGTAGCAAGAGTGACTGTTAATGCATATTATTGTTTATTATTTGGTCTGATTTTAGAAAATGTGATTACAAAAGAAGCTTTTTTATGTTATCATACTGAAATTGTGAGTTTCTTTACCACCATATTTGATAAAAGGGGCACAGCCACACCCTATGGGTCTTGACTTCTATCTCAGCCACCGGGTTTTATTATCTACGTCAGATCAATTCACTGTTTCACTAGAAACATATGATTTTCTATAGTAAGCATTCTTCTGACTCCCTCTTTCAGAATGCTGGAAGGACTTGCTCATAGAGCAAAGAAAAACTAGTAAACCTGCAACTTAACATTAAGCCTTTTCTTTTAACTGATTTCAGGATTTATGAATTTTCAACTGCAAGCTAGATACTGGTAAAATAAAATTAAGTATCTATGTCTTCTATTTCAACAGAAGGACAGGCTGGACAAAACTAGTTAGGTCTCCTGGATTCAATGAAAAAAGTTTTATCTGTCAAAATATCAAACATCAGTCCTAACCTTTTAGCAGAAGCCATTAGTATGTATTATTTACCTATCTTACACAAAAAGGCAGCACTTTTCCTTTCTCTGGCCTCATGAGTCAAATTTTTCATACTTGATAAAGTCACAAACCACAACAAATAAAACTTGTTGTTTATTGAGGGGAAAAATTCAGAATGCTTTTTGGCCATTCCTAAGCATGGCCAAACACAATCTCTGTAAGATTCCGTTTGATCTGTACCTTTGTGCCGTTGCATCCTGGAACACCCGAGTGCCCAGGAGGACCAGCGTTTCCTGGTTCACCCTAAAAAGAAGCGCAAAATTGACACAAGCTTTGTTTTTGCACATTCATATTACCCTACAGCAACACTGAAAGAGTTTATGTTGGAGCAGTGTTTCACAAGACTTGACAGATTACAATGTGTTCTTAAATCATTACAATGAGTAAGAATTGCTGATGCTAAGATTTTTATCTCTAAGCTAATTGACAGGGACAATGCTGACATTTAGACTAGCATGAGCACATTTGGCTGAGGATAATTGTGTACTGAAGACCATACTAAGAGCAAAATGGTTAAATTGGTGTCGGTTTTACTTACTGGAAGGCCTGGGGGACCTGAAAATCCAGGTAATCCTGGGAGTCCCTGATGATATAAAAACAGAAAAATAATATTACAAATATGAAGCAAAAGCTTATGATGCAGTTTTTGTTTGATGATATTCATAAGAAGAATGAATACAAGTATGATTCTATCAAAAGATCATTATTTCCTCTAACTCTTGTGACTTTGAACCAAGGATAATGGCAGTTTATGCACTGTTAGTATAGACTGGTTTTGCCCACAGAAAAAAAACCAACAAAACATCTCTTCATGGAATTCTAGTCTGACTTATTCATAGCACACCCCAATACTAAATACATACAGCATGAACCTTGTACATAAGGTGCAGCAAAAAAGGCAAAAGTTCTTAAAAACAGATAATGCATGTGCATACTCTGGGTCACAAATTTTAAAAATCCTTTAAAATCATATATAATGTTTTGGTTCTATTTTTCACAGAGTATTGAACCAGGCTGGCATTTAACATGACATTTAAGATACAAGTTTGTTTAAAATAGAAATACTTACTCGTATACCTTTGGGTCCAACTAAGCCTGTAAGCCCCGGAGAACCCTAGTTCACAAACAAAAAACAACATATTTCAATATAATTGAGAAAAAGCACATGTATGTTAACAGGACATGCAATGTTTTTAATACAAATACCAACACATGCACATGAAACTATGTAAATAAATATATTATTTGCCTATTACAGACACTAAAGCAAACAAGCATTTAATACAACTTACATAAATCGCATCATCTTGCCATCCCTTTCAGTGTTTACAGGGGATATATCTCATCATAGGTCAAAAAAATAACAGTCAGGGTTTGTTGAGAAAGCAGTTGCTATGGATCTGTTCAAACTGTGAGACCTGGAAGTGCCTCCCTGTGAGGAAAAAGCTGAAAGGCTCCCGGATATGGGTGATGTCCATGTAATGACCAGGTACGTGCATGTACCAGCCACTCCCATCTGCACTCCTGTGCGTGGAAAGGAAAAGCAGGAGCAGGCTGAAAATGGACTAAGCAGGACAGGAGAGCAAGGCTGAAAGAAGACAGCAAAGCATGCCACAGCACAGTCTAGACAGAACCTGTTAGAACTGGTTCAAGACACTTCGAGCTTTACTGATAATAAGACACTTTTATCATTCCCAGAAAGGAAATGGGGAATGTACAGAACTGCATAGCTCCTAAAAACCTGGGCGACATTTTGTTTAAGACAATGTACAGGATTGAATAGGAAAAGCTAACTGGAATACACTGCAATAGATGGCACTCAGGCTAACAGAGATGTTCTTGCTAGAGAAATTATCCTTAGTTTTTGCCATTCTTGCAGAAGTTATTATCACTTATTACAAGGGAAATGCTTTACTAAACACTTTTCAGTGAGTTCAAATAAATGGCTCATCAACATGTATGAGATCCACCATGAGCATCAGTTCCACAAGATACTGTAAAAATGAGACAGGACAGAATAATACAACAATACCCAAACAAATCAAAATTATGAAACCCATTTTTATAAAGTATGGATAAGTGCTGGAGCCACATAAGCGCAGGTCCTAGACATAATGTTATTGTGGCAGTACCTTCTTAATTTATACTATGGCTGAGTTCAGACCATATTTACACACAAGTATTTGTTCACCAAAGTCAGTTTACTGATCACAGCAGGAGTGCTGTTCCTCAAGACAAATATAAATACAACGTTTTTTAATGAACAATTTATTTGTTTATTCTGCTCATGCAGGAGTCATTGAAAATTCATATTAGGTCTCCGTTTAGGCATACAGGAAAGAAAGAAAGTCCAAGTCACTGAAGTCACTCTCTCCGTACTGCAGGCAACTAGGTATTTCCTAAACTGAGCAAGATTTATCTTTAAAATGATCTTTCCCTTCAAATTTTCTTAAATCTGTTTTTCTTACTTGTCTCAGTAATAGCTTGTTTTCTCTCTTACCATCAATAGATGTCAGAGTATACTGTTAAGACAAAATTGAGGTTATGTTGCTAAAGTATATTTAGACCCATGTTCATTGCCTCTTCCAGTTCAGTCCAGGTGCTTTAGCACTGGCCACTGCAAAAGCCCATGCTCATATCAGCTACTTTGACTCGGTCAAAAAATGACCATTGCCGTTGATGAGCACACAACATCCCTCACAAAATAGGAGACTCTGAAACAGGTTTTGTTTTGGTTTGGTTTTTTAATTCTCTGGGTAGAATTCTCTACCCACTCAGAGCTGACTTTCACAATCAAGCACAGTAGTTTCTCTGTGTGTGTCTCTCATGCCTCACATACACACCTACCTTTGGTCCCTGTGGCCCTGGAGGCCCTTCTGGACCAGGAAAGCCTCTATGACCAGGTGGACCTGGAAGACCAGGAAAGCCTTTTTCCCCCTGTAAACATTAAGAGAATGACATTCTTAAAATATCCATGAATTCTCCTTTTGATAACTTATTTCTAAGGCATTCATTACTTTTGGTACCTCTTAACTTCTACAGATCAGTTTGCTACTGTGGCAGATATGTTACCCTTGCCTGTACTGACCTATTTTGTCATCCAGCCTATATGCTGTCTAGGCCATGTGGTATCACTGCAGATGCAGTGCTAAGGGACATGGTGTAGGGGATGACTTTGTAGAGTAGGGTAGATGGTTGGACTCGATGATCCCAAG
>JAOXNO010000052.1:18693849-18707916 GCA_028565335.1 Limnodromus scolopaceus
GTAGAGTAGGGTAGATGGTTGGACTCGATGATCCCAAGGGTCTCTTCCAACCTGGACAATTCTATGATTCTATGAAGGTATCAGAAGACAGCAGTACTCAAGATTTTACATAGTACAGAAGTTAACTGGCAGCATGAAAAGTTTAAGAAAGCAGCTGATATATTCCTTGTTAATATTGCTATATCATGTTTAGTCCCTACAAGCGACACAAATCCAAATCCATTATAGCAGCCCTAATTTGTAGTTGGCAAACTTAATGGCGGCTGCTGCTGTACAGCAAGATCAGTTCCAAATCGTCAGTACCTCTCTTCATGCAAGCCATGGAAAGAGTGGGAGTCAACTGCAACAAAACCATCCAGACAGAATAAGAAGTTTGCTTTAAGCAACAACTTTATAAATTGTTCTGAGTCTCAGAGATTAAGACACTCAATTACTTTCTCCTGTGTTTTTTAAGGTGAAGTTCAAATAACCAAACCGGTTTTGGTAAAGGAAACAAAAGATTAAAGCTACATGAAGAGAATACAGAAGGCTAAGTTACAATGGAAGGGGCATTTTCAGTTTTTTATTTAAATATAATGACGATGCAAGTCTTACCTTGGCTAAAATAAAGTGCTTCAAGGTTAGAAATTCACAGACAAGGTGTTTCAGCTTTTTATATAGCAGCAATTTAGCATGCTCAACTTTACATCAGTGAAGAGCTGCCTATTCCAGACCTTTTACATCACAGCGTGGCATGGGAGAGAGAGGATGGAGTTATCGATTCTCTCACAGCAAATTTTCCCATTGCTTTATCAAGGGAGAGTTATACAAAAAAGCATTTTGAATTCTGCTGAGCAGAAGTTCTGGTATCTTATTATTTGATATACAAAATAGGATCCAAAAGAAGCCTCAGGGTAGTCAAAATACCTTGGCTTGTCCCTCCACCAATTCTTGCCTATCAAAATCCCACAAACTCAACAGATTTTTAAATAGATTCTGAATTTAAAAAAATAATAAACTTTAAAAGATAAAATATAATTCCAGAATATTTTAACAGAAATCAAAATAATAATTGCATTAAGAAGTTTCTGTGATATCTGTATCATGAACCGGCACAGCTTTTTACAACAAATCATTTATTTCATCCACCAGCGTCCCAAGAAAAGCAAAAAAAGGCTAATGCCATACCAAGACGTGCCGCTGGAGGGGGCGCGGCACTAACGCACGGAAAAAAGAAAGACGCCCTCGATCACCCTCCTCTGAGGCGGCTGCCCCCTGATGGCAGCAAGGGACAAGGGACGGGGTGCTCTCCAGGTCCAGAGCAGCACCGCGCTCCCCTGACACCTTCACTCCCCTCCGAACGCTACAGGCAATTTCATCCACACTTTCTTCTTGACAGATCAATAGGATCAGAGGATCCTCAGGTTGGGGAATTTCTTAACATTGAGCAGTTATCAAAACGTATTGATTGATGTAATTGTGCTGACTTTCCAAAGCTGCCTGAAAAACTTCATCAGTGTAAACAATGATTAACTCCTTCCTACTAATTGCTTAGTTGCTTTAACATGGAACTGATGAAGACAAGTTGCAGGTGTTCATTCTAATTAATATTTCTCTTTTAGTGGGCAGCTTATTTTTTTCTAGTCTTTTAGTTGGTCTCAATTTTACTTGTTAGGAATAAATCAGGTTAACCCAACTAAGAACATGAAAAATAAGCACCGAGATTTTACTAAAGACATGAGTATTCTCCTTTCCTGCTTATGAAAATATGTTTTAATAATGAACATATTTACTTTGAGAGAACTTTTCTCTGCCACTGAAATGAAGCTTCCTAAAGGCAAGAGTAGCGGTGTTTCCTGTGGTGCAATATGACATCTTTTCTTGGTAATAAAAGTACAGGAGGAAAGTTGTGAGTAATTCTTTACCAGCCAGATGTGTCAATCAGGGGTACTAATCACAACCCTAAGTCCTATATAGACATCTGGAATTTACTGAGAAGGTTCAGTAGGGCAATGACTGTGTCCACAGTTAGCCTGAATGACAACCATGACTTCTTTAATAATGCCCCTTTCATTTGTGAATCAGTTGTTTTTCCAATTACAAGCAGGAGTTTGAAAGAATTTTTGGCATTTGTGTAATTCAGGTTTGTATAAAAGCCACTCCGAGCCTCTGCCAAGCTACTACTGGCAACAGCCAGGCTGTGGCTCGGTTACTTTTGATGGATTTGATGCTGTTCCCTCACTGCTGGCAAGGTGATCCTGATTAGGACCCAGAAACTCATCCCCTGTCTCGGTCTGCAGGAGATTTATCTGTTTGATACCGGTGCATGTAGCTTTCCTTCAGGAACTGGAAGAGGCAGGGTGGGGGGAGATGGGCAAGGTCCAAAGATGGGAAGAGGGAAGCACTGAACATGACACTCTCAGGGGCGTTATGAAAGCTGTAACAGGAGACCTGCTGCCAGGGTAATGGCATCTGTGGGCATCTGTTAGGAGTTTGTGAAAGGGACCCAGTGCTTTGGACAGTTGTATTTCTGTTGGTGTTCAAACATCATGCAATGCTGTAAACAAACGTACGCATTTAAAAAAAAAATAAATTAAAAGTCTTCTTGGTTAAACTGTGTGTCCTTTTACAATTCTCTGTAGACTCTGTTGACAGAATACTGTCACACAATACATTCACTCGTGATATCAACTCAACTAATATATTAATGATTTCCAGGGATAAGCTAATCTTAAAAGAAGAAAAATATATTTGTGCTTACCTTATTACCTTTCATGCTATCACAAAAGCAGGGACTTTTACCTTTGCATACACAGCCCTAAAAAACAAGAAGACAAATTTTATAATAAAATTATTTTTCTCATTGTGTTGTTTGGTGAGGGGCAAATGAGATCTCAGTGGTTTTAGTAAGGTAATTATTTCACAGATAATACAACTTTAAATAAAAAAAAGTTTGTGAAGAGCGGTGATTCGCAACAGTGGAAAAGAGCTCATTATTCCTCTGCACTATCTTTTGAGACAGATAAGGGCACTAGTCTCATTTCATAGTTGGGGTAAAGGCCAAGAAGCCATGCTTAACGCCACCAGGATTATAATCATCAGTATGAAGTGTAAAATTCAAGAGTTTGGGCTCACAGCACTAAACATTGACGATTCTTTAAAAAACTTACTATAAAAAAAATACATATACTGATATTGATTTAGATTACAATGGTATTATTTTTATTTTAATCTCTCAACCAATAATTTTCTGACATTTTTGTAGCTGCGTTCACCTCCTGACCCTGGCTTATAGTACCCAATAGAATTACAAAGGACCCTCAACTTTGTTGTTTCTTAATTCTGGAGGTTTCCTGAGCCAAGCTGTGTCACAGCAAGTGACATTCCTCACACAGGGATGTCCCTGCTCCTGCAGCAAGTCCTGGGCTGTAGCTGCTACCAGCACCCACCTTTAGGTGGGTCTGCAGTTCAGAGCCCTCCTTGGAGGGCTGTGTTGAGTCTGTGACCCCTACTGCCGCAGTATGGCACGGCTATCTGGGGGAAACTACAATTTCGGAAAATTCAATGATTAATCAAATATGAAGAGATATTATTTTTTTATTGGTCACACTTAAGTGAAACAAATAAAAATAAAATAAAAATAATCCTTTGTTAGATGTAAATATCATACATACTAAAATACCACCGAAGTTACTGAAGCCATATATTTCATACAGACATAAACTGCATTTATTGTCCTTCATTGCACACTTAAATTTTTTCCTTTGTTTTTGAAGGTCTTGCTGAATGACTTTTTCAATCATACCACTGTAGAAAGAGAGCTATTTTCCAGTTTATCCTCCCACTTAAGTATATATGTTTATCACAATAACAGTATACTATGGTATGGATACAGACAATAAGAAAGGGGCAACTATCACATACCGGTTATGAAGATGTTTTTCTAAGTCACATAAAATTTAGAAAAGAAGGAAGAACTGTATTTTTTTTTCTTACAAGATGAAAGCCTTCAAGATGGTATGATATGAAATTTCTATTTAGATCCTGAAGACAGAATTAATTAACCCCTACAGCTGGTCATAATACAACAGCAGCACTGTTCCAAATTTATAACTTTTCCAGTGGTGTTCTCAAAAGAAGAGAAAACAAAAGTTAGAGGGGAAAAAAATGTTCTCCATTACATTTTAAAATGATAATGTCAGATTCTCATTAAATTTAAGTTTTCCTGTAACAATCTGTTCAGGTAAAGCATTTTACAGAATTGAAATCCATCTTTTCTTCCCACAAGCTATAATCCATTTCTTTTATCTTTATCATCCAAAACTGAGATCTGTGGTATCAGCCACCTCCTTCCATTTCTTCCATATTCAGGGTGTTTGTCTCTTTCCATTGATTACATGGGAAATTTGACATCTAGTTTGGAACAACTCCTCCAGTCTTTTCTGATGCCTCTTTTAGGATGGAGGAAAGATGTCGCAAGTACTTGCTGTTCTCTGTGGACTAGACAATTACTGACAGTAGCTGCCCGTCTTTTAGGTGGCTAAAGTTAGTTGAGATGATGACACCATCTATTAATTTAAAAATAGATGCAGGGGGTATTTCCCCAGGAATAGCTATTTTAACTTTCTTTTACAAAATAAAACAGAAATTAGAATCAATTGGCCATGACAAGCAAAATCCCCAAGAAATGATTGTGCCTGCCTGTGCTCTACAGACAGATCAATAGGTGATTATGATGCCTCAAGCTAGATTTTCAGAGAGTTGCAAACATGAAATACTTAATTCTTTGGCATATTTAAAGAAGACTCTTTATTCCCCTGATCTGACAACTAAAATTCAAGGAGTAGTGCACCGGAAATTTGGAAAACAGGGGTGTCATGTAAAACAGAAACCATATGACTATGCTACCTTTACTATTATTTTAATCAATATGATTATATCACCAGAGACACAAGAATAAATACTAGTGCAGAATTAACAACAAACAGTATCCTGATTTCTTCTTGGTGAGGTCTATCACTTTGGCACTGGATAATCTAAATTCACCAAGTAAGTTATATGATAGATGTCTTAAGCCTTTAAGCATGAATACCAGAGGATAAAGTGACATATATCTCAAAACAATTTTGGCATAGTCTAAGACAACCAGTTTTCTTGTTTCCTATTCAATAACAGTACCTTCCATCCCAAAGTATTCTCTTCAAAATAGGTGACAGAGGTTATATGTCTGCTAAGCAGTATAAAAACACTAACTGTTCAATGTTCAAGGAAAGATGTAAACACAGTACATAATAAAAGTAGTCTTAAATGGCAGGCACTGCATTTTACTGCTGTACAGGGCTGGTGAGTGACTCAAGCTACTACATTCTTAAGTCTTGCATATGAAAATTGTAAATTAACAATAGGATCTATGAGACCCATTTACTCAGCAGTCTCAACTGCTGAAGCAAAGATTTAGTTTACAGATTTAGTGGACACATATCTGAGTCCAGTAAAGGTGCTGTTTTATTGAGGAAAAAACGCTTATAGTATTCC
Organism: Limnodromus scolopaceus; assembly: GCA_028565335.1. NCBI lineage: Eukaryota > Metazoa > Chordata > Aves > Charadriiformes > Scolopacidae > Limnodromus > Limnodromus scolopaceus. Next base: position 18,699,364 of record JAOXNO010000052.1, read on the forward strand.
AAATTCTTTGAACTTCTTCAGTGTAACTGGGATCATATCCTGTCTGACCTGTCTGAGAGAGCTTTCCTGAGAAATAGTCACAGCTGGCTTCGAATTTTCCTAGTATCAGTTTATTCACCATTATAACTCTATAGACCTTCATGGAGTTGCACCTTTTTTCTACCTGTGAAAGTAAAACTAGAAGCAGATTCTTTGCAGTATTTGTATGCAAAGCACAGTTTTCAGGACATGTAGAGAAATCATCAAATGTAATAACTCTTCTATAACAAGTATAATCTGCAGAAAATTTTATACGTACAGATACAGGAGAAATTTTTCACTTACAATCACAGCTAATTCAATGTGAAGTTAATGCATGAACACGCAGAAACTTATGATGCTACATAACTAAACAAGGTTATTAAACTATTTAAAGAAAAAGAGCCTTTGCTCTTCAAGAAGTCAGAACGCTTAGAATGTGTTTAATTTGCCATTAGTAAGCTTTCAGATCAATTTAGGTCTTTTTGTGTATGCATCTCACTTTAAACTAAACTGAAAAGACCAAAGATGATTATACATTACACAGTCAGTTAGTTAGATAATACTACATGTTTTGGCATTTTTTTTACGTAATGATTTTTACGTAAGATTAGATTCTGCCTTCTGTAAAGGAGCCTTGAACCAAAAAATCATTGCTCACTTACACTACTGGATGTTTCTGCATCCTTGCGAGAAGCCTGCAGCTCCTTTACCAAAGGGCAGTAACAAAACAAGAGTATATTGCCAGGTTATAAGACAAGGACACTGAATATTAGTTATTCATGGCTTATTCAAAATCCTTACAATAACATCTCCATAAGTAAATTCATTAGCAAAGCTACAGGTTTACTGCATGTTTTTCAGTATTGTGATCTTTATAACAATCACCTACATTTATTTTAAATATTTAGATACAGTTGATGACACTAGATTTTTGATCTAAAAATCTAGGCTAATGGATAAAGCCAGATCATTATACAAATAACAAATTGAATTCACCAATGAACCAAAACTTTAAAAACACCAACACTTGCTTGGAGTAATTTCTATAGAGTTCCTTTCAAAACTGTTTTTGAGTGATAGTAGTAGTATACTATGTTCTTTAAATAATTACAGTCATACATGCTGAAACACATTTTCTGCAGCGGCTAATTTTTTGTTCAGTGGGTGCCCCCTTACCCATAACACTGAATTGCCCTTCCTACACTATGGGATTGAATTCTACGGGGTTCTGACCTCTTCCTGCCCCAAATTCAGAGACTAAATTAAGCACCTGCTTAGAAAGTGTTCCAGTCCTCTCCCCCACTGAATCCCTTGAAGAAATGACAAAGACAGAAGAAAGAAATAACATACTACCAACTACATTGTTACCTATACAAAGCTTAATGCAGATTCAGCATGGCACTGCTACTCCTACCATCATGCTCGTGGCAACTTAATTTGGAGTATCAGAATCTTACATAGCTCACAGCATTTCACCAATAGAGCTAGTTACACGAAGGATGTCAGAGAGCGTATTTAGGGATGTTAGCGAACCTGAATGTGTCAAAAGACATCAAAAAGTGTTAATGTAAGGAAAAAAGCAAACAATGATAGGCGTTTCTATCAACAGCACAGGCTTTGAGCCCCGTCACTGACATTTGTGGGGCAATGCAGTCATACTGGGAATAGTTTAAAGGGAGGAAGATGGAAAACAGACAAAACGAGCCAGTGAGGGTGATGAGCCAATATTTCTCCATTGATCACCTTTTGGAATGACATGGATGATGACAGAACAGTCAGAATATTGGTTTGCTTTTCCAGATCCAGAAGACCAGAGTAGATCAGCTGTGATTTCAAACACATATTTGTATTAAAAATACTGCACCCAGGACAGAGAGGCAGCAAAGTGTGCTGCTGCAGGCAACAGGCACTGTATTCTTTATGTTTCAGGTAAAGACTACATCAAGACCCCACAGGATGAGTAATAAAGACATTCATACGAAAGCTGAGATGAAATTAAATGTATTCCGTAGGAATACAGTGATCTGATTGCAATGGGGCTTAAGTTTACACTTTTGGCCTGATTGGTCCTTGATTTCATGGGCGAATTCTACCAATGCCAGACGTAAATCCTGGTTAACATAAATGAATCCTAGATTCATAGAATTGGCTAGGTTGGAAGAGACCTTTCAGATTGTCAAGTCCAACAATCAACCTAACACTGACAAAAACCATCACCAAACCATTTCTCGGATCACTACTTCTACCCGTCTTTCAAATACCTCCAGGGATGGTGACTCAACCACTTCCCTGGGCAGTCTGTTCCAATGCTTAATAACCCTTTCAGTGTAAAAATTTTTCCTAATATCTAATTTAAGCCTCCCCTGATGCAACTTGAGGCCATTTCCTCTTGTCCTATTGCCTGCTACTTGGGAGAAGAGACCTCTCTACAACCTCTTTTCAGATTGAAAGATGACTGTGCAACATGAGGAATTTTAACATGAATTAAAAGCAGTGCGAGTGATAGCCATTAATTACTCTGGACAGTAAAAATAGCCCAGGTGTCCTTCCTCAAGTGGGTGGTGAAGCTGTCGCTTTCCTTCATTGGTGGTTCTAAAGGCTGAGCAGCCTCATCTTTAAAAATGCAAGCTCTATTTTTCATTTAAACTTGATTTTTATTAGCATTTCACCTATCCTGCCATTAGGTCTTTATCTTCTAATTTCAAGGATCACTAAATTAGAACTCTATCAAAACATGCAACAAGACTTATTGGATAAGATCTATTTTTCTGTGATGCTGCTTTTTTTTTTTTTCTTTTCCATCTTCCTGCTCATTAAAGGCATCCTGAGTAGCCTACAAATATGCAGGTCATCACAGCGGTCCCTTCAAAACGGAAGTAAATTATCAGCTAATTTCCAGTTTTACATAGTTTCTCTTAAATTCCAGTACCTATTAAAAATTAGGTATTAGTGAGACAGCTCCTTTAAGAGTCTTGATTAAGAATTTTTATGGCTGCTGACACACCAAGATTTCTGAATTCTTCCTGAGCTGTCTCAGTGCAGAGCAATCACTTTACACATTCCAGAGGCATCTATAAACCACAACCGAGCATATAGAATAATATTGTTCAAGTAGTTGATGTTAATACAGTACTTAAAACTACAAAACTAAAAAGAACATTTCTCTAATGTTCTTGACTACATGTTTTCTATTACATCTAATAAAAGTGGGTGTAAAGCATTATGATTAGAGTAAGGGGAAATTTTTGCTTTAACATTTATCTACAGTACAGACTTGTGTTGGGGTAGGTACACTGCAGGGATGTGAAATACTGCACTTTCTGAAGGACACTATGGTGCTAGCAAAAGCTTCTAACTTGAACACAGTTACATTTTTGAAGATTTATCCTAATGTGCTCAAGTAGAGGATCTGAAAGCAGAGCCGTATAGAAAAAAGTTCCCACTCTGGAAAAGGCTTCATAAGGAAAATCTTTTCCTAATTCTGATGCACCTGTGTTAGGATACTCAGCTAGATGAGCACAGTCAGTAACTCTATCTAGGCATGGTTAGTAGATACGTGATCCTGGCAGCATATTCCTCATGTTGCACAACTGTAAATCACCATGTAGCATACAAGGTACTGGAGAATGAAGTCCCCTCACTCCAAAACATTGCTATCAAAACAAAATACCAGTCTCACAATTACAATCTGTATACTAAAAGTTTTTCATGCATTCTAAGCATCAAACATGAATTCATTAAAATTATCAAAGACCACGAAGAACTTTGTGTTTTTTTAGTGATTGCTGGACCGGTACAACAAAACCAAATTATTAAGCCTTCAATAAATATAGACAACATAGAACAGAAATAGGAGATGAGGAGATGAAGGAAAATATGTCAGTTCCCAAACCCTGAAACATTGTGAAGTCACTTGTGAACTGGAAGGTAGCCAGACATTCCTACCTTAGAAGACTCCTGTTAACAGCCATGTGCGCTATCAAAATTCACTGCATTTTGCCTACCAGTTGAATACCTAGCAACTGACAAAAGTTATTTCATTTTGCTTTCCATTATAAAGAAATACACCTGGAACTTTAACTAATAAACAACTTGGTCAATAATATGTAACATAGGGAGACTGAATCTCAAAGGGCACAGAGGAAGACAACTGTAATGCTACAGACAGTGCAGTTGTTGAATAAGCTCCATTAAACACTTGTAATGGGAACCTTGCTCAGGGAATAACTACTGAATCAATATCCCTCCTTGGTGAAATAGGCCTTTTATTACTGGTTATGTGCTGCTTTCAGTGTGAGACGCAGAAGAGAAGTCCTAAGCAACTACCATCATAGGAAAAAAACCTTCATAACACCTCACAGAAACAGGATTTTGTGTCTAACTTACTGTGATCACACAATGTGAACACACAACATATCTCCATCTGAACTTGGTAAGAATTTCATTACTTACTATCCTTAATTTTAAACTGTCAGGAGTCCTTTTGGAAGGGATTTTTTCTTTTCTGCAATATAAAGATATAATTATAATGGCATTTGCAAACCAAGTATGGTAAATGACTGATATGGAGAAAGAGAAGAAGCTGCTGTAGACAAACATCTAAACAACTTACTATTATGTCAAGGGAACATGTGTATGAAAACCCTTTTTCACTTCAGGTATTGAAACCATTTTGAAAATTTTCCCTTGGTTTTTAAAGCAAAAACCTGCTCGTAACAGCTTTGTATAATAACATTTTTGTGGTGTTAGCCAAATCTCTTCATTAAAACCATTCATATTTATCACAATAATAAAAAAACCCCCCCAAAACAGTAACATAAACCACAAGTAAAACAGTGTACAACAGATGGAAACAAAGTTTTCATAGGACTTTTGGTATCTCTTGCCTATGTTTAAATGGAATGAATTCTTTCCTTGGGAAAAATAACACAAACAACCGAACACCAAAAAAACCATATCAAAACCCATAAAACACCCTGCAGGTTTTTTTGGCAATATACTTACTGTACAGCATATCTTTTTTTTTTTTTTTCTGTGAATGAGCCTGTCTTAGGGAAGTTCCAAGAAACTACTGTAACATAGCCATTCATACTATTCTTATGAAAGGACACCATTCTGTCATCGTGCTCATAGTTCCACATACAACTTCCATGGTGCCAACCATATTCTCATCCAAGCAGATACAGTACAATTAATTACATGGATTACAATTACGTGGAGTACAATTACAACTCGATTACATTCTCCTCTCCAACTCGCTGACAATCAAGAATGAGGGAGTGCGAGAACAATAGGGTTTAGCAATCTTCACTGTGCCTGCATGTTATCATCCTGTTAGGGTGAAAGAGGTAAAGTGTTGTAATTTAGAAAAAAACCCACCACCCCGAGTTTTCAAACTCAAAGTTTGTGAGCTCTACAGTGATGATCACCAAGGCCTGTGTTGTAGAAGGTGCCTAAAATTACTCAGTATCTATGTGCATAGGGCTGGCATGTTGTGTGCAGTTTTGGAAAACTGTAAGTTGAGAATCCCAACTGAATCTCTATTTTGGAGGCTTTTTTAATTGCTTTTGGTCTATAAATAGAAGATCCAGAATTACTCCATCTTCAAACAGAGCAAATGATGGTTTGCATTCTTCTGCTCAAACACAGAAAATTTTGATACTTGCAATGACCAGTATCTTACTCTACAAAACATCTCACTAAGGTGGAAGTTATTGTTGTGAGAACTGTCAGAAACTGGACCAAACTGTTACGATGTGTTCAGGAGGGTAAAATCTGCAAAGGCAGACCCATAAGCTCCATCTCTATGGGTTTCTTCTCCTGACCTTGAATAGGACACAGGCACAAACGAAATAAATATTCTTTCTTTGCAGAAGGAAAAAAAGATTAGGCAATTCAGACTACAGAATTTTGTTTTGTGTAGCAAAGTCTTAATGGTGTTTAATCAGCTTATTCATCCGTGCTCTTCCTTCCTAACAGAGGGTCATCTTAAAAGAGCAATCTAATAACAAAGAATACACACCATTTAACTAGTGAATTTTTGCTTACCTACCGTAATATGGTTAGCAGTACATCACACAATTTGTATTTTTTCCCAACTGTTGAGTCTGGGAACAGCATTCACTATAACATTTTGTCTCCTGTATATTTGTATATTTATAAAATTCCTGGTGTGCATCTTCTGTTAAGTGGTGCAAATAGCAATGAAAGCAACAGTCGCTTGTTCAGAGAATGCTTATTGTACAATTGCACATGCTTTGGTTTTTCCTTTTTGAAAGGCTCTGTGATTTCACAGATTAAAAAAAAAAAAAAGTATGTTACTTTTTCTTGCAACTTCCTCCAAAATGATCTGTGGAAAAATGCAGCATAATACCCTAGTTAAAAAGCCTTCATTGAACCAGACCAAATGGAAAAATCTGTAAACCTGTGAGGCTTGTACCCTGTAACAGAACTGCTAAGTTGAAAAAAAAAAAGAAAAAGACAAACAATGAAAACAGAACTAAAAATACACTATGCGTGGCAAAAAGGAGCTTTTCCAGTGTGTGCATGTGAGACTGGGGCTGTAAACAGTTAAGAAGAAAAAAGCCTTTTTGTATTTCACCTTTCTCCTAGGCTCCTGTAATCCATGCCAACATACTGAGCCTTCTAGTATTACTTTGTTAGGCAGTAGGGTGAGAATGTGACAGTAAACCAGATGACCGGACATCCCATACTAGCTGCACTTAATAGCAAAGTATTTTGTTTCAAAGACATGTTATGATAAATCAGCTCTAGGTACTGCAGAAGAGATTGCTAGCACAGATCTCAAAATAAAATGCTGTTGTATCTATATGAAACGCAAAGCAATCAAGAAAGAACCAGTGTTTGCCAGCCTACATTGATCATTTCAATGATGTTATTCAGTCAGCAAAATAACTTGAATTATAGAGTTTTGCTTAATAGTGTATTTACCTTGTAGATTTGTTAGAAAACAGCTATACATGTAGTGTTACCAGTTCAGTTTTCACAGCTGTTTACTAAGAAAGATCACATAAGGAGGTTCATCTTCTTTCAGTTGTATGATACAGCAAACACAAAAGCACACAACCTCTCTTGGCCATCAGAGCAAGCCTCCATGTGGTATAAGAGAGCAGAATCCCATAATTTTTGATGCATAAGCATTAGGGCAACTCTGCTAATTTATGCTAACTCTCTTGGCCCATTGCTCTGCGGCGCTCTGACATTGGCCTGTTTCTCTATGGACATGATGGCTGAATTACAACTAATTACAGAGGCAATCAGGATCAGAACAGTCTAGTATAAATTGGGCCCAATTATCAAAGTAACACCCGCACTAACTTCAGAGCTGGGATCATATTAACCAAATCAAAGAGAGCACTTCACAAAGGACTTGTTTTTCTAACATGCTCAGTGAACTCTCTTTTGTATATTCAGGTGCACATCTTCCCTTCTCAGCTGCCTTGTACGACAAAAGAACCTGGGCTCTTCCAAAAGCCAGCAGAGAAGGAAAATTCTCACTGTGACACTTTGTCTCTCCAACATTTTGATTCCTAGTTAAACAAAACAGTTCAGCCTGCATCCCATTCTCACCAGCCTTGGAGATGCTCATGGCTGAGCTAGAACATTGCACTTTTTCCTTCCACAACCATGTATTAAGATCTATTTAAGACAACAATATAATTTGCATATAATTATGAAACAAATATTGCATGAAGAAGAGGAGACTAGTTTAAAAGTATTTGCATGTGAATTCTAACATTTGTAAAAAATGAAATTAATTAGGAAATATGAACACTTGCATCTAGTCACAGACAATAAGCATAAGTGAGAAAGGGGATGCAAAACAAAATAAAATCTTCTCAAGCCTTATAGTTACTGAGTTTGTTATCTCCCCTCCTTTGCCAGCAGCACATGATGAAAAAAAACACGAAGAGTAATGACTGAGGCAAATGTAGAATACGGAGCATTTAACTTTATCCTATGAGCTAATATAATATTGCAATTGTATTAAAATGAAAATAAAAAAATGGTAGTAGCATGTGGGGCAGCTAACTTGGAATTAAGTAATCTTGCTCAAGTAGAAACCCTCTTTTACCTTATTCTGAACACATGCTAGCATGATACCATCATAAAAATGATCAATGCCATTAAGAAACAGTAACAATTCAGTACTAATGAACTTGACCTAGGTATTTTTCTTATTAGCATAATTTCAAACAGCAAATTTCAGGGAACATTTTTCAATTAGTATTTCATTTCAACACATACAAAAAGTACATGGACGGTATCAAAAGGCAGGACACACTCAGGAGAGTTAATTGGATTGTGCGTGTGCATCAAGACAGTATCAGCTCCAGGTGCTGTTAAAATGAAACAATGTGTCACGGTTTCCCAACTGGCCAGTAGCAATTGACAGAGCCCTCAACCAGGACATAATAAGAACGCAAATAAATTATTTTTCTGAGAAGAAAAAAATAGAAATAAGGAACCAGAAAGATCTTGTTCCCTGAAGAAACACATTGATAATTTTTA
>JAOXNO010000052.1:18711313-18775710 GCA_028565335.1 Limnodromus scolopaceus
CCCCGCGTCTCCTGCCTCCGGGACCGCCGGCCGCCGCCTCCTGTCCGTCCGTCCCTCCGTCCTCCGCGGGCATGGAGTGAGCGAGGAGCCGGGGGCTTTCTCGCCTGGGAGCTGAGGTGAGCGCTGCGGAGGGGCAGCCCTGGGGCGGCGGTACCTGCCGCTCGTTACGAGCTGTCGGCTGGGCAGCTCACTGAGGGGCCAGCCCCATCCCGGGCCAGCTGGAGGTGTCCCAGGTTGCTGGGCTGCCTGCTCCCGCTTCTCCCGCGCCGCCGTGAGGGGGCAGGTGGTGGGCGCCGGCCGAACGGCGTCGGGGCGGTGCGACGGGAGAGGGAACCGGGATCCGCCCGGGCCAGGACACGGCCTGGGGTCGCTCGTAGGGCCCCCGCGGGGAGAAGGGGTCGGTTAAACGGGGCGGGAGCGAGGTGGGAGGCGGTAGCGGGGAAGGCCGGCCGCAGCCCCGGCCCTCAGCGCCGTCCCGTCGCGGCCCCGGGCGCTGTCGGCACTGACGGGAGTGTTTTCCTGTCAGCAGCGCTTTCCTCTCCCTCAAGCGTTTGCTTAATGAGACAGCGGAGACCAAGAAGGGGCAAAGCGCTGCCCACTGCGTAAATCAGTGAGAAACGCTTCTCCCCAGGCTTTCCGCATAGCTTGGCGCGATATAAAGGTTTTCTGAATGGAAACGTGGTTTGTAAAGTGTTGGTGATTACGTAAAGTGTTATCACATTTATGTTATTGACAAAAGTAACGCATGTTCAAGGTAGCATCTCACCAAAGTGCTGTTCTGAGATGGCACAAACTTGGAAAGTATGTCGGACAGGCTGGCCACAGGGATTTAACCTTATCTGCAGAGTTCGTGAATGTTGTGTAGGAGATCCCACATTACAGGGTTTATTAAGAAGTACAAGTGATACAGAAAAAGCAACAATATATGTATATAAATCTATTTAGGACTACTCATGAGATACAAATCTAAAGCCTTTCATGAGCATAAAGCTAAGCGCAGAACTTTGTAAAACAGTTTCTCTTACAGGCATGGGAGTAGAGCTGGATCAGCCCCCCGGTGAAAGCTAGTTAGCAGAGTCTAAAAGTTTGGTATTAGCAGGAAGAAATTCCCAAAAGTTTGGTATTAGCAGGAAGAACACATCTCTGGAAGAGCAGAGCAATATGTTCAGTGTCAAAGATCTTGTACATCATCACAGATGTTATTACCTTGGCTCTCAAATCTCGAGCAAGCTGGCAGGTATAGAGAGAACAGGGAAAAAATCCTCTGTTTTCAAGCCAGATTGATGGTGAGCATGTAGAGGTAATAGTATCTTGGGGATAAAACCACTAAAGTGATGCATTTTATTTGTCAGATTACTAAACCTGTCCACTGTAACAGCGCTAGATTTTTCAGACGGTGATACTGTAATAAAGACAAAAATGGTGTCTACAGTTATTTATAAATAAAAAAATACCTAAATTCGCTACTGAAATTTAACATTAGAAGAAACGGTGTTAGACAGAAGGCAGCAGAGACTCACTTACACAAAAGTGAGAACAAAAGGTGCAAGGTTCTCTGAGACAACAAAGTCAGAGCAAGCGAGACTACAGTGGAAGAAAGTGGTCAGTCCTGAGAAATTATGCAAATTCAGATGCAGGATGAACAGTATAACTTTCACTGAGTAATGAAGATAGTACCTAAAGGAGAGCTCTTGAATACTAGACCAAAGAAATATTGGAAGAAGAAATGGAAGAAAGCAGGCAAACCACTGTTAGGATAAATAAATATGTGCAGAAACTCTAGTGGATGAAATACTGCTATAATAAAGTAGTGTTTTATGCCTTTTTATTATATTTTTATTTCTATTATATTTCTATATAAAAATGTATACGAATATATTTACGTAAATATCTAAACCTATATATTTATATGAATATATAAAAATATTGTATATAAATTTTATATAGTCTATATATTTATAGGTATATTTATATATAATATATATTGTATTACACACTATATCATATATACATATAATATTTATAGACCATATATAATACATATATTTTATATATTTATTAATATACCTTTATAAAATATATTTATTTATATTTATATAGGTTATATCTATTTATATAAATATATTAAAGATATTTATATAAAATATAGATATATTTTTATATATTATATAATTTTTATTATATTTTATTATAACTGCCTTATAAAGTCAGTTTTCAAATGATGAAAAGCCTGTATAGAAATTTTAAAAAAAAGAAGTCAGTAAGCCCAAAGGAAATATGGAAAAGTGCTAACAAGGAAGATGGAACAGAAAGAGCATTTTTAAAAAAAAAAAAGTCCTCTTTGAGTCCAGTCTTATCCCAGTACCAACTGTTTCCCTGACATTGAGCAGCTGGCTGCTAAGTAGTTTGGCCCAGCTGGATGGTAGTTGTGTGCGTGTTATAGTTAAGAAACAGCAAGTAATGTGGTGTTATGAGATTGTCATGTAATAGCACATATGCCTTTATGTGAGTTTCTAGGACAGGTAAGTGACTTCAATGTAGCATTGAGCTGGAATAAAGGTAAGATCAGCCTCTGCTGTTCTCTCTGCTGTTCTCTCTGCTGTTCTCTCTGCTGTTCGTTGCTACCATAATTGATGCCACCCATCCAAAGAAAGTCTGTGAAACCTCAATGCAGACTGCGTTGCTGATACTGTTGTAGTCAATAATATCATCAGAGAGCTGCTCTTCTCTGTCAAAACAGCAGGCCAGGTAGGCTTATCATCAGTCGTATCAAAATGTATACCTGCAGGTGCCTCTAGAGGTACTTCACAAAAAAAATCATCTGTACATGAAAAACAGAGAGGTCAACCTTCATACTTGAAAGCAATCGAAAACTGCAACAAATTATAGCTTGGCTTTTTTCACAGTAATTGATATTTAATGATTTTAGTTTTGATTTTGTTTCCTGAGTTCTCTATGGTAAAACAAGGATAACAGTATTTTCTCTTTTTACAGATAAGGAATATTTTTGTGGGAAACATTACAGTTGTATGAATTTAATATAAAGTGCAAAGGTTTCATAGGACACTGTAGAAGAAAAAATAGGGCTTAAGGAAAAGGATGAAGAGAGCCCTAATTTTTATTCCCTAACTTCTGAATCCTCAACTTTGCAACTTCAATGGTCTTGTTATACATGATGTTGGTTTATTTGGATGTAATGAGAATTTAGTTAGGGCTGCTCTAATTTTTTATATCTCAATAACTGTAGCTGTGGGTCTGTCTCAAGCTACGGCTCATGTCCTGTGATCTTATTTTACCAGAGTCCCTAAGAATGAAATTGTCTTCGTTGTTGGTCCTTGTCTAGAAACTAAACTCCTAGGTTACGTTACGGCACCAGCTTTTCCCCCCTCTGGCTTTTGAGAATTTTATGAGCGGAGGTTTGATGATGCTTATATAAAACCTATTCCTTTGGTGGTATTGAGTGTTTTATCCTGGAGATATTTTATCTTCTTTTGAATTAGGTAAGTATTCTATTGAGGTAACTGTTGTGATTGCTACAAAATACAAAACATGAGATCAATTTGATACATCAATCTATATAACACTTTGTAGTCCTTATATTGTTGCACCGGCTGCTGAACAGTTCAAACTATAGGAAGGCTTGTTCAGAAAGCAATGACTTTTCAATAGCCATGATGAAGTACCACGCAGAGTGGTTTAAGTCTTCCACTCGTACATTAAGTATGATTTCAAACCAGGTCAATAGGTTGGATCAAAATGGATTTTAATTTTAAAGTTCAAGGTTCTCTGCTAATACAAAGCAAGCATACCAAATTTCAATTTCATTTTCAGAAGCTGTTTGGATAATTAAATAATGAGATGGATAGCAGGCAACAGGAACAAATTTCTGCAAAGTCTGGCACTTTATGACTGGCTTGGATTTTCCTTTTGAGGCAATCCATCCCTGTGGTATTTTATTGATCTACAATTTTGCTTATATTATTTATATTATAAATGTAAAAAAATCAGGAATGTTATTGGAATATTAAGTTATTATTAGAAGTGTTGTTATTTTTTTGTTTTGTTTTTTTTTTTACAGGTGGGGAACTGAGGCACAGAAAGACACTAAGAATTTGGCAGATGAATGGAGTACTGTACAGTACATATAGGGTGTGATCTTGCAGCATGGATTGGCTGCCCTTAGGCTATTTATTTGTTAGTCAGTGCGTGGTAGCTTACAAAGTCTCTTCTTCATACTGTGGGATAGGAATGTACTGTGCATACACAGAGAAGTCAATATTATTTATAGATTAGTTCTGGTTAGAAAGGTGTTACACTATCTAAATAATAGAAAGCAAGACAAATAAGTAATGTTTCAGAAACTGTACACCGATTTGCTTTACAAAGAACATACAGCTGCTTGTTGAACAGCTAACAGAGAGCAGCCAATTTGCTGCAGGTTCACATCCTTGCTCTCTTGTTGGTAACTGATTGACTTTGCTTACTCAGGAAACTTCTCCAAAGGAAGCAATCTCCTATCGGTTTACTCTAGTTAGTGTTCAGTCTCCTCAAAATTAACCTCCCCACATTTGGAAGACTATAGCACTGAAAAATAAAATTCTGTGATAATCTGTGCTATCCTAGGAAAAGCCCAGCCTTGTAAGCACTTATTTTGAAATAACCATTGCGAATTGTTTGCCAGATGGGCCTTATTCCAAAGGGTTATGGCTTTTTTCTTGAGGGATGTGAAAGCTTGGACAGGAGTTGGCCATTTCTGTGGACTTGTGAAGAAAGGTTAGAGCAGCACATGTGTACATAAAACTGCATATATGCTGTTGGACCTAAATCAGAGGTCACAGGTGCATTGTGTAGTTAAGTTCTGCATGCAAAATTTGACTGTCTGGGACTGTAGAGGCCTCTGGTCAGTCCTGTGCTTATGGCTTCCAGCTTCCTAAATCCTGGCAAAAGCTGTGGAGAAAATGGTCTAAAAAAAAAGCTAAAAGAATCTGGATAACATTTCCAATGATTGTCCTCTATCCATGCACATGGAAGGTTGGACCGGATGATGCTCGAGGTCCCTTCCAACCTGGTATTCTATGATTCTGTGATTCTATGATGACTTATTCTGCATTCAGAATAGTCCTCCTTTGCTCAGATGTACACACAGACCCTGGTCCAGCCCAGTCTGCAGAAAACAGTGTCTTGAAAGCATAGCCAATATTTTCTTGATTTTTTTAAGTTCATTAGGTCTTTATTGTAGACAGGTATCACTTTTTTAATGCTTTTAGCTAAAATGGTGGATATGATAGATTTTTAAGAAATAATGATGCAAGATACTCTTTGTTCATTATTTCAAACACTGAGTGAAGACTATCTCTTTTCTAGGCTGAAATCTTGTACTCTTTTTATATTGATCTCTAATTTCATATATAGTTCCCTTGAAATAATTGGATTGGTGATAAAATAAAATGCAGCCTGAATAGGAATAATATAATGTAGTGCCAACATAAAGCAGTGCAGTATGACATATGTAAATTGTTAAGACATACATTTCTAGTAATTATTCATGTTTGTACATCAGATGTATATTTTAATATAAACAGGTTCAGAGGTGAAAACAACAACAGTATGGAACAGTGTTTATAGACCATCCACAGACAGAAGGAAAGAGAAGACCTGCTGTTTAAAAAAAAAAAGAAAGGAAAAAAAAGTGCTGCATATACAGATCCTCAATCAGTGTGAATGGCATTAACAAAGGATTCGTTTGAACGGATTAAGTGGCTTATCACAGCTGCCTGGTGAGTTTTACAGATCACTAAAATTTTTAACTAGAGTCACTGAGATATATTCTTAGCTATCAACTTAACAGTAATAAGAAATCACCAGTTAAATCAGTTGTAGCCTGTCAAATTTTATAAGCCTATATGATCATTTATTGTGTTTGATTTTAATTTATGGTCTAGAAGTTTATACCATTTAAATTTCAGGTACTATACTATTTAAATAGTAGGAAACAGGAGCTATAATTCTAAATCTGTTTTAAGAGGAAAGATATTCCTACACTCTAGTGATGAACATACTTGGAGAAGAAAAAGTAATAACCAACACAAACCTGAATGCCTGTTCCAGAATAATTTTGCAGATGAGGGAGAATGATTAAAAAGGCATGAAGAAAACTTTTACAGACTATGGTGGAAATACCTGTCTGCTAGCAGTTGTGGCATGAATTCTTTTTGTAGGAAAATGATCTTTGAAGAAGATTAGGATCACCGTGGCCAGGAATTTTCAGAGTGGTACATGGGATCAATGTTTCCATCTCTAGAATATCTTCTAGGAAAAGTCAGTGCAATTTTACTTCTTGCTTGAGGTCTTTATAAAACTTCATGCACCAAGTTCTTTAGGGATGTGAAAGTATGCTTTTCTACCTGGGAACCCGGCCCAGCAACTGTAAACTTGCTTAAACCTGACATTCTCGCTGCTTGGCAGCCTTCTGTTGTGCTAATACGCCCAAACTCTCTCCAGTGTCTTTTTCGTGTTTATTTGGTTTGTGCAAACCCAGGCTACTTGTTATTCAGGTATTCCCCAATGTAGCAGCCTTCTATCCTGGCCATCTTTCCAAGATAGCTCTTCTTGCCTTTTTTCTGCATTATTGGTGAATGACTTATCTTTAACAGTTAGTCTTGTGCTGATTTGAGTATGTAGGCAGTGTCTATCTGGCTTCAAGAGGCGGGGATTTTGAACTGATAAAGAACAATCTGGCAAACACATGCCTGTCGTACATGACCGGAAAAAGGGGAGACTGCAGCACTGTGCTTCAAGAACAGCATCATCAGATTTCCATTTCAGTTGTGCAGAGGCTTCATGAGAACTTGGCATTTTCTTAAATGAAAAATAACTCACACCTGGCCAACATTGATACAAGAAAAATATGTAGAGACTGAAACTTCTTAAGCTCAGATTCAAAAATGACCTTAAATTAGTAACAATCACAGCAAAAACCAATGCTATTGTCTGCTACCTGGTTGAAATGTTCCTTTGAGGTTAAATTCTTTCTACACAAACTTAGTTGATGCACTAAAGGGTGAACTACTGGGATGTACAAACCTTCTCCACCATTGATTGCTGTAGCTGATTATCTGGCAATCTCACATAGTTGAATCAGTCCTTTATTTCTGATGTGGCAAGAGACTGTATGAGCTTCTGTCGTCATTTACCACTAATTTCTTTTTTTTTTTCTGTAAAATCTGTGAAAAGAAGTAGCAGGCAACATAGGTTTAAAAAATATATAGAGTAAATGTACAAAAATGGCTAAAATATGTTAAATTTGTCAGTATTGAATTTATCAGTATATAACAATGCATATAAAAGTTAAATAATTTGCAGTCTGAATCTATGAATAATTAATAGTCAGGGAGAGTAATAGTGGATTTGCTGGTACAGTTCTCAGTGCTCTAAGGAGTTGGTTATGTGAATAACAAAGAAAAAATAAAGTTTGATCTCAATAGGACTTCGGAAAATTTACTAAAAGCCTAAATATTTGCAGCGTGGGAGTAACTTTGATACTGGCTTCTCTATAGCCTGGAGAATAATACACAGTATTCTGTATGTTATGGCCATATCTAATTTATCATGTCATGTAATGAGCGAGCACCTTAGTTCTCATTATTATTATTATTAATAATAATAATAACTGATAATAATGTTTATTTCCTGTATTGCTGCAGAAGTTTTGGGCTACCTTTTTGTTTTACTTTATCCTGTTTTTTTGCATGTAGAAATCATAAAAGACATGATTTCAACTTTATGATCCATCACTAGCAGTGGTTGGCATGGAGCCGGGCTTCCCCAGCAGCTGCTCTGGAATCATGGCTATTTTGAGTGCTGCTTTGCTCCCTGCCTTCTCTCACTCTCTCTGAGCAAAACAAAACAGCACCAGTTAACTCATTTTGAGGCAGATGCACACCACCTCCATCTCTGCTCAATCTTCACCTCATGGTGTCTTTGGAGATGCAGAAATCTGTCTGAAATGGTTTCTCTCTGGCCATTCTATTTGTGGGTTTGGAAATAGGTTACAAGGGGGAAGTTACAAGGACTTTTACGTGGTCTTATTTGTGCCTATCAGTCTCACAAATCCAAAAAGACAAATATATATAGCATGTGGTGCATACCCCTTATAAATATACTCTTTTACTAAATAATCACCACAAACAGGACTTGATCACTTGTACACACTTCTTAGTTTTAGAGGCTACCTTTTTGTGAAGGTTGGGTGTTGGAAGTTTAGTTTTAATTAGCTTTCTCCTTCTTTTAAATCAGGTGGCTACTGATTGTTTTTTCAGCACAAGAAATTGACGGGGTAAGTGACATTGATATTTACTTTATACAGGGATAGATAGGATGGTAAAGTTCAAGCAAGTAATGCTATATACACCCAAATGACCTATAGTTCTATAGGAAAACTGTGATGGTTGTTTCAGTATTTCAGCAGTTCTTACTTTCCTTTCTCTTCCTGTTGCTCAACTTAATTATTTTGTAATTTTCTCCTTTGGATTCTTCTAGATTCTAACTCTGGCATCTCTAAAAGCTTTTGGAAAGCTGCATGTAAAAGCATCTCTCATGCACTGAGTCTGTCCCCTTCCTCATTAAGTCACTTCAATGGCTCTACATTATAGCATATATCATACTTATTCTAGCTTTCTCTGTATGTTAGCCTAGATATTAAAACTGGCCTCCCATCTCTCTGAAGCCAAAATTTCACTATAATATAGTCTCAATATCTACATTATTTTTCTCTCTGTACTGTCCTCTATATTAACCTTATGTTTGCAATGCCCTCACTGAATCTTCTTTCAAGTCCTTCCTCTTTGTTTCTTTAAAATATTTAAAAGCTAAATTTTATTGGTTTTTCCCCTAAAGTCATCCCTTGTTAATTGAGCTGTTGAAAATTGCAATTTTTTTTAAAAAATAAATGTGCTAAATTAGAGCAGAGGGTAACAGCTTACATGTTATTAGAAACTTGCATTCCATTGACATTCCAGTAAAGGCAAGTTTTTAATAACTAGGTGAGGGACTAGTGTGGAGTAGATTAGTAATTTCATGGGAAATCCAGTATGTGAAAGAGAAGCAGTCTGTGAGAGAGACCATCATACTCTCTTGTTCTGAGGTTTGGGAGTACCCGATATTCTAAAATATTGTGGATAGAAAGAACAGAACTTTTCCTCCTTATCTAATATTTGTCAGTGTTTTCTCCTTGAAAAACTGATGTATGAACCTATTGTGTTCTGTTGGTTATTAAAACCAGTAACAAAACAATGTTGACCTTGATAGAAATGAAATCCACACTGAGCAAATATTTTCATGTTATCGCTGTTTACTTGTCTGCCTAAATTATTCTTAAACATTTTAAGTCTTTGTCATCTGTTTCGAAACCACTTTTATCATTTACAGAATTTTGCCAAAAAATAATGTTACCTAGTGGACATTCCAGCCATCTATGTGAGTTTATAAATGCATGTGGCAAGCATAACTGGTATATGTTTAATACTACACTTTGGGAAATACAACAGAATAATAAGGTCATATTCACTTACACACAACAATTTACTGAATTTACCTTTTGTCATGTTTTAGTTTCTCCTTGAATACGCTTTTTTCCCTCGTTGCAATTTGATGAAACAAAGTAGCCACATCTTTGCTATTAAGAGGACAATGATGGAAAGTTACATACCATGCATGTACTTCTTTTTCATTTAATAGACAAGAATTAAATACAAGGCTTTATTGCTATTGAGCTTCTTGCTCTTCAGCCTGTTTTGCCTTTTATCATTTAATTGTAGTTAAACAATCTCCTAACATAATGTGATGGGTTACAAATTTCACATTTTTACAAATTAAATTCTGTTTTAAAATATTTCTAGATGCAGCCTATTTCATTAGTTGTATTTAGCTATAATATTCAGCATTACTTAACATAACTTGCAGGTAATGTCTTTCACCTTGTGCAGCAAGAGTAACAAGTTTTTGCTTATTGTCTCTACTTGGCCAGTGTGTTTATGCTGCTGAGACATCCAAAAGGTTAGGAGGGTTTCAAATGAAGTATTGATGGGCATATTCTATTAAGCAAGGATTAGAAAGGGTTCATATGTGTCAAGCTGAAGAGCTACACAATATTCTGATGTTTGCTGCTATGCTAAGCATAGGAAATTGCTCTGTGGGCATGCAAGGGTAGCCAAATCTTTTGCCTTAAAAATCATCCAATTGGACAAAATGTCCAGTTGACAATATTTGATGAAGTGATTGTTGTCTGTTCCATATTAATAAATCCATAAACTTTTATTTTTTAGGGAGGATATGCATATATTGGCCCATGTGGGGGACAGGATTGTTCAGTTTGCCGGTGCTTTCCAGAGAAAGGATCAAGAGTAAGTGATTAGACCTAATGATAATTACTGTTGTAAATACTGTTCATTTTGTGCAAATTGCTGTTCTTTAAAATCAATATGCTTGACATAAATAAAAAAATCGATATTCAATAAATCAATATTCAGACAAACAGATCTCAATATAGCAAACGCACAATACTCTCGCTGGTGTGAAGTACATATATCATTGAAGGGAGTTAAGATTGTTTGTAAACAGGTTTATAATAATCATGGTGCCTTTTTTGTGTTAAGAATTCTTTGAGGGCAATTTAATAGTTAGACAAAGGTCATTCTTAATATATATTTAGTTTAGAAATTTATACTCATCTTCTACTAGGTTGGTTAAAAGAGAATGTCTCTGCCATTTACTAGTTTTATGAAATTTACGTGTTTCTTTTTTGGGTTACGTGATTCTGAAAAGCTTCCAGACTTTATTTTACTAGCTTAATGCACTAAGGACAAAAAAAATTATCTGGATTGTCTTTGCCATATATAAATAACTTTAAAACACTGAATGAAGCAAAGGCATTTTCATATTATTCACTAAAATCAATAACTGTGCATGTTGCTATTTGTTAATTGAAATATGGTCCAGTGAGGACTAGTTTGTTGTCTTGGCTGTTTTTTCTCAAAATACATGTCTATATAGGGATACAAACAATTTCAGTATTATGTGAGGAAAGTACTTATTTAGCTACATGCCTCGATTTGTGTACAACTGAAAAATTGTCATAGTGATGCAAATTATTTTCTTTCAAAGTACTGATGTTAAAGTTTAGGGTTAGAAAGCTTGAACATGGTGGATCAGTTTTTAGAAGAGCTGCATGCTCCATTTGTTTGTGCACAACCTGAGTCTCCACAAAAGCAAGACACACCTTTTCCTTCCTGTGCTTCAGCCGTTAGCTGCATGCTTTGCTGTGTCATGATCACTGCCCTGGTGTCCTTGGATCCTATCCTAATCCTCCAGGATTATGTCTATACGAAAGTCCCCCATGCTGTAGGATTTTCATAATAGAGGCCTAGGACACGTCTATCTCTGTAACACTGTGTTAACAAAAGGGCATCCCAGGAAAAGTATTTTGACTAGCAGCGTTGCAGTGTCTCTCTGAATAGACTGTTTTGGATACCAAAAACCTGATCTGAAGTGCTGTTTAAAAACAACTGACTTTGAAACTAGAGGATTCTGGTTCTCGCTCAGTATCTTGGAAGTGCTGAATTACATGCCCATAATCAATCAATAGTAAATACTCACTGCAGTCGTTGTGGCTCTTTCCTAAGCTGTCCTCCCCACCACAGGTAAACTGAACTATGAACATTTGCAGTGAGTTTTCTAAGTACTTCCAAGGATCTGGACCTAAGTGCCAAATAAAAGTGTAATAAGCATTCCAAAATAAATTTAATGTCATTATGCAAATGTAAGTCTAAGAATTGTACCATTTTCTGAAACAGATGGATAAAAAGTGTCTCCAATGTAATATGAATTTATGTTTTATGCAATCATTTCTCTTAATCAATATGCAAGAAGTAGAAGTACTTATCAGACCCTACAAGAAATATAGCTTAACTAAACACCACTTCAGATAGATTGTTGCAAATATTTTTCTATACTAATGTATGGTGCTGAAATATTTTCTATAAGACTACTTAATTTTTTTTTCCATTCTACAGTCCTGTTGATTTCTAAAAATCTGTGTTCTTCCTTTACACTCTGACACACTAACATTGCTTTCCTAGCTTTTCTGGAGACTACCCATTACAAAATAAAAGATTTGTTTATCTTACTGTTACCTTCCCAGAATGCAAAACATCTGATTTATCTACTTTTCTGTCTGAATCCTGCTCCCAGGCTGGTTCCTCAGAGTTTTGCATTTTCCTTAATCCTGGCTTTAAAGTGCAAGAGAGAATAACTGAAAGCCTTTGGCATTGTACAGTATGCAAGCCTAAAATTTCAGAACTGTACAGTTTATTAAATAGTCCTTCTCTGCAAAGGAGACATAAGGGCAACGTATAAAGTTGGTTGCCTAGCACCATATTTTTTCCCTTTTCACTATTTAGCACAGACTAGTTGTCAAAATTAAGGGTGAGTTGGCCCCCTCAACAAACATTTGCTGACAGTGATTCTGGAAAATTCATGTACTTGCTGGGAAAAGGCAATAGAACACTAATCTCATCCAGACCAGCTGGAAAGCCAACCATATAGCAGCCCTCAAAGTTAACAAGTCTTTATTCAGCTCTGTTAAACCAACTGCAGTACCAGGGGCTTTTGCATAGGCTGAAAGAGAAAGAGCACCTGGGTGAGCTACATCAGTATATGTATTGAGCTACATTGATATACATAGACCAGTCTGCCTATTTTTTATTTTTACTTTTTAATTTTTAATCTTTTTTATCACAGGGAGTCAGATGTAGGGTATTCCCTTCATGGTCTCTCATTGAACATGGTAATCTAAGATTTAAAGGGGAGCAAGGGCAAGTTTTCTCATTATTGTACTGCGAAGGTAACATCTATGTTAGAAACACACAAGGGTCGGACCTATTATGAATTGATTAAACATGTTATTCAAACTCTTCAAGAGCTGCAACCAAATCTTTCATTAGCCTAGCTGGAACATGACCATTCATATGTTGTTCTCGATCTTTTTTGTTGGCTGAATACTTCCAAATAGAGTTCCAGTTTCGATGAAAAGTTTCTGTTAACTTTTATCTCCCCTAAAAAGTGCACTGAGAGAGAAGTTATTTAGCAAAGTGCATTATTTGTAATACACCTGGTGGAATGCATAGGAATTATTATCCTTAGGAAGAATGCTCATTGCATCATAACGTAGACTTTGTGCTAGATAGATGTCATAAGTCCAACTTTAAAGTGATAGTTTAACATCTGAATAAGAACCTAAGCAGTTTGTTTTGCACATTGCTACTGGTCACTTCCCTGCATCCTTATCCACACACTAATGAAAAGGAGATTTTTAGAGAAGTCAGAATATCTATCTGATGATAAAACAGCAGTTGTATAGTTTCAAAGTTAAGGTGTGCCCATCTGATGAGGGTTTCACTTAGTCAGCAGACTGTGAGGAAAATATTATTGCTAGTTCCATTTGACGGATTTTTGTTGACAGTAGAACACTATGATGGGTATTTGATGACATTGCCATTTTACAGATTTTAGAATGTTACCTTCCTTTTTAGACTTTCAGTGGAAGCATTGCCCACTGGAAATTTAGCTATTAAATGAACAAACAGGTTATTTCTGTGTTTGGAGCAGACCTATAGTAAATCCATAAGGATTTCTACTAAAATTAAGGTAGAACAAAAGTCTTAGAGCCAATATAAATCAGCTTTGTTTATTTGTAATTACCAGCGACAAGTAAAGTGTGTTCATGTATTGGAAAACTAAAACCATTATAAGCTGCGTATGATATAACTGCAGCCTTATCCTTAACGTCTCTCCACTAAAATAGTAAAAAACTAGGGTAGTAAGAGAATAGACACCTAAAATTAAATTCCAAAATATGTTTAAGTTTATGAGTTAAGTAGAATGCTGATCAGGATTGTGATATACTCTGAAGTTGCCATAGGGAAGTAGGACCTCGAATCTTGCCTTACTGTTTTTGGCATAATAACCTTTCTTTCTACCCTTTTTTCTTTAATGCTGTTTAAATACCATTAATTAAAGCTGTGGTTACCAGGACAGTGTAAGAAAGCTGTCTGGCTGACTGTGAATGCAGTGGGAATTAAGACTTCGCCCTCTAGTTGCCCATTTGAAAATCTTTTACATGTCAACATAGAAATCCTTCTACATTTTAAGTGGACAAGATAATTGAGGTTTTAGCTAGAGAAAAGATAACCACGGGAGTAAGAAAATTAATCTGCCGTGGCCATACTTGAATGTATTGAAATCGGCAGGTTGGAAGAAAAATAGAAGCAAATAACTGAACTTTTACTAAGTATTTATACAAAACAAGTATACTTATGCATTGGTTGCTATATTGGATTTTAGAAGAGCTTGTGTACCTGCTGTTTTTTATTTCTCTCAACCTTAGATAACTGTGCTCTAAACAGATTTGCACTACTATTTATTAGCAAGAAATCACTGTCTGAAAAACATTCTGGTCACTATTGCTAGTAATATATTCCATTCTGATATCATTACAGTTGTCCACATCACAATGGAAGTTTGACTTCTGTCTAACTGGGATTACAGCTTTGTTGGAATTAGTTTTACATTATACTATTTATCTGTTGATCTCATGTCACAGCTCAAAAGGACTCTTTCTTCCATAGGACACCACTGAACTGTGCTGTTAAATCTCTTTGCACATACTGTGTGCTACTACACATATTCATTTAAGAACTGTAGAACAGATAAATAAGAGGAGAAAGTCATTAGTGAAAGTATATAGGCCAGTAAGTGTTTTACATGTTCTGGGCTGGCACCAAGAATCAACTGAGACTTTCTCCTCTCTTCTTGCGCAGTCAAGACGTATGGTCTTCCAGGAGGCAGTAGCATTCAATGTTTTTAATTACAGGCAATCAGCAACCTCATTATTTTAGAATTTCCCCCCTCTTTCTCTTTGGTCTCCCACAAAGTTTGTGATTTTAATTTTCTTCGGATATGTCAAACAGACAGTGAAACCTTTCTTACATTTCCCCCTCTTTCTCTAACTTGTAAAGTCATTTCCTTGATAACTCCTGCAGTGTTGTATGAGAGGCCTTTGATAATGCTGGCTGCTCTAACTGAATTTAGATAGTTAAAAAAAAGTTTGCAGTTAGCACTGGTGGATTGTAAACCTGTCCTGTGCCGACCCCAGAGTTTGATCCCATTCAATTCCTTTGGCTTTGTTTATAGAGTTAAGTAGATTTAGAAAGCAAGTGTCTATTCATGACCCAACCTGATCTAGCTTCTGTGAGATCATGTGAAAGGCCTGGAGCAAAATAAATAATAAATATAACTCAGCAAGACTGATGTTCGTTCTTTTGCAGATGAAACAAGTGGCCTATTTTCAAACTAGTGTAGGAGAGAACCTAGCAAACAGAAATCTAAGAGCGAGGTCTCACCTTTTCTGGCATATGAGGTGTAAGGAGTAAGCATTCACAAGAGGTACAAGTCAGTTGGTTGTCACAGGTAAGTTAGAAAGTCAGCTGATGTGTACTTCAGGGCAGTAGAGTAAGAACGGTGAAATTTAACTTTATAGTAGGTCTGTCTCCTGGCATCGCTTCTCTTGTAACATCTCCCTAATAGGTCTTGTGAGTTGTCACATCTCCCTAGAAGATCTTGTGGGTTAACTGAGTCCCATTTACAACACAGTCTAAACATATTTAAGATTCTCTAACTGTGAAACTGCAAATTCTGTCTGTTTTGGGGAGTAAGAGACATTTAATAAATCACACTTTTTTGCATGCCAGTACGCAATGGCAGTCTGTCACTCACATGGAATATCCAGCACTTGTATTTGACTTTTCAAGCTTCACACTTGGGAAATAAATATGTAAAATCCATCTACTTGATCTCAAGTACACGTGCTTAGTTGAATCCACTATCAGAGATGTACACACACTAGCATCTGCGGAAACCCAGATTTCTCCCACTGTTTGCCTCATACTTGTTCATCATTTTTCCTGGTATATTGGCTATGATACAGTTTTAAAATAGAAGAGTCCTGAGACCAGTTATACATTTCTGTAGTATCTCTATTACATTTCACCTATATTCACTGAGAACCGTGGAAAACCTAGAGAAATGAGGCCCCTAGATTTATATCTGAAACAGACCACACTTTTTTTTATAACTGGGCAGAGCAGTAGACCTCTGGCTCCAGAAGTTAGGACTTGAACTGGTAGGGAATGGAGCCTGCTTACCAGAACATGGAATAGGAACAGGATCATTCCATTTTCCTCACTGTAAGGCTCTTTGAGGCTGTTCTTCATATGTGATGTCCAGTTACAGCATCTGTAAATTAGCATTTTTCATATTAGACATGTTTCCAAATTTTTCAAAAGTTTTGATCTTGTTAAATTATCCCTCCTTTTGATCTTGAGCGTCTTTCTTTCCTTTTGGTTCCCCTGTCTCACCATACCAAAAATAGTGTTTTTCTCAGTTGCTGCAGATTAGCAAACTTTTCCACATCAAGCAAGACAAAACTGTACACAATCATTCTTTTTCATAGATTTGAATCAACCAAAAAACTGCCAATCAGTGACTTTTTCAGCAAAATGAATCAGAGTAGAAGTTAATTTTATTTTGTTAGCTAATCTGATGTTAGTTATTTGTGGTCTAAAATGCTCTATTTGCAGCTCTTTGCTTTCAACCACTAACAGTGTTTCTTAGTGCCAAATTCTCTCTTGCTCAGTGTTTGTTTAACACAATAGTGACACCCACTGGCTTATTGGATACTTTTTCTTTTTGTGGTTGTACAGGGTTAAAACACAAAACAAAGTACACCATGAAAAATGTTTTCATCACTTCACTGTGATTTGTTGTGCTTCACGGAAGTGTCACTATGAATACTAAGCTGCATCATCAGGTACTATGTTCCTGTAGCATATTGGATCACTGAAAAATATGTTAAAAGAGCACATAATTTTCCAGTGGTTTGCAGCATAATGCAGATGCTGAGAGAACTCAAACAGCAAGGGTTACTATTGCATTTGATTAGCTCAAAATCTGACTGTAAAAAAAAGTTAGCTAATACTGAAAAGTCATTATGCGATCTGGTATTTCTGAACAAACTGAGGATAAAGGACATGCCATATACTAGTCTGAGCCTCACTCACTGTTTAACCCACAGTCACAGAAAAATTTGCTCTATTAAGAACAAGAGAGTGGATTTAATGCCAAGTTGTATGCTCTCTCAGATTTATCTCGTCTTGATAAAGTTAATATTTAGAAGGTTTCTTTTGGAGCCTTGACTTACAGTGAAAACGGCTTTGGTCCCAGTCCTACACTGTTACAGTGGGGGAGAAGAAAATTCCCAGAACAGACACCCCTACGAGCCGTGGAAGCTGTGGCTTTGCTGTGTAGTAGACCTGCTCTTCCAAAAGAGGAGAGGACACAGGTGGAGCTTAGAGTAGCAGCAGATGCTACCACCTCACTAAGCAAATTACAAAAGAAAACATCTGTCTGCCAATGCCTTGTTGTGCACTCCTCTCTTGACCCCAGACTGCTCTACATTCCTCCCATTCTCCGTCCTGCTGCTGATAAAATGAGAAAGACTGGTTACAACCCGGAGTCTAGTGCAGAATGAAAAAGGGCACGATATTACTTCCCTACAATATGAATCTGTGGAGTTGCTGGGCATTTTCATTTTTGTTCGTGTGAACAGACGGTAAATGCATTTCACATGTCACCAGTACAGCCACATAGCCTGTAACATAGGGTACTGTCCTAACTGAAGGCAATAACTGGACTTCTTTTGAATTTATCGATAATGAGAAGCAAGACAGAATTCAGTCTAATAGCATGAATCAGTTTTTTTTGATTCCCAATTAAGACTCCTTTAAAATACTGTGCTTTCAGACAATTAAGTGCTCAGGACACTCTAAAAATCAGGTGCTCTTCAGTGTGTTAGGCAACCAAAAAGAGTAAGTCCAAATAACCTTGGCCGTTGCCTTTTCCAAACAGTATTAAATGCTTTGCTGAATGATTCTGAAGTATTTGCAGTCTTAGTCTTAGGAAGCATACTTAATTAAAAAAAATATAGTCTTGTTTTGTCAAAACTCAGTTTCTTACTGCAGGTCAAGCCCAGGATATGCTAAAATAACAGACCATAGTCTTGGCATGGGTAGTTCCTGACCTAGACAATTAACAAGGCATTGAAATCCTAAAGGAATTTATTGGCATCAGATGGCAGAGCAGGCATAATATTCTGTTCATTTTAACTGAGCTAATTTGTCATTTCCACATGAGCATGACTACCTTCATCCTCTTTATTTGTACAGCTGTCCTGAGACTGTAATGCTGTGGTAGTCACATTGGATGGGCACAAATAATAGATGTGATAATAGATGTTATGACATGGTATCAGTTTGGTCTTAACAAAGCTCCCAGTCATTATCAGTCTTTGGGCTGAAAGAAAGAGAGACAATCCACCAGCTTCACATGGCATGCTAAAGTTGTATCAGCTGTCAAACCTATTGTGAATTCTGGATTCAGTGACTCTGTTTTATGACTTCACCACCTCCTACTGAAGACATAAACCATGGAGTCAATTAAATTCACAGGGTAGCAACTAACGAAGACATTTTATCAGCCTAAAGGACTACATGTCCTGGAAGTGTTTATTATGATAGAAAATTACAACAGAATTAATACAATGTCTCAGCTTTTTTCTGAGTACTATCAAAATCTGGTTTCTCCAACTGTCCAAAGGATATAATATGTTTTGAAAATTTTCTCTTTCAACTCTTGAATGCAGAGTATAAAAGCCATGAATTAAATATATTAAAATTGCTGCAGAAACTTATCAACAAAATGCATTGTTGAGTAAATGCATTAGAGCATTAGTGAGAAATATCTTATGTCTTTTTTTTTCCTGCTGATGAGTGTTGCATTTTGCATGGTAACAGCTAGGTCAGGGTACTAAAAAAGCATAATGCTTCCAGTAGCGTGAATGGTTCAAACAGTTGTATATTACTATAGTATTAGTCTCATTCAATTCACCTCCCTTATACTTGAAATTATGCTTTAATTGAAATGGTTGTCCAGTCTTTTTTTATCAAGTATTTAAAGTGTGTAATAGCTGCTTTAAGAGTACTTCAATGAATAAATTCAGTTTTACAACAGCGGATGTGCAATGCACTGCCAATAGACAGGCTGCAGTTGTTCATGCAAGCAAATACTCAAATTAAACACCCAGAATCCTGACTGTCCATTCATTGTTAACAAGGATAAAGACTCAGCAGATTTTAATACTAGTAGCGTTTAATTTGCACAATATTTTACACTGCTCAAATTATGGTATCAGAAAATTGCAACTGGTGCTGAAGACGACATGCTAATTCTGCCCTGGAAGTTTTGCCAGTGGCTTCACTGGAAGCAGGATCAAGGTTTAAGTGAGAGGAACCAGTATCAGCAAATGGAACAGGAGTTGTAGGAGGATACTTTTTCAGGAAGTCCTTCTTTGTAAGTGTAGGACTTTTCCTAGCCTCTGGACTAAATTCCTGTTCATAGCTTCAGGGCCAGTGATGGTCCAATCCTGTTTTCAGTAAAGCATAAGCCTATAGCATGTTCCTGTTCCAAGCATGTAGTCAGTTACCTTCTAATTACTCTGTTTCTTTGCTGATTTGATTGGATGATGAACACCATACATTCCTTCCCTTCATGTCTGACTGTTAAATCACACTGATTATACTGACATTTTAAGAGATAAGTAGAGAATAAATAAAAAGAGGTTTAGGTCCCTGCTTGCAATTCACAAGGTAAGATTTTGTTCAGATTCAGTCTGTTGAAATGGTTACACTGAGAAGCAAGCAGTTCAGTTCTGTTGCTTCAACATAATTTGACTCCTGAAGCTAACACATCTGCTTACAATCACCTTTGATTTCTGTCATTTTGTTTTCCTTCAATCCATTCATAGAAATAAACATGGTCTGTCATTTCTGTGAATGGAGGTTGCACTGAAATATCTTTTACTGCCCTCAAGTGGTCTTAGAGCCATATGCTTTTCTTGGGAATGCATGGGCCTCCATTTTGCTTTCTTTTTTAATAATGTGGTATAATTGATTGATGAATTCTGAAAAGAAAGCAAAACACTCTTCATTTGGGAAACAAAACAAGTTATAGCTAAATAAAGATAACGATGCAGAATAAAAAAGATGAGTAAGAGAAATAAAAACCTGTAAATACATAGGTTTTTGTAGGGTGAAAGTGTAGACAGCTCACGTGAAGTCTGATTAGAAAGCTGCCTTTATTCAGCACTTTGAAGCTATGATTTTATAGTTGTTTAGCAGCAAGGAACAAAAACTGCAAGAAATCCAAAACAACTCCACACCAATGCTATAAACTGAAAAATCCAATTGGCATGGGAAGTATTTTTACTTCAGGAGATCATATATTACCTTGGAAAAGTTAGTAGAAATACATTAAGATGGTCTGTATGGTACTGTAGGTACAGATGCTTAATTTAGAGTTTTTTGTAGATAAATGACTCTCTGCAACCAGCTAAACCATTTTAACACAATCTATTAAAATTGATACTTCCTGTAAATATGTTGACCAATAACTAATCATTTTTTTTCTGCAGGAAACTTCACAACTTTTAAATAAGGCATTAAGATTTGAGAGTGATGCTGGAAGATAAGTGAGCTAGGAAAACAGGATAATTAGCATATAGCTTGGCTTGAAAGAAAGAGGGAAGTATGTCTATTTGTTCTAATTGTGTCAAAGACCCTTTGTCTAAAATGAGCCATCACTTCTCTGGTTGCAAAAATATGATGTTCAGTGGAATCTTATGCTTGCAGAAGGGGATACTTACATTGGTAGATCCAGGAAAACTTGCAATTTATCCCAGGCATCTCAGGGAGGTGGTGCTGGAGACCTGATGAAGGTGAAAAGAAATTATCAACTTGAGTAAGTTGTTAAATTTGAAGGTCATGTTCCTATAGCATCGAATGCGTGGAACAGATCTGCAGGCTGTACAGGCAGCCTTTTGAATCATGAGTATGTATAAACTGTAAGCCTTGTTTTATCCATACAGTCATCTCCAAAATGCTGCCTGCTGTGAGGTTTACAACAGTAGTCATTAACTTCTTTGGACTCTTTTCAGGGTCAGCCTGGTGAGCTGGGAGCTCAGGGTCCGATTGGGTCCTTGGGATCTACAGGACCAGCTGGTCTGCCAGGGGAAAAAGGACAGAGGGGTGAGAATGGGCAGCCCGGGCCAGCTGGAGAAAAAGGTGATAAGGTAGGAAACACCATCGACAGCTCTTTAGGTGTGTACAGTATGTGATGTTAAATATTGGCAAGTGAAACAGAATCCGAATGATCAAAAAGTATTTGCCAAACTATACTCTTGCTCACACAAAATTCTCACTGAAATTAATTACAGCTTTCTTTGAAAAACTGTTTCAGGGGATTTTTTTTTTTTGCTGTGGATTGCAAAATTAGAACTGTCAGAGACATAAAATAAAATGAAACAGACCCAATCTCTGATTGTTATATACCGTGTCATTCTCCTTAACCTCAAAGAGGGCTGTGCAAGGAACGTGGAGCTGGACGGAGGAGTACAGTGCTTTTAAAAGTGCTGCACACTAAACAGAATTTTGTAATCAATAATTAATGTATTAATATTAATTAATCTGTAATTAATTTATGAATTATAAATTGCAGGTCAGGTCCAAATCTTTCATAGCTGTACAATCTCTGTACTTTATATTAGTTTTAATGGTCTAATTCCACCTCAGTGGATGACTGAAATCACTAATGTCGGTATCTAGCACACCTGAAATGTAAGCCCTGTAAATAGAAATCATGCTGCTGGTATTATCAAAAGAGGAACAGGGTTGTGAAATTAGGTACAGAATTATTTCATAAGTTATAGGCAGCTTCCCCTTCTTTGTCATTTCACAGTCTTTGGAGAATGAATGAATGAATATGAGCGTTAGACATTTGTCCTGCACTGTACTATCTGTTCTATGGGTAGCTATAGGCACTAGTCTCCTGCTAAGCCCATATAACTTTTTTCAGATATTTATTTCTGACAATTATGGCTGTTGATTCATATATCAAAAAAGACTGATACTTGTTTCTCGCTATGTAGTATCACATATTCTTGCTTTTCATTCTTTTTAAGAGTTAATGACCTCTGCAACTTTGCTTTTTCATGTCACCTGTTTTTAGGGTCCAACTGGAGTCCCAGGATTTCCTGGTTTAGATGGTGTTCCTGTACGTATTGAATGAATATTGCTTTATAAAAATGAGTTTCTATAAAGTCATAGCAAGTCCTCTAATAAAATACTACACTCAGTAAATTGTTTGGCTTTATACCTATTGATATCATGTCACCTACAGAATTACACGTTTTTCAGAAATGTAAAATAGCCAGGCTTCATCCGTGTTTACTATTGATAACAAACTCCAAAAATCCCAGTGAGGTAAGTACATAATTTTTATGCAGGAGTGGGGCAGTGAAGGTAGAGACTAGCCCATGTCCAGGCAGCGTGTGTTAGTGCTAGGATTAAAAACAATGAGTTTATTTTCCTTGGGCCCTATAGCAGGCTGTAGGCAGCTTGCAAGCATTCTTAACATCTCTGAGAGTATCTCAAATGATGTACTGTTTTCTGTTGAAACATTTTGATTTTTGCTTGTGGTCCTTTTGCAGGAAAAAAAAAAAAAAAAACAGCCACTGAATCACGTAATTTTAACCTGAAAAGGGACTAAAGAAGGAAAGTGGGTCCTAAATATATCTTTAATAAGCATGTGATTGTATAGTTTTCTGAATGGTGTGGAAATGGGTGTGGTAAAAGAAAGATAACATTTCTTAGATACAGTATTTGAAAAATGCTGTTTAGTAGAACTGAATTCCTATGCTGTTATTAATTTCATATGGATCAAAGTTAAAATGATGAATTTTGAAAGTGAAAACAGAACCAGGAACTGAGTGGGCGTCTCAGCATCTGCTTGTCAGCTGTCCATCCTTGACAATGGGGCTGTTGCCAGAACGTCTGTGTAATGTAGAAGTCACAAGGCCAAAATTTAGCACAAAAATGAAGAACTCCCAAGAAATGTCTATTCTTTTTATGAGAAATGTTAATGCAAAAAACAGTCTCCACAAATTGGGGTGAAGAACTTAAGAAGAAAGTAAAATTGACAAAAATATTTCAGGCAAATGGCCATCAGGATACTTTCCTGATGATTTTTCAGAACTCTCCCCCTGCCCTCCCCCCCCCCCCCCGCAAAAAAAGGTAAAAATTGCTATTTGTTCCTGACAAAAATGTTTAGTTCTGTCAATATAATAATTTTTCCTCCAAAGGAAAGATCATTTCAAGGAAAATCTCACTGTTTGTGTTGCCTAGTCTCTAACTTGCAGTAGAGCTAACCCCTGTCTGGACATTGGTTATTCCTTGCCAGGTTAGAAAAATCACTTCCTCGGTTCTTGAATGTATAGGCACCATCTCTGCAATTACTGTATGCTTGAGTCAAGCTGTGTCCTGTTTTCCCTTGTTTTGTCCTATGAATGAAAAAATATGAGGCTGCTTGAGATTACTTTTATGTATTTCTTCAGCTTTTTTTTATAGCCACAAGAAAGACTATAGCTAGAGGGCGAGAGCTTTCTCGGAGAAGATAGCATTTTACTTTTTGACTCAAGTTGAGAGCTCAGTCGGGCCCTTCTTAACAAGTGCTGTCCCTGTAATATTTGCTATGCATCAAAGAACAAGATATAAAGTACTTATTTGTTATAAATACCTATTTATCATTGTGTATCTCTAATAAATATTAAACTAACTGTCTTTCAGGGATTACCAGGAAGTGAAGGACCCAGGGGCAAGCCCGGTTTAGATGGCTACAATGGCTCAAGAGGAGATCCAGGATTTCCAGGCGAAAATGGCTATAGTGGACCAAGAGGTCCTTATGTACGTGAAAGTCATTCCTACTGTCTATGAATACTATATGTGTACTTTTCTATTCCAAACCAGCAGCTCTTAAAATGAAAGGAGTTTTAGACTATGCCACTAGCTTTACACTGCACAAGGGATTTCCAGGTATTACTGAGGTTAATGGGAGTGAAGGACATTCGGTGCCTTAACAGAGTAAGTTTAAGCTCAAATATGAAATAACTTCCTGTATCCTTAAAGTATATATGTCTACCTTGTGAGTTAAATTCTACTTTGTTTCCCCAGTAAGTAACCACACCAAAACTAATAGCATTTCATGGAAGTACAACTGAGAAGGAGTAGCTTGAAACCATCATACCATTTATCAATACTTGAAATTTCTTAAAAGTCTTTATGGTAGGGACATACCTGAGATGAATTAGCAATAAGTGGAAGCTTCAACAAATCTAAATCCTGTAACACTTGAAGATTTTTAATGATTGATCACACACGTATTAGTAGATCTCTTCCAAAATCATGGTCTTACAGTTTCATGTGCCACTTCTTACACATACCTATTCAAGACTGCTCTGTGCACACCTGATCTTTGCCTGGTTGTTTATCTGTATATATAGAGATCATTTCAGTTAAAATGTTTTAAATTAGCTCTTCAATATTCTTTACTTTTGCTGTTAAAATGGAAAGGATTTTAAAATTGTTTAAATGGTTGTGTTAGCAGTGCTCTTCTAATGAAGATAAAAACACAGATTCCTGTCAGTAAGGGATATAAATTACTGTAGCTCCAAAGAAATTTTGCTGAACAGATCTAATCTCCAGTTTTTGACTTTTTGTGGAAACAAGTTCTAGTTCTGAATGACTAATAGCTAATTAGTTGGTCTAAGAGCTTCGCTGAAATTTTCTAAATAAAACAATAAAAACAGCTGCAATTTACACGAGAAGTCAAATGTGTTTAGTAGGAGGTAAATAAGATGCTGATTCAGCCATAAGGAATAAAAAACTGTGCAGTGGGTGCCAGAGTGAAAAGATGTCAAAACCATAGCAATTAGAAAAAACATACAATTTCAGTCTTGCACCTATAATAAATGCTATGAAACGCACAGCCTTGTTGTTATTATCAAAACTTGATAATAACCTCATTTGTTATACCTCTCAAAGTAACCTATTAACCCTCCAAATGGTAAAATGACATCTGCTCAAACACTCATTTTACCTGTATTTTCTTACTTACTATGGTTTTCAAAGTTGTTTTGTTTTTTATAATTAGCCAAATGACATAAAGGAAAAAATGAGGCATGGGACAGCCTCAGGATTTATTTACAGCATAAATTCTCCCAATTCCAAGAGCATGCTCTTTGGCAGACCTAGGGAAGTATTTGCAACCTACAAAGAATGGGAGACACAATAGGCATGTAGCTTTGGATATGCACACTAAAATTCCAGTGCAAATTAATTTAGCTACCCAGAAAACCAAGACATACTAACCATATTTGCTTGGGTACAAGAATGCTATTCCAGCTTCTCTCTGCATATTGCCTATTTTTAAATCAATCTGTTGCACCAACTATAACTTGACTACATATTACAGCTACCATTACTAGTTTATTCTTATTTATAATGTTGTCCCATATAATTTTATTTAACGCTATGAACACATTTATCAGCTTTACTTCTGTCACCTTGTAGAATCTGTACATTTACCTCACCAATAAATTGGAAAAGTAGTTTCTATTTGTAAACCCTTACCTAAGTCATAGAGAAGGTAACAAACTGAATCTACTAAAGATGTTTTATCACACAAGAGATCACATGTAAAATAACCAACGACATGTGTTGATGTGTTTAATGTGTTCCCCAGCAGCTGTTGTTTGACCTGTAATCTGCATCCAGTCTACTGTGGCTATATCAAGCTGCAGACAGCTGTAACTCTTCTTTTTATTGTACTGTTCCAGGGATAAGTACTTTCCCTGTTTCATTGTGACTTCAGGATTTGAGCAGTCAGTGTATAATATCAGGAAGCCAGTACAGTTTTAGAGTGGTTGAATTCTATGAAAAACAGTATCTCATTTTCTTGAAATCAATAGTTAAGTGGTACATTTGGATTTCAAATGAGAAAACTTCAGAAATAATGTCTTATATGTCTGTTCTTCAGATATGCACACATTATGCTCTTAACAGTCAGTTGAGCATTACCATTAAATTTTTGCAAAAGCAATAATCTGTTCCTGCTAAATCAGATTGAGGGTTTGAGGGTGCTAAGATAAGTAAGTTTTATAAAGGACTCCACTGTAAGTACCATGGGAATTTAATTTTTTAAAAAAACAGGGCCTTTAGGCATCTGTGTCTTTTTTTAATAGACTGGGAAACATATTTCCTAATAGATGAAAATGTTTAAGATTATGCATGTAACACAGTCCATACTTTCAGGTTTTTAACTGTATGCAGAATCACACTAGATTCTCCTAAATCACAGCATGAACTTTTGGAGAAGGCAGAGTGCTAATACTTAAAGCCACTGACTCATGGAAATAAAAGGTAGGCATGTCAATACACATGATACTGAAGGCAAGATTTGTGAAGGCTGTAGAATATTGAAGTACCCAAGAGCTAAGGAGCATCTAATGGAGTCAAGAAGCTGTGAGGAGCTGTTTTGCTCAACTTTACAGAAAACAATTTTACTTTTAAGGATCTTGTTAGATAAAAGAGCTGCAAAACAGTCATGCAGTGATGATGGTTCTAGTGGATTACCTAGTGATTTATGGGCACCAGAAAAGCACAGTATGAGAAATTATCATTCAATCTCCATAAAAGTGTAGGATATCAGTAAGTGGATCATGTTTTAAAAGACTTTTTTTCTTTAAAGGGAAGTCCAGGACAAAAAGGAGAAAAAGGAAATTCAGTGTATGTTTCATATTTTGGAAAAGGACCTCCAGTAAGTATCTGATTGTGAAAAAAATCATATCTTGTAGGAAAACATGTATGGCAAATGTAATTGTTCTCCTAACTCCTCACTGTTTAATTAAGCCTGATGCAAAAAAGGATTAAAAGCAAATATACAATTGGAACAGAAAGCTCGTGATCTTAATAGCTATAAATCTAGAAAATACCCACAACAGAGCTTATAATGAT
This sequence comes from Limnodromus scolopaceus, assembly GCA_028565335.1. NCBI lineage: Eukaryota > Metazoa > Chordata > Aves > Charadriiformes > Scolopacidae > Limnodromus > Limnodromus scolopaceus. The sequence goes on from JAOXNO010000052.1 coordinate 18,738,385, forward strand.
TAGTTTGTTAAATGGTTGTCGTTACAGGGAGACAGAGGTGATCCTGGTCCCCCTGGCATGCCTGTAAGTAGTCAGTGGTTCTATACATGCTTTTTGTCTCAAGATCTTTGAACTTTTCCTTCTTGGTACAGTAAAGAAATATTGGGGTTTCTCCCTCCCTGCAAAATTCCAGAATGAAGTGGAACTTCAAGTCCTTATAGTCTGCCCCCATGACCAATACGTGCTGGCTGAAAAGGAGCAGAAACAGACCATACCCATCTGCATTAGCTATGCATTGAGTGGTTGTCACCCTGGTACTTACAGTTTGCAGAATATTTGGTCTTTGAAATTCAAGAGGCATAGAGATGGGACAACGTCTTCGACAGTATCTGGTGGATCTCCCAAGAACAAGTAGCATGCTACCATATTTTCGCCATAAAAAAATGAGATTAAAAGAGAGTTTAATTTTGTTGCTGGCTTACACTTCTAATGGCTTTGGGTTTCTCTTCTTATGCCCTTCAAAAAAATATTCACTGGTGAACTGTATCAAGTCCCCACATGGTAGCACAATTATTGACAAAGTATTCTTTCACTCCATTAATAATATAAAACTGTACATTGTCCAGTATCTACAGCATTATTTGGAAACTGGTCCTGAGTTGCTCTAGTGACAGTGAGGTTTCAGGCATGGTATAAGCTTCAGGCCATGGGTGAAATGCAATCACCAGGAGACTGACTCCAAGTGATGCAGGTATTTTGGAGGGACTATTTTTGTGGAGAAAAGAGTAAACTCTTGGTATTTTCACAAACAGACCTTTTGCCATCTTTTCCAGGGACCTAGAGGGTCAAGAGGTACAACGGGCCCATCTGGATACCCAGGCCAACCAGGCTTGCCTGTAAGATCACCGCAGTTATACAGCCTTGCATTTTCAGGATATGCATAAATTCTGGTCTACCAATTTTAGAACTTGCGTTAATATGAATCAAAGCCTAGAAATAATTTTTGAGGCAGATCGTAAAAAGAGGTTTTTGCCTTACCTTATGAGTTTGGAAGTGGAAGACCTGGAGCATATGGTGTTCCTTCCCATGGCTGCATGAACGTGTTTCATCCCAGTAGACTGTGGTCATGGAGGAATGCTGCTAGCACTCTCGTTATTCCCTTTCCCCAAAGCCACCTTGTGGGAGACAGGAAAGTGGGAACCCAGAGTTCAGCCCTTGTGAAAGCAGTGACCAGATGAAGTAAATTGCACTTTGGAATAGGTACATCCCAAGAGAAAATTCAGCCACTAGGTGCAACTGGCAAGAGGAGGTAATTTTCAAAGCAAAACTGTCTAAATGAGACATATTAACTTGTCTTCATTCTCTTTCAAAGGGTATTCCAGGCTACCCTGGTTTGCCAGGTGAACAGGTAGGCAATGACTTTTCCTGAAGCTGTTAGTGAAATAATAGATTATACAAATATTTGAAATGTCCCCTATGGTTATTTCAAAACCAAGTTTTTCAAAGGGGTTATTTGATCAAATTCTAATGTTAGCATTTTCTGATTATCTTCAAACTGTGTACATTTTTTTTCTCAATTAGGGAAATCCAGGTATTGGAGTGGATGGACAAAAGGGGGAGCCGGTAAGAAAACAAATATTAATAAAGAAATCAAGCATTGTTAAATATATTATTGCTGTAGAGTTAGAAGTATAATGAAGCCTTGTTGGGTTCCCTGGAACACATTCATGTGTGGCTGTGTGCTCCCACAAATCATGTTACAATGGAAGGAGAACTAATAGAAGTTACTGAATCAATCAATTCTGTGCGGAAGTGATTACTTCAGTGAGCTGCATACAAGAATCAAGCATATTCTGGAGGTTTTGAAAAGAAACAATCAATATGTTAGTTAGCATTTACATAGCAATTACCTTCTGTACGTACAACTGCCTAAATAATCTCAACAGTACCCTCCAGTAACAGTGGCTGTACCAGATCAGTCACTGAATCTCATCTCTTGCTATGTCCAGCAGATGCCAAGAAAGTGTAAGAAAAGGACAAGCATGTAATAATAATTCCTCTCCCAGTCTCCACCTGTTAGCATACTCAGGACTTATAGAACCAATGTGGAATATTTGATTTCCTTCTATGACTTTGTCCAGTCATTTCTTAGAATTTGTACAAGTTTCTAACGTGCACAACGTTCCATAGCAAATGAATAATTTCATCGTTACATTCACAAAGCCTTGTGCTCATCGGTTTTGGTCTGGTACACGAGAGACTGTATATACACACAAGATCTGATAATGTAACCATCGCCACAGCAGACCCAAAGCAGAAGCCATGAGTACAGACTTCTCATTTATGTCCTTAGCCATAACATTAATTTTAATAACTGAGGAGAATAGGAGGGGATTAAGATCGTCAACCTTGCTCATCTGGGAAGATAGTAGAGAGGCTAACAGATCTCAGTACAAACCTTTATTTATCTATGGGTATTAGTACAAGTACACCTTTATTGAGTACAGGAATATGTATTGCTGTAGTACAGCAGGAAAACATGCTGAGTCTCTGAAATGCTGTGTGGAACAGAATGTCTCTCTGCTGTTCCTTTGGCTTCCACAGGGTGATGTTGGACTTCCCGGGCCACCTGGGTTACCACTGTTAGTTGGACCTCCTGGAGCTCAGCTGTTCAAAGGAGAAAAGGTGTTAATTTGTCTTCATATTTAACTGTGCTCAACTTGGCAAGTACAATCCTCTGATACAAGTTTTGGAAGGATGGCAGAAGACAAATCTTTCTTTCTGTAATAAACCATCAGCATCAGTAGAAATCCTGGTCAGCACCCGTCCTACAGGGTTTCAGGGGAGGAGAGCCCATGTGTACTTTAGCTCATGTCCTTGAGGGAATACTGTCCTGATGCAGAAAGGAAATACCGCCCTTGCTTTGATTTTCTTCACTTTTTGTCATTAGCAAATCATATTTTGGGCATCTCAGGTAAAGTTGTTTACTTTGGTATTGAATCTCTTTTGTGACTCTTCGCTAACACTTTTATTTTTCAGATCTTTGGCAATTATTCTCTTTGAGATTTTTCCAGTGTAGTGTTTTGAGCTATCAACGCTAACCCTTCTCGGGTGCTCCTCTAATATGAAAACTAACTGTGATTTTGTTGTCTATTTTTAACGCAAGTTCCTGTTATTTACTGTACTTTTTCAATATCACATCTACTGTAGCAACAGTTGTGTACCTTAAAACATTAGAATGTTTGCTTAAAAAGAACAGGAGTTACAAAAATTGCATTACGGCGCTCTATATTGGAGTCTGTCCTCAAGTCTGATTTGCTCAAATACACAAATGAAAAAGTGAATTTGGCATTGCCAGCCGTTGCAGCCTCAACTCAGGGAATTCATAAATTTCACATATTGGGTCTTAGACTTTGATTATGCAAATGGTGGCTATGTACAGGTGTACGAGGAGGAGGGAAAGGACCGAAAGAACTTACATAAACTCCCCATGCTGCTGTGCAACACACAACATGATCGTGACCATGTAGCCAGCCATGCATCCCATCCAGATTGGGGCTATACATCAAAGTGTAGACTTATGCACATGAATACTTGCATCAAACTAAATAGAGCAGCACACAAAAAAGAATTACTGTTACGCATGTTTGCAGGAACAAAGCCTCAGTTAGCAGGTCCCTGCAAAGATACATCTATCTCACTCCACAGTCATTATACTGATTTGACAGGGTTAACAGAAATAAAAATCAGTACATAATTGTTTTTCTTATTTTCTTCTGCCTGGTACACATTGAGGAACAGGCTCAGTGCTTAAGAAAATACTATTTAACAGTTGTAATACAGGACTGAAGTTGAACAGCGCATAGGTATGTCCTGCGTATTAACATACACAAAACCTTTCCTTGTATATGTAGGGCCAAAAAGGACTACCTGGAGTAACAGGATACAGAGGGCCACGTGGACCCAAAGTAAGTAATATCATGATTATTTTATTTTCATGGTGCTGGCAAAGTCCTTCTCTGGTTATTATGTTAATCTTTTAAAGCACAAGGGGATTGAAGAAATAACAGCATTTGTTCTGTGAAGTTTAATCACCACCCAAATCAGTGTGAAAGTAAAAATATTTCAAAACCCTTTGGAAAACGTTTCTGAGTCTGTTTTATATGTACCTATTGAATGTTGCCTGGTAGCGAAAGGTCAGTGTTGTTTTCAGTTCAGCTATTGACATATAATGGGCTGGAACTGTGAAGAAAATAGAAGCACAGGTTATTTTTTCTCAAGAGGAGAAATAGAGAAGATCTCCATGTGTTCTTAGTGGGGCATGATGTATGTTTCCCTAAGTATGTTAGGGAAAGACTTTAACTTCACGTTATAGGTACCATCAAGAGAAGGCAGAGCCACCTGTTTGGAGAAAGAGTCGCTGTTTGCTAGCTATTCTAGCTTTTCTTTTCTTTCTATCAGCATAATTAATTTAAACATTGGTAAACATCCAGTAAGGAGTTCCTAGATGCTGAGCAGAAGCAGCCACAAAAAAAGATTCTAGACTCTTTATTGCTAATAGTTTTAGAGGGGGAAAATCCCCAGGCAGGAAACTACCAGATCTCAGAAAAACAGGAGATAACTGGGCACAAACGAATGAGTCTATGTTAAAAACTTATTTAGTTTTGTAGGCAGAAAAGAAGAAACAAGAAGCCTGAACATCACCTTTATGAGTTCTAAGTCTAGCACTTTTTCACAAATTCATTTTGCATCATAAAAAGACCACTGTTTCCACTTAGCACTGGAAAAGGAGACAAAACTGATCTTTCTATAGCAGATTTACTCTGAAACAGATGGGTTCTATGCTTTCTCCAGTACTAGCTGTCCATGTAGATAATAGTACAGTTGTTAGTTATAAGTAGGAACTGAGAAATTGACTGATGCAGGCCAAAAGATGCCCAAAGCTTTAAAAAAAAATAATTGAACTGCTGAGAACTCATTAAGCTTGGAGAAGAGACCATAGCAGGTTCCTTGAATAACTGAAGCTACGTAGGCACTGATAGTGTTGTATGAAGTAAGCCCCAGTGATTGAGCCTAGCAAGCAAAACAAGAACCATTAACCTAATATATACATAACTTAATGAATATGCACAAAATCAAAAATTTATGGCAAACTTCAGTCAGCATCTTGTTTAAACAAAGTATTTTCAATGTTCCAGGGTGTACTTGGGAGAGGAGAAAAAGGTGAAAAGGGCATTCCTGGATTCCCTGGATTGCAGGTAAAGAAGTTGCAGAATAAATTACTCCACAAGTTCACTACAATTAGGTTCATAATATATTTAGCAGTTTAAATTTGCATTTCCAAGGCAGATTATAAGAATTTTTTAAAATCAATCTATCATACTATCTGTATAGAATACTTTGGAGTCCTGCCCTGGGACTCACCATATCTCAGACTTAAACATAAGTTCATGGTGATTTTCTGTCCTTGGAAAGAAAGTGAATCTGTAGAGTTATCCTCTAAATATTTAGAGCTGCACAAAGCTTCTCTGGAGTAGCACAGTACTAAGACAGTAATTTTAATGTATTCCATACCTGCTGATGGCAGTTTTTTACAGGAGCTCGTGCTTGATTTACATAACACTACTCACATGGAGCAACATGTCCACTACTGTGCTTTGGCAATATGATTAAAAAAAACTAAGTGAAGACCTGTGTGGTTTATTTTCGGCTATAATTCAAATTCATGCCCATCTCTCATATGAAGTATTTGCAAAAACTTTGCAAAGTTTTTGGGAAATATCCCAAGTAATAATTATCTAAGAAATACTAACTGCTCAGCAATTCTTAATAATAATATTACTGGGAAATATCCCAAGTAATAATTAGCTAAGGAGCATTAACTGCTCAGCAATTCTGAATAAGTGCAATTTTGAATAAGCTTTTACTGTTTTAGCTCACATTCTACTTGCTTTTATCAGGGTGATCCTGGTTCTTATGGACCTGCAGGTTTTCCTGGAATGAAGGTAAGAAGGCATAAAGTATAAGCAGCTCCCTGAACAGTGGGATTAGCGAGATTTGGTTTTCTGTGGATTTGTGCAGATTTGGAATTTCCGCATACTTGATAGCTCACAATGCATTCCTTCCTTTCTCTCCTGCTACCTGTTGCCACAGAAGATGTATGAGCTCTTTGTCTTTGAATTTCTGCCACTCTGAAATTTGTCTGAAATTGGCTAATGGGATCAGAAGTTGCAAGCAGAAGGAAAAGCCAGCAGGGCATGCATATAACAAGATAGAAAAGTTACACAGCGTGGTAACTTTAGTCACCACGGTGACACTGTTTTTGTAATTTTGTGTTATATGCATGTCTTGTTTAGATTTGTGGCTCAAGAAATTCCAGGTTTGTTGTTAAGTCTGCTAAATGTTAACTATGAATCTACATCATCTTACTGGAGTAAAGAACAACAGATATAGGTATATAGATCTGCATCTTGTCCTTTTTCCTATTTCCTCTCTCCAGCTCATTTTCAAATCTAGTTAAGGTAATGATCATGTTATTAATAAATCACATTAATGTACAGATATTTGCATCTAGAGTTACGTTCCAGGTGACTGTTTTATCTGCAAAATTACTTTTTAGTCTGTTTTTTACCACTGCCTACCTGAAGAGTTTGAATACTGGATGACTGAGTATATTAGTATATCATAAAAGGAGAGGAGGAGCTGATATGCAGCTGCTTGCCATTCAATAGTAGTTCAGCAGGAAGCAAACCAATTCCAGCTGTATTAAGCAGACAGTCTACGAGGGTCTGCTGGTATGTATTCCAGCTAGTTCTGTGCCCCTCTGGCCACTCTAAAGCTGGTGATACATGTTGTGGGTTGTTTTTGGTTTTGTTTTTTTTTTTTTTAACAGAAGAGATTCTGTGAAACATACTGTCTCTTCTACAAACCCTGAGAATTTTCTAAAACAAACTGCAGATGCTATTACATGACAGTATTGTGTGACTGCCTGACTGTTTTTTGTTCAATTACTTATATTAATGTCTTAATGGATTAATCAAATTGTATTTATGTGACCCTTTCCAGGGGGAAACGGGATTCGCTGGTTTTCCTGGACAACCTGGCTATCCAGGAGTGCAGGTAAAAAAGTCGCCAAACACACATGCGTGCACACGTGCACACACACGCCCCTGTAGAAATGCTAATGATTCCTTCCAAACGTACCTGCTTATCAGACCATTTCCTTTTCTACAGTCACAACTGCTTTTGAGATTTACAGTTCTCATGATAGCCAGAGTTACCTAACAAAGTGGTAGCAAATAACAGCATAAGTAAACATTCATGTTTTGTGCACGAGAATGGAAATTTCGTTTTGCATACCACAGGAATTGGTTAATCCCAAATGCCAATAGTTACCTTTAACTATACCAGTATAGCTATCTAATTATGAATTGTAGTACTCTGCAAGTTATTCGTGGTTGAGCTGCATTTCCCAGAGACATATGCTAGGTAAAGGAACCTGCTATTTAGGTAACAGTACGATCCTATAAACATTGGTCCCTGAGCTGGTGTGATAATTGGCATCAAATGAGGTGGCAAAATTTGATTCAGATGGGTTTGCTTGCATGACTTACTGAAGTCTCTTTGCATGTGTTCAAGCTGTTCACATAAGAGCTTTTCCAAGACGGTTACCAGAATGGAGATTGAACTCCTTCACACCAGCTTTGATTAAACATTTCCTACTTTTGCTAGCTTAGACGATGTTAGCTGGTTTTGTTTGTTTTAGAATACATGCTGCTTTCCAGTAGGGGTTAGAAGAGTAGTTGTCACATCTGGGGAGCTAAACAGTAAAAGAGGAGAATATTCATCTGAAAAGCATGGACGAGATGCTTAATGCCATTTCAGAAGACCCAGGTGCCAGTTTAGTGACATTTCAGAATATAAATTCATGGAATTACCTTCTTCAGGCTGCACAACCAATGATCATATTGCAATTCTGACTAACAACAAAAACTTGAATGAAGGGAAACTATTATATTTTCTATGGAATCTACAATGCTGAAGCACATTCAGAATGAAAATCCAGTTCTGGATGCTACTCTAGAAGGAGCAAAGAAGCAGTGAATGTAGCCAGGGGAAAGCTCTAGGGAGTCACTGGGATAGCGTACAAATGGTCAACAGTGTATGAGCAGTAGGAGGACTGAAATGCTGCAGCGAAGAAGGTGGGTGACAGGATCATCAGTAGAGACAGCAGGGTTGAAAAAGCTCAAAGTTTTCACAGTACAGAGGACAAAAACAATACTGCAGAAATTGTGACACTGATGAACTTACCTCTAAATATCATGAAATGCGAAAGTCAAGAAGTGTCTATTTCTCTCTGAAATAATCTTTTTGGAAAGCTGCATATAAAACAGTAACTTTCCTTAAAGCACAAGTGGTTGCACCTGTGAAATCAGAGGAACGACACTCAAGAGATTTTAGTAAGAATCACTTCTGTTATAAATTGAAGGTTAAGTTGGGAACACGCTCTACATAATCTGTGATGACAAAAGGAAATAAACTGTGGCTGGTCCAAACTTCCCATAAGTAGTATACTGCTAAAGACACAGTTGAAAGCCGACAAATAAAAAGCAACAAACAGGTTTTCAAGAATCCGGTTTACAAATGAGAAATGACAAGCACATGGAGTAAATAAGTAAAAGTACAATAAAAACATCTGGTTTAGTCACAGGCTTACTTGTTTCAAAGCTAGGACTGCCAGGAGAGTACTACATCAACTTCTTCAGCCAAGATTTCATTTATATAGTCATACTTGGGGAAAAAATTGTCCATGGATGTTCATTTTTTCTGCCATTTGCCCATTAGCAGCTTCACAACAATGTGGGATCATTCAGGTACTAATTAGATAGAAACTTTGCATGTCTTAACAGAAAGATCATTACAGTCCATTACTCCCCCAAACTAGAATCAAACCTTAATGTTGTATTGTTAAAAAGTACTCACCCTGATGTGCATATTGTTCTAGTTTGGAGCATCATTAATAAACTTGAGCCAAGATGTTGCATAGACAGAACAGTGCATTTTTCACTCTCCATTGATTAGCCCAGAGCCTGAGAAGCCATCAATTAACACTATAAACATTAAGCAAAGAATAATTAATTGTTGGTAGAGTATACTAGGAAAAAGTTTGAATGCCTGCAGTAATGACTTGGAAAGATGAAATTCCAATTGCTAATACATGGAGTAAAAGAAAATGAATCAAGTATGGACACAACTTAAAAAAAAAAACACCACACAACCGAACCAAACCAAAACAGGTTAACTCATACAGGTATGCAAAATTCAGAATGATTGCACACATGCTCTAGTTTTACTTGAATAAATCTGATTATTCCTCAAAAGTGCAGATCTATCTAGTCTTCATCAACTGTTCATCTGGCCTCACCAGATGTTGCTTCTGATCTGCTAAAAATCACATATACTGGAGGAACAAGAATATGATTAAAACCCCTCTGAGAATAACCCGTCCTCTTGTAGGTTTCCAGAAATAAACACATTCAAAATAGAATCTAAGATACATTCAGATTTAAGAGAAAGAAAGAGTCAGGAAAAAAACAGTTGCATTCAAAATAGATTTCATCTTTAAAAAAATGTTAACTTTTGCTTAAAGCAAGGAATGGATTTAAGACGTTGTGGGCATACCTTTTGATTCTTAAGCGCAGACAGTAGCAACACTGTGTGCCAGCAATGTGCCCCTGCCGCAAAGGCAGGTATCGGCATCCTGGGCTGCATTAGAAAAAGTATTGCCAGCAGGCTGAGGGAGGCCATCGTTGCTCTCTGCTCAGCACTGGTCTCCATCCTTGGAGATACTCTAAAGCTGTCTGGACATGGTCCTTGGCAAACCAGCTGTAGATGGTCCTGCCTCAGCAGGGGAGTTAGACAAGATGCTCTCCAAAGGTCCCTTATTACCTCAACCATTCTGTGATAAGTATGAAAAAAGACAGAAGGCAACTTCAGACAAAATACAAGAGAGGATGAGTCCTGTTGAAATCACTCTGAGACCATTTGTCTCTGCTACTAATGGAATGTGTCTCATTAAAATAATGAACGGTCTTTCTACAGGAAGTGCAAAATGTTCCATTGACATTGACATTATATAAAGCTACAGAAACTTACAGAAGAAATGCAGTTTGTTTAATGCTTAATAGGGATGTCAATAAAACTGATAAGTGATTATAAGCTTTCATTTTAAGAAGACTCCAGGTTATACATGAGAGAGATGCTGCTGTTGATGGTTTTGGCATTTATTTTTTTCCAATAAACTGTTGGCAAGTCAGGTTTCCTGAAATTTTTATGGGAAGAGAAAACAGTATCAGTCAACAAAATAATCCAAACATATGTATGCCACTATGTAGGACTGTACCAACAGTGATAACACAGCAAGTGGGTCATAAGACCTAACAGCGTAAAGACAGATTTTCAGAGACCACCACTGGAATTTGGCACTTACAGAGATACCAAGAACTGAAATTTTTGACCCTGGCTCATTGACTCTTCAATTTTCTTTTGTGTTCTGGTTGTGTCATTTTAAAATCAGCATGAAAGTCATATAAGACTTGGCCTATATCCATCTATTGTACAAATCGTTCATACTTTTATCATCATTAAATTAATTTTATATCTCAGAATAATTTGTAAGTTTATCAGAGGAAGAAAAATGCTAGGTTTATTTTTTCTTTTCTGCCACACAGAAGACTCTTCTCTGTCAATAGGGAAGACAAATTTACATTCCTGTTTAAAATAGCCAAAGATGATACAATGATGTTATTTCATTATGCAAGATACAGTCAAAGGAAAAAGGCCAACTAAAAGGCCAAAGGTGAAGAGGACCTTGACAAGCTGTTAGTGATAGCTCCAGAACTGTTTAAATATCATATAGATATCAATTAACAAAAAAAAAAAAAAAGCCCACTAAGAGGCATGGACTCCTTGTTTTTCCTTGTGTAAGAATAGGTATCCAGTTTTGCCTTCCCAGTTCTTCTTGTCCATGTCCTAAAAAGCCCTGAACTCCAGTCCCAGGAATGCAGCCTCACTACGCAGTTCCCACATTTGCCTTCTTGTTTTCTCAGTTCCCATTTGCTGCAGAGAGCAGGGTTGATTCCTAATCTACAAAGCAAAAAGTCTAATACAATTTGCCACATAAAAGACTTCCCTGACGTCCACTTCACTTGCAATTCTAAATATCAAAATCCAAGCTAATTTAGAAATCCTCCAAGCAGAAGTGATTTTCCTTGCCATTAGTAGGCACTTTTATGTTTCCCCGAGGCAGATGTTTTAAACTTATTATGAGAAATTTGAGTATCTCTTACCATCAATAGTATCTGTCAGATTGTGAAACCTCTTTTCTTAATGCTTATCTGTCATCATAGAAGTAATTTCCAAATTCCGCTATATAATTTTAAGGCAAATAATTACAGCTTGGTTGTTAAATCAAAACATCTCAATTAAATAGGGTACTGATTTACTGTAATTGATTTGTCTTTACAATACATGAATGAAATCAAATTCAGCAGTCATAAGTTCTGAAGAGTCAAATAGATATATGCGATAGGTATATTACTGTTTAGTCACTGGTATCCTGAAAGATAATGATTATTTAAAAACTTGTTGCCTGGTTTTAAACGTTATGAAGTGTCAAAATCAAGTTTCCCAGGAGATATGTGTCACATCCTTACATACCCCACCATTGTTACAGTTTTCAGTTACATGCTATCACTCTGCGTATTTGTATCTATCAGTAAAATTTATTGTTGGACTCTTACAGGGGGATCCAGGAGAAAAAGGGCCCCCAGGTCCTCCTGGAGCTGTTGGAACTCTTCTGCCTCCTATAAAAGGTTATAGATAGTTTTAAGTAGTCTTTCAGCTGTAGGATCTATTTTGCTAAGGTGTTTGAAAGTGATCACTAGGGATTCAGGGGACAGGATCCTAGAACATTATCTTCCTAGTGGCCATATTCTGTGTGTGTTTGTCTCTCACTGATTTGGAACTATGTTAAACATTCAAGTTTCAGATTAAATGTTCTTGTGAAAGATCTTTATGCATACAGTCACAGCTGGATCTGCAGAACTATCCCCCGTTATTGGACCTAAGCATATTGAGGAAAAAGCTATGAAAAATAAGCCCATGCTGGATAATGGATGGCAAATAAGAAAACGGGGAGTCCCATTGTAATTTAGAATTCCTATTTTCAGAATTACCACAACACATAGACTTTATACTACAATTAAGCTTCCTATTGCATAGCGGGGGTGAAATCCTGCAATGAATACTCCCAGCAGAATACTTTCTTATCTAAGCCTCAGGCTGGTTTTTTATGTCTCAGCTCCCTTTATCCCCATCTTTATAATCTAATTGGTGAAAAGGTGTGTGTAAGGTCTTACCTCATAGCAGAATGCAGCGGGCAAGAGCCAAGCCTGTTGCCTGGAAGGGATTTGCTTTGGCATCTCACACTTGGGGAACCTGTATTGTAAGAACATTTTAATAGAGAACTTCTCATAAATTGTATTTCTAGGGCAGCAAACGCTGATCGTGAACACAGAAGTTACAACACAGCCCCAGTTCATCAGAATCTCCCCATTAGATAGCGGTCTCATCTGAAAATCAATTAAATTTCTTTTCTATTGACTTCTGTGTGTTTCCAGCCTATGCAACAAAAGACTTAACCCCATGCTTCATATCTCAAGTAACATTTAAAGTTAATCATGTACATGGTGTGTGAAAAGATACATTCTTCAAAGAAAGAGGCCTTTATCAGAATTGTTTGAGAACAGAACTACTACCAGTGTCTTGTTTTTCCAATTTAACTAAGCCCTTTGTATCTGTTTCTGGTTTTCTTTACCGCTGTGTAATTGCAATTTTTAAACTTATTCATTATAGCAATTTTGAAAATATAGTTGGGATAATTTCAGCTAGTATGATCCTGAAATGACCTCCCTGTGTGCAATGCCAAATGGCCAAATACGCATAACATTTATTTTAAATGCTATGTGCATTTATTTTTGGCAAACCCTTCTCTTGGCATTCTGAAATATGTAGCACAAAGATACTGCTACGGAATGATGAAGACTTAAAACTTTGCCAATGAAATGGGCAGGAATCCATAGAAAAGTAACCAAATCCTCCCACCTTAAAATTAAATTGTTACACATTCAAAAATGTTTCATAAAGACAAAAGAAGTTACTGTACTTTACTTCTGTGTAGTTCCCAAATTATAATTTTGGTTGCACTTTAATTTAGATTTAAGCTGTAAATTGCATAAGGTGTTCAGTTCACAGGTTTTTATAATTCTGTGTAGGTCCACAAGGAGATCCTGGATTTCCGGGTCCTGCTGGTGATCTGGGGTCAGTTGGACCGACTGGTCCTGCCGGCCGGCTGGGAAGACCAGGAGATGATGGAACAAGTAAGAGAAGTAGTGGATAAAATGTGAACTATATACCAGTAGGGGAGAAAGCAGCTAAAAGAAAACTGGGTTTTGTTCTTGCTTGATGCAAGTCACCAACTTAAGAATTTGAGCTCTACAAAGAGTTTAGTAAAAGTATTAGCTCAGCTTTTAGTGGCCAAAAAAGAACCAAAATGATCCAACCAAAACATTAGGAATTACTAGAACAAGAACAGAAGACAAAGCAGAACGCTACTGTGCGCTGCAAATACATGTTATGCCTGTATATGGAGTGGAATTCTATTCTCCTTCTCAAAAAGATATAAAGGAAACTGAGGAAGATGACTTTGCTCTGTATAAGGAAGTAAATTAACTGGGATATCTGGAAATGAGATAATGGGGAGGAGGAAAAGAAGCATTTGAAGGTCTAAAGTAGGAGCCTCTTTTTCTGGGAATCCTGGGAAAGCTGGAGATTTAAGTCTTTGTTATATAGAAGCTCTTCTTCAGGACAGTTCTGAATAGTCTGTAATTTCCTCCTTGATATCTTGTAGTAATTGTTACTATGAAGCTGTATGGGCCATATACTATCATTTTCTTTATAGGTCTGCCTGGCCTGCCAGGAATAAGTGGGGCACCAGGACCTCAAGGTTTTCGAGGTGACCCTGGTTTGCCTGGAACAGGTGAATCAATTGCAGGAAGACCTGGACTTCCTGGACCACCAGGCCTACAAGGACAGCCAGGAAGACAAGGCTTACCTGGACTACCCAGTAGGTTTAACAGCAATTTATATGGCAAGAATATCATTCTGCCTATTAACAGATTCATTACTTTTGTTACCCCTACAAAAAAAAAAAAATAGAGGTGAAAAGTGGATTTTGACAGATGTAGAAATGTTTTATTTCCTATTAGTTGTCAGTTAGTGAGATGTCAAGATTTTCATCGTTTTCTGGGTGATTTAAATGCACAAAATAACATATATGAAAAATATCCCTAAAAATATATCACTTGAGGTTAAAAAGACAGTAAACTGGGGAGGAAACCCAAATCAGCATCCTTTACTAAAGAAACAAGAGTCATAAAATTCTACAGTGGAAACAGGAAGAAGTAATGTCAATGAAAAAACCATGCGTCAACATCAGCTCTAGCCAGGCTGACTCTTGTAGCATGATCTAAAAGCAACAACTTGTAAAGCATTTCATAAGATCTCTAACTTTAATATAAGGATAACAAGAGAAGGGAGAATATGTGAGCCAAGTTGTGGAAACAGTCAACCTGATTTATACTAGATGTACAATTTGTTCTTTCAAAGGTGTCGTTTGTACTGACAGAGGGATCCCCGGAGAACCTGGAGCAAAAGGTCAGATAGGCCTTCCAGGAAGAAAAGGTGAAAAAGGAGAAAAGGGTAAATATGCCTGGAGAGCAACAATTTGAATACAAGACCTTTGCCAGATACATCAGATCTAAATTTGCAAGAAGTTTATGGTAACTTAGAAGATAAGGCCCATCAAAGTGTGGAGTTAAATGGCCTGTTGGCATTGGGGCTTCTAAGTCAGTAGAGTTATGTCAGTGCAGCGGTTATTCAGCACTATAAAAAGAGACTGATATGCTTCACTCCTTTGAAGGCCATAATGAAATAAAATGGTCTCTGCACTACTCACACAGAAAAGAAGGGCAGTGTTATTTTTTTGTGTATTAATTTTGCAGCTGTTTCAATGTAGTTTTGATGCACTCATGTAGGAAATCAAGGCCTCTGCTCATGTAGCGCTGGTCCTCCTGGTCCCCGTGGTATGCAAGGACCTCCAGGTACTCAAGGAAAGAAAGGACAAATGGGATACCCTGGAAGACATGGGGAAAAGGGCGATCCAGGCATATCTGGTGCAATGGGATCACCAGGGCTCCCTGTGAGTAGTTTTCATGAGCTTCAATAAATAAATAACATCAAGTTACCCGTTATACAGGAGGCATTTAAGCGGAGTGGTGGAGAAACTGCCTTGGAAAACTACCTGAAAGTTTTATCTACTGTTGCTTCTTACAGCCTTGCTGGACGATGCATTTTATTACATAGAAACGTAGAAAATTACTTCTTTTCCTCTCTAAACTTGTCAAGTCATAGATTCTTCTGACAATACCAAGTACCTAACTAGACGTAGATGAAATTTTTTTGCTGGCAGCTTTGAGGGCTATCCCTCAGCAAAAAAGTGTCACTTACCTGCTACTATGTTCACCTGCGGGAGGACAGCCTCATCCAGCAGTGACCACACTCCAGAGAATCCCTTCCTGTGCAGCCTCAGTGGATTGTGGGTTGAGTCTGTGGTGGAAAGAGCTTGTGAATTGTTTGCATCTTAATATTCTTACGTTTACAGCCGTACATATATGCATCTGTATGTGGCCATGGACCTGATTCTTCTAGCGTTACAGTTTCTCATAGTTGTGGATCTGTGCATTTGGCAGAGTCAGGCTGAAAAGGCCAGGTGCCATTCACACACAACTTTATAGACACCAAAAGAGATAAGTGTTTCTTTTTGGTATGTTAATTTAATTGGCCTGGCTTTGGGAAGCCATGCAAGAACTAGACATAGATACCTATTTTTCCCCTCATGGAATTTCCCCTAGTGGAAGTTTTCCATTCCTTGATGGAGATAACTGACTATTTCTTCAATGTTAAGGGGATACCTGGTTCTGCTGGACAACATGGTGAAAAAGGAGAGAAGGGAGATCCAGGAAGAGTTAGAAAAAAAGGTAAATGCACGTTTTATTGTTAGCCTTTCTTTTTTCTATACAATGCCTAGGCATAGTGTGAGAAAAACATATTTATCTACTTTTTATTAAAGTCATTAATTTAATAAGTGACTGAAGCCTAGAGGTCATGTGTATCCTGACTGCTTTCTTGGTACCATCTCGTTCGTGTTCTTCTTGTTGAACACAAGATCAGCGCAGGATTTTGTGGTTTTTATTCCACAGTTCAGTCATAAAACAGTTTTAACAGCTTGTTATTAATGGTAACAAATGACTTTTCATGTCATATGATTGATAATCAGGGTCTTACAGAGGTCTTTATAGCAAAGACTAAGCAGACTACAATTATTGTGAAATCATGAAGAAATACTATTGTATAGAAGCCAATCAAAGCCTCAATGGCTATTCAGATTCCTGCTTCTATTTCTAAAAATTACTCTTGACCAGGCATTGAAGAGAAACAATAGGCCACTAGTTGCACAACTGAAATTCTTGTAATTAAATAGATCAAAACCTCTCCACGGTTATGGTTATGATTTGCAAAAGCAAAAGAAACAGAGAACAAGAAATTACAGCAATCTGATGGCAAAGCTTAGTTAGAAATGCTAAACTAATTATTCAGACAAAAGATTGACCTTCTTATTGTTTGTGAAAAGTTAGCAGAGTTTGGATGCCTCTGTTTGTTTACAGATGTTGGAGCAGGGAAACCATTTGCTGTTTATTTGCAAATGATTTCTTGACATAGCAAAATGAATCTTTGGGTTAGAACATTTTTATTGTCCTTCATGCAAAAAATTGCATTTTCATAAATATCAGTGCAAAAGAAATCTAAGGTTAAAAAAAGAATAAAGAAAAAATTAAAAATGGTTTTGGGAATATTGATGAAGATATTCTGCATCATATGGCATTGCTATATCCTGATTTCACTGAAATCAAGAATGAAACTGACTGATTTAAATAGAAAAATGTTTTCACTGTATATAGCATGAACAAAAGTCACGTTCTTGTGGTGTCTGTAAACATGTCTTTTACAGAGAGACCAAGTTGTTCCATGAGGTGTGCAACTACATACTGCCTTACTGAGCCTAAAACACCTCGTTAAGGAAATTTGAATTCAAGAACTGGAAATTATCATACAGATATGATGGTTACCCAGCATTTACCTGAGCAGAAGTAACAAACCCCAAAACTCACTGCAAATATTATACTTAATTTTTTAAAAATTCTTTTAAGGAATAAAAGGTGAAAGAGGTCCTACTGGGGTTCCAGGATTTCCAGGCCAAAGAGGTAATGACGGCAGAGATGGGGAACTAGGATTGCCTGGGGAAAAAGGAGCTGAGGTATGTTTGATTTTCAGAGAATCTTTTTCCATTTCAGTTAATATATTGTCTTATGAAAGCACTAGCTACTTAAAGAAAAGTATCATTTTATTCCAGATTTCTAGCAGATTAATCACTTTTATCATTTTATGTTAGCCTAGTTCAAAAAAACCCATAGTTTTTATCTATTGAAAAACTATTTCCTTGGAAGTATTGCTGCTTATTTTGGTATTCCTAAATATAATGTTTGATGTACTGTGTGCCAATATTACAGAATCAGGAAGGAAAAAACACCCACAAAACTTTACCCTTTGTTCCTGTTGCCCTTGAATATTTAAAACTACTACTATTATCCATGTAGTCACTTCATTGTGAAAGAGTGGTTTCTCCAGATAATTCTCTAACATGGCTTTTGATAATCAAAGACAGGAAAGAAATTAGGTCTTGTTATTTCTTATCAACAATTTCTTTCTTTTAGGGAGATTCTGGAGTACCACTGCCAGGTGATAAAGGATTCCCTGGGGTCCCAGGACTTCCTGGGGTAAAAGGACAGATGGGATTGCCTGGTTTGGGGTTTCCTGGCCCTCCAGGAGTCAGAGGTAGCCCTGGAGACTTTGGTGATACTGGTAGTGTTGGGCCACCTGGTCCAAAGGGCCAGAAAGGTAATTGTGAATATTTACATTAAGAACCGAACAACAAAATATATGTTTGGTAGCATTCATTACAGTTTCATATGTATTATATACAGCATTATTAATTTATAGTAAAAATAAATTTTGGCAAGCTCAGTGGTCGCGTGAAATACGGCCACTGAAAGGTACAATGCTGTCAGCATTTAGCAGCAGACACTAGTGGGAATATAAATTGCTAAGGGCCTCAAACCTGCAAAGCACTACTTGCACACTATCAGAGGAATTATTTTTTGGAGTGAATCATATTCCTGAGTGTAAGGATTTGCATGGCAATGCTTTTTTGCTGAAGGGGCAAGAAAATACAACTCATACTTAAGGCTTGGCCTGTTCTTTAGTTATAAGAAATCCCTACCAAAATAAAAAAAAAAAATCTACACTGATGGCAATATGTATGAACTAGAAATGTACATAGAATTGAAATGAAAATACTGTTTATTTCTTGCAATGGAGACTATTGCAAAGACAAATTTCTGCAACAAGTTAAAAAAAAATAATCTTTGTCTTTGCAGAATACAACTGTATTACAACATTTTTATCACTACCAAAAATCTATACAAAATAAGTGTCAAGAAAAATATATTTTAAGATTCTCCATCAAACCCAAAGTAATATGGAAATAACAATGTGCATAAACAGTCCCTTCTCTTTACCTTTGCACATCTGATTGGTTAGTTCCACAGAAATATTACAGTAAATGTTCAGACTCCATTTATTCTAAAATTAAATAGTCCAGTTTCTTTCTCCCTCTTGCTTCAGGTGAGACTGTCTGCATTACATTACCATACCCTGGAAATCCAGGTCCCCCAGGTTTTAAAGGTGTTCAAGGTATGTTTACATATAGGAGATTTTTTTGTCTTAATTGAAATGGAGTTTTATGTCGCTAAGTAAAAAAAAAAAAAAAAAGCTGTCCTAAAAAGATATGCTGTTCTAGCCTTTCAGCAGATACTTGTCTTAGTGTAAAACTGCAAATCCGTAGGCATATACTCATCTAATAGAGCCAAGGGCTGGACAGCCGCAGTTTGCAGGATCAAAAGGCGTGCAGGCTGCCTCCATAGAAATGACTAAATGAAGGTAGCTTGAAACTCTATCCTGCCTCAATTAAAATGCATGAGAGAGTCTGTAAAATACGCAGATGGCTGGAGTCAGATAAGACCTAGAATACGTACATCTGGATACCATGGAAAATAAAAAGGTGTGCGAGGCAAAGATAGGCTGCAGGTCTATAATTCCTAAAACAGTATTGCTCATGGCAAGTTGCAATTGAGCCTTAAAATCTGAATACTTACTACCATTACTTCAACTTGTTCAACTTCATTTAAATTCAAAGAATTCATCAAGGAACTAGCAAAATTTTTCTTGTGGTCACCAAAATATTTGAAATACCCAAGAAAATCCTGATCAGAACAAATAGAGATACTGGATTTTCAAGCTCCTTAATATGGTATTACACAGCTCCCTCACATCAGTATTGTGGGTGGTAGCTAAAATATATAGAGACAAGAAAGAACGGGGATTAGCATATTGAGCTCATGTGCACCACTCCAGAAGCAGCATATAACACAGGACAATATAAGAATTTGAGTTGACACCTGTCATTCGCTAAGTTAATATTGTTGATATCCTGTAAACATTAAAATGTTAGAGGAGACGGGTTTTTTTCTACTTTATTCTGGTGATTTGCAGTCTGCTGTTTATGGATTAGGCAACAAGTCCATTTATTAAAACAGCAACCATGCATTTGGTTGTCACTTGGGTGGTGGCTCTTGCCCAAAATGTCAGTAGCAGATGAAACCCACTTGTCTTTAAAGTACATTAATTTGGATGGGATAAAGATGCAATGCTGTTTCCTTAGATCACACATTTTAGAGCTCTGGCCAGGTTTTACATATTTTCCTTCTGTTTCCAGGACCAAAGGGTTTAAAAGGACTCCCTGGTCGTCCTGGACCAAATGGATTTGATGGGCAAAAAGGCCATCGAGGCAGGCCAGGAGCAGGAGTCCCTGGGCCAGAAGGTGAATTGTGCTTTTCTTAATCCAGGAGACCTGCTGGTCAAGCTGTAATGCATACATGCAGGGTAAGGTAGCTACCATGGAAGAACAGAATAGGAAGCACATTTCAATGAAAGCTAATGGAGTTAGTTACCAGTTTCCCTTTCCTCCAGTATTGCAGGTGCTGCAATAACCTGTAGTTTAGTGGCCAGAGAGGTAATATTCTCAGAAAACTGAGAATAATTAGTATCATTTTAGCAAAGGGATTGAATTGGACAGGAGTGACACAAGATAGATGTTGCACCAAAGAGAACCACTGTCACTTCCCACAGGAATAACTACCTCCTTCAACCCTTGTGTATCATTAGCTGTAAATGAGAAACCTGTATGACATATTTTTCTTTGCAAAGTGGCAATTTAATTCCAGTTAAATTTGCATTATAATATTCCACAGCTTGGGAGAAAAAAAACCCCAACTTCTGAATTATGCCCTATTTGAATTTAAAAATCCTATCAACAGGCTTTCGAGGCAAAGCTGGTGATCCTGGTGATGAAGGTGAAAGAGGATCTACAGTTGATGGCAGAAATGGCCCCCCAGGTCCACCTGGCATAGATGGTCAGAAAGGTGTTCCAGGTGATACCACTTATGGTCCTCCAGGAATCCCAGGCAACAGGGGACTGCCAGGACCCCCTGGTGCACAAGGAGCAAGGGGTGATCCAGGCATTCCTGGGCTTCGAGGTATGAGCCAGTTTTTATGAAGCATTTCCATGTGTTCAAAGGAGAAAATCTGAGCAAAGTCAGTCCTGATTCAGATAAAACTTACTCTTTACCTGCATCCATAATGGTGACTGTGAGCAGTATACCCTATTTTTCCGTTGATGTTTTTACAGTTAAGGTTGATCAGTCACCGAGGAGATCTGCACCGCGGGAAGGGGAAGATGCCTTTACTCAGTCCATGGAGTAAAAGTGCAGCTTCCTATTCTTACTACTGTTACTTGCTGCTTAGTGACCATATGTGCTGAGGGCATCCTGCTCTGCCACACAGATAGTCCCTGCCTCAGATTGCTTACTCAAATCTGAAAGAACTGGCAAAAGGTGGGAGAACACTCAGGGAGGGAGGAGTGAATTTCTTTGCCCAGACTTACACAATATAATCCTCAGTATCCTGGGCGCTACACTTCTCATTTCTGCAGGGGAGTTTTGCTGGTTGGTGGTTGCTGGTTGCAGTGCCACTTCCTTCCCACTTCATAGCAGATATTGCTGTTTCCTTTTATAGGTTTTCCTTTTGCGCAGCCCTAAGCAGACACACACCCCCTCCTGTGCAGGGAACACCAACAGAACTGCTCCTAGTGCTGCGTAGCTGGTGCAGGCCAGTGAGCACCTTCCATTCTGCTCTTACGCAGCAGAAACTAGTTTTTCGTGCCCTACAGTCATCCTTGCCTATAGGTGAGAGTTGAATTCATATTTGTTCCTTAAAGAAAGAACCTCTCCACAACAGCCAGTTCTAAATTGCAGAAAAGCATGTTTCCACAAACTATGCAAAAACTAGATGATACGTAAGATATTATAATAACTGAGCATGTAAATTTTAAAATTACAATTAGGAATTCTGAGGAATGGCGGGTGTACAATGTTTTACTTCCATTAATGTTTTTTGTTTCCAGGGCAGCCTGGGACCCCAGGATTTCCAGGTGCCAAAGGTTTTAGAGGCCCAGAAGGTGATAGAGGAGCACCAGGCTGTCCAGGCTTCCCTGGTCCACCATGTGACCCAGGCTTACCAGGGCCACCAGGACTCAGAGGTGCTACGGGCCTGCCAGGACTTCAAGGTACACAACATCCATCAGGTTGCCTCAAAGCATCTTTTCTAGCAGATTTAATCACATGATTTTTGTGGCCATTATTCCAAATATTTCCATGGGGGCTGCTCATTAGTGGGGGTGTACATTATGTTTTGCACATTTCCTTAAACTCAAGGAATGTACAGTGTGCATCTCAGATGTTTCCCAAGTTTCCTTCCCTTCCTAAACTGTTCCTTAACTGGCCAAATCACAATGTGTTCACTGTAAAGTAATAAACAGAAGACATCTCTTATTCTGTTGTCTCGAGTAGCTTAACTGAGCTCCTGTCAGTACTGTGATACTTTTATCTTCCTTATTCTTAAATGGAAGAGTTTAGGGAGAGCTAGGAGACATATATAGCAAAAGTATTTACTAATGAGTTGGGATTTTTCACAGGGTGCTTGTAGTGATATGTCTCTCACTGAAGAAATACAAGATAAAAAACATTCCAGGTGAAAAATCTAGGCAGAACCAGGGTTCCAGTATGGTAACAAAGTTTCCAAATTATTTTTCCATGTTTGATGATATTCAAATTTTTACCAAAATCTATCACTTTCTACTATTTAGATACAATTGCTCAACCCTTTTCCTGCACTTACATATATAAATTAAAGCTCTTTTTCTCAGGCTTACCAGGCTTTAAAGGTCAGAGAGGAGACAGGGGCCTACCTGGGCCACCAGGCATCAAAGGTCTCAAAGGCTCTCCTGGCTCACAAGGTCCCCCAGGTCCTCCAGGCTCCCAAGGGCTTCCAGGACTTCCAGGCAATAAAGGACCACCTGGTTTCCCAGGACAACCAGGTATGTTAAGCATCCTGCAAACCACCACGTCTATAACTTCTCTTGTAGATGGAGCTATTTCTACTGCTGTTAAAGCTAGGAAGTACTTTGGACACTCCTCTTTTTCCACCTTTGAGAATAAGACCCTGCAGCAGAGAAGAGGCAATAACAGTAGCATCCTTTATTATTTCTCTTATAATAAAAATAAAGGGATGGAAATAGTTTGATGCATCTTGGTGCATCCTGGTGCTTTAGTTGTTTTACAGCACTGACATATTTCCATGTCTTATTTCCTGAGTATTTGTAATAGGTTCCTGTTATAATATGCCATTATAAAAAGAATATACTTTCTATTACATCCAGACTATCTCCTTTACTGAGCAGTCTGTGATTGTATGCTGATTAATAGGTGGAGAAATAGCTTCATGTTATGTCTAATACTTGTTAAAAATGTGACCTTGGTCCCAAATCATCACTGGGCTAATGGGCAAAAGTTCTGAGTAACTGTAGCAAAATCCTGTTCTCCTTTGTCTGTCTTCTGGACAGTAGAAGTCGTGATTTCCAGTAGCCACATGCAAAATCTGGTGGCGTCTTAGGTGATGCATTGTATTTAAAATGTGCTCTAGTAGCAAGTTTACCCTGAATCTTCAGGGGTAGCAGCAGGGATGGGGGAGATGTTTGTTAACTTCAAGGCAATCTGGATTTCAATACAAGTTTGGTCTTGGCATGAAAACATGCTCCAACTATTGATTCTCTAGCTTTGCTAGGAGAGTCCTTTCTTAAGGGGTGCTTCTAAACTTCCTGCCTTTTGCTTTATACTCTTCCTTAGAATATGACAGCAACAACATAGCAGACTGAATATGTAAATAAAGCATTTAATATTACCAGGAAGCAAAGGGATTCAAGGACCCCAAGGATTCCCAGGACTCCCAGGGACACAAGGCCCAATGGGAGTCTCCGGTGTAAAAGGTGAAGAAGGAAAAATGGGTCCACCTGGGCCTAGCGGAGAATGTGGGGATATGGGATTAAAAGGTTTGTAAAAAACTCCACTTCACTCTGTAGTTGTTTAGTTATGTGTTTAGCTTTGTTACTGCTGTGTTTGGAATATATTTACCTTTTCTTTTTGTTATAAGGGTATATTCACTTTTATTTTCAGAGATAGTAAATCCAGTTATCTCACTTATGAATGCATAATGAAAAATAACTAAAGAAAAATTAATTCTACTCAGATCATTAGGTGCATTTATCACCAAATGAAACAGAGTAAGATAATTTATTTAAACAAACCTTGAATTTTGTCCTATATACATCTGAAACTTTAGATTTTTCAAATTTTCTATCATACTGTCTGTATCAATCTATGTAAAGCATACAGGAAATAATCACTCTAAATATTTACATATGAAAGGGAATTAACCAGCTCCAAGGTGCAATCTCAGAAAGTATGCTGTGGAGTGGACAATACAATTGTCATCTTTCATATTCCAGACAAACAGGGAATAATTCTGATTTAACATCTCCAGGGTTACTACTGAAATAACTAAAAAGCAAGAGGATAATAAATTCTGTTAGCATTGAGCCTGCTGAAACAACTGAGAACTGCATTCATATTTGAAGACTTTCTCTGTTAGGGAAGTCTTCGCTAAAATTGATTTTCAGGACACGTCACTCATGAGTATTTACTTACATTCCATCTGTTTGGTTCACAGGTGAAAGAGGGCCTCCAGGAGACAGTGGTTGCATTAACATCCGTCTTGAGAAAGGACAAAAAGGGGAACCAGGGTTTCCTGGTGAGAAAGGGTTTAGAGGTGAAAGAGGTAAGTTCATAAAATAAAACACACACATTCATCTGATACAAATTGCTGGTGGTTTTCATAGCTGCAGTAACATCCAGCAACTTTACTGTGTTCATAGATTGTTAAAACTATCAGGCTAGTTTCTCTGGAGAATTACTAAAGCAATACACCAAGTGGGAAATCACAGCTATATAGTCAAATAATGGCTTGATTATATTGGTCATTATCTTGTTCTGCAATTAACTTCAGGTGAAAAAGGCAATACTGGTCTCAGAGGCACCCCAGGATTTCCAGGGAAGAACGGTGTCCCAGGACTGCCAGGTGACCATGGTGACATTGGACTGATGGGCTTTCCAGGATCACGGGGTTTCCCAGGACCAAGGGGCTTTAAAGGAATTACGGGTTTTCAAGGACAACCAGGTGACCAGGTAAACAAAGGGGTGGTGAGGTGTCCTGGACTTTGCAGTTATCCCCTGCCTCCAAGAAATATGATGACGGGTACTTACTTCTATTGCACTGACCCATTAGATGGTCCTCCTGAGAAGAGACTGTCAGTATATTAAATAATCAAATTCCATTAAATTCCTTAATGCAGCAGATCAATGCTCTGATTACATTTTAGCAGGAATTGTAGTCAGGGCCAGCAAAGGTCCTCTCCCCTCTCTCCTAGCGTCATGTTATGATTCTGTTACATTGCCACTTGGTGGAAGTCCAGGTTACGCCGCGCTATTTAGCGGGGGGGCAAAAAATGGAAGCGCAATCAAGTCTTTAACATTATTCCTAATAACAGATTGTTAGTTACTTACTGCAGAGATCACAACATAGCAGCAGCACAAGTATGAAGTTAATGTATAGCTGCTGCTTCATATCTTGCTGTATGGAGCAGTCAAGCCAATAGATGAGACAAACCAAGTCCTTTGTGCCCGTACTGACAGCTTGCACCAAAGAGAACCCAGGCAAGCGGTATTGCCTAAGAATATACACACAAAAGCGCACATATATCACATATCAATATAAGGTAAAATTCTTCACTGGCTTGTATGCTAGGTAGACAGGCAGTGAGATTACATGAAGCATAAAGCACAGTTGTTTTTTTGGTAAAGGGATGAAATATCTTTTCTTGGCTTGTCTTTTATTATATTTCTTTAAAGAGGTAATCTGCGTTTGGCTGATTATAGGTCATTATTCAAAAGGAAAACCAGAGAAATCTTTACGTTTTTACTGTTGCATCACAACATATTTCTGGTTAATGTTTATACTAAATTTTGGGTAACATACAATAATATTTGGTACATTTTTATGGTACCTTTTAAATCAAATTACTCAAGCCATCTGTGGGGAATTTAAGCTGTTCAAGCCAAAAGTTAGCATAAACTATAAAAGCACAAATTCAAAATGATTAGCAAGTCTAATCTACAGTTTCTTGGACGTGCTAACGGTAAGTGTTAGGCATGTAACAAAGACAGCCTGCTTTTCTGTTGGGCTTTAGATACTGTTTTGCTATTCATATTGATTTCTGGTCTGTTTACCGATGTAAGAGAACCAAATGCTCTTATAGATCATTCCTGCTACACAGATCATGTATCAAATGTTTTTATTTTGTTTTTTAAAAAATCAGGGTGATGTTGGCTTACCAGGAATCCCTGGAAATCCAGGACTGACCGGCCCAAAAGGATCTAAAGGTAATGAGTTTATATAGGCTTTTGAAAAAAGCAGTGTTGTTAGGATGTATATGCTCCGACAGATGGCAAGTTCTTGCTAGAAAAGGGAAAACAGGACAGAAGAAAAAATAATTAAAACATGAATGTAATTAGAATCAAGTCTGACTTACCTGTAGGCAAGATTTGCTTTGGTTTTGTGGATGAAAAGGATACTTGTATGAAATGAAAGTCGTTGTACCTCAACAGGCAAGAGAGGTGACCCCACTCCTCTGCTTGGTACCCAGGGTCGAAAAGGGCCTCCCGGAGATCCAGGATTACCAGGTACCTCTGTCTGATTGAATAAAAAAGTGGGTTTAAAAACTCATTTTCTCTAAGTTTTGTTAGTGGAGAGGGAGCTCTGCTTTCTGTGCATATTGAGCAGAATTTTCTATAGTTAGAAACCCAGGGATTGGAGAGGCATCACAATGTGCAATATGGCCAGCATGAGCATAGGAGGTAGAATCTACTATTGTCTAGTACAGCACCAGTGAACGTACCAATACTTACCAGAATAAAATCTGGCTTGGCTATATCTTGCTGGCCATTTCTGCTCTTTCAGGTATCACAAGAGATATCAATATAATTCATTGCTAATAAATAGATGCAAGGATCTGAAATATTTTACAAAATTCTTTTTCTACTCAAGCAGTCCCTTACCAAACTTCTATATTTTTAAATTTAAGAGATGAAGAACAGGCAACGTCAGACAAAAGAAATCCTACATTATTTATTTTTCTCTAAGGACTCTGTGGATTCCCAGGACAGAAGGGTTCACCAGGTATCCAAGGGCAACCTGGAAGACCAGGATCCAAGGGTGACCCCGGATACCCAGGAATACCTGGATTTCCAGGTAATGACAAAGTTTAAATAAAACAGTGCCATGTAACAGCTCAAAAGAGATAGGGAACAGGAAAATGCAGTTCCTCTGTGGAGAAGGCTAGATAAATCAGAGATCACATGAAGGCTTGTACTGAAAGCTATTTCAACACCTATAGACAGCAGCAATAGTCTGCTCAGAGCGTCAGAGCAAGATCCGTAAGTTCTTCATACATTCCTATGCACTTTCAGGTACCTCTGGATAATGCACTGCTGCACAGCATGAAAAAAAAAGAAAAACATATTAATGGATTTGCATATTCACAGATTCTTTTTTTTTTTTTCCTCTATTCTCAGGAGCTACAGGTCCTCAGGGATTGCCAGGAGAACCTGGAGAAAAAGGGAAACATGGAGTTTTGGGACCTCCAGGATTGCAAGGATTACCTGGGTCCCCAGGCAGAAAAGGTAAGCAATATACAGTGCAGTGCTACTGGTAATGTAACGGCACCAGACAAAAATACCCTTTTAGTAGTGAAAATGGAAAAGGCCTAACTGTGAACATGATTTGGATTCTGTATTCTGTTAAACTACGAGAAGAATTAAGCCAGTTCCCATCACCTTTGAAAAGGAACATCAATGGTACCTCAGAAAATTGGGCTACAGTCTAAAATGAATAAGGACGAAGGTAGAAACAGATTCTGGCTCTGCTGATGTAACCAATAGCAGAAGTTGAGGAAAGAAAGCGCAGTAATTCAGATGTTTCACTTTCACTTCAATTATGCTGTGTTCTACATTTTCACCAGGGAGTGCCACTGTTACTCTACAAAACCAGCAGATTACTACGGATAGTTTTGTCTTACAAATTTGTTTTAATAAATTGTGATAAGATAACTTGGGTTGGGTTTTGCTGTTGGTTTTGTTGTGGTTTTCTTTTCTCCAAAACCTGATTTTTGTTTGATTTAACATAGAAACCTTTCCTCCAAATCTTAATTTACACTTCTCACAATGATTGCTATGTTTAGATCAAATGGCAGTTCATCTATACAGTTTTTTTGTTGGAGAACATTAACATTTATTATACTCAGAATGATATATTGAAGTTACATTACGTTAATATTTTATAAAGAAAGGTAATCAGCTTTGTACTTGGTATCCTCTCCCTGCTATAGTGTGCTTCATGACCAGTTCCTGGACAGGAAGAATAATATTAGTGACCAATATACAGAAATCACAGGAAAGTAACACTTGGGGCTATGATAAATTACAGGAGGGGACAATAGATTCACTTTCTCAAGTTCAGCCTAAGGAAGAATTGAGGTTTCTTATAAACTACTGAAAATTTAAATGAAAAATGGAAGCCATTTATGTTTGCTTGCAGTAAAGCAAGTGATGATGATTTAAACTGTCATGACAGATTCCTTGCTGGTGCCTAATCTGCAAGAGAACACTTCATTTTTGCAAACAATATTTGTTGTAACAAAAGCAGAGATCTGCAGTGACAGGGATGTCTAAATGGAGAGGGGTCAAAAAACCAAAAGCAAGCATTCTTCTGCTGAAAACTACTTAGTAGCAGATGGACTCTTTCCTGCTTGTCTGGACTCTTTCCTTCTTGTCATAAGTGCTAAGACATTCTCTTCTATATTGTACAGAAGTTATCCCAAGTCCTGCACAGGAAACGTAACAAATTATCACATGTGCTGCAGAGGAAAAGGTTCGGTTCCAAATGGAAATTCATTAGAGACCAAGTTGCCTGCTAAGCCTTAGGATTCTATATATTGCCAGCATAATTGAAAAGAAGGTTAACACCTTTGAAATTATCCCCAGTAATGAAAACTGAATGGAATTTGTATTCTGATTCCATGGGAGGATATAGAACTCAACGGTATTTTCAATAAATATAATTGCTAGCATTAGAATTTAAATGGTTAATTGGCTGTTCATAACCAAGTCCATAGCCTTGTTAGTCTCATTGCTTCTCATTTACATTAAATGTCTTGTGCCTAAAGAACTTTTAGATTACAAAAAAAAAAAGTTAAACAGCATCTACTGAAGCATAATCACATTTTATTTTATTACAAAGATAGTTTTACTTGTTAAGGTCTCGGTCTGGCAAGCCTCACTTGTGTGAGTAATCCTTGATGAAGCAAGTAATATTAAGAACATCAGCAGAATTACTTGTGTGAGTAGAAGCTGAATTGGGCTATAAAATACAGAAACAGTGGTTCATTCATAGGTCAGCCAATTCAGCTGTACCTAGAAATATGGAACTATAGCAATCCAAAAATCTAGAATTACAAGTGCTGATATTATAATGGATTGTTGGAAAATGTGTCAGAAATTCCCTGGAAAGCAAGTAAACCCAGCCATCAATCTTGACTGAATGAGCTAAAGATCAGAAGTTTTAAATGATGACCTGGGTGCCAAAAATCGTAATTTATAATAATTTTCAAATACCATTGTTAAATTCCCCAAATTGGCATGCAACTCTTACATAAGTTTAGAAAATTAAACTTAGAATGTCATGAGAAGTTAAAAGAGCAGTTAGTTAAGGGCACAAAAGATATAACAGTTTGGATTACTAGTGTCCCATATTAAAAGGGGATTGCATATTATCAGTGTCTTGCAGGTTTTCAAATAATCTTTTGGATTTAAAATTTTTCCAGACTAGCATTTGCTAAGGCTGGATTATTATTTTTTTCCTTCCTTTTCCTTCCTTTATTAAATTTTAACTAAAATAATTCAATAGTTTCTGAGAACAAAGCTATGGGAGTATTATTTTTGGTGGTCTGTTAGGAAAAATAAAGGAGCACCAGAGTTGTCTCTGTCAGGTGACCCATCTTTGAACTAGGGACCTTTAAATTTGGCAGGTGAAATATTTGATGAAGAACATTTGTGTTGCGGTTCCTAGAGCAATTTGTCCTTGCCAAATATGACCATCTTAGAAAATTTTTAAAAAATATATCCATTCGTATGTGCTTAAGTAAAGCAATAGATGTTCCCATGATTCATGCTCTGGATATACAGCAGATTTGCCTGCTGCGGGACATGCTGGGATCGAGCACGGGAACTGAAACAGAGAACCCACATCTTCTCTGCCAGGAAGTAGCTAGGCAGGGAAAAGGCGACAGAAAGATAATTCAGACTTACAGAAAAAAACCACTGCAACCAGACCAGGAATCCTACATGACAGGGAGAGGAAGTGGTGGGGAAGGAAACTAGGCAGACATAAGCAGCAAAGGTGGAAGAGAGACAGGAATAGGCACTGACAGTAGCTTTCAGCTTCTTGATGATCAGTGTCCACTCTAATCCATCCCTCTGTGGAGCAAGAAGCATCCCAAGTCTATTGCTGTGTCTGAAACTTCTTTGAAACCTGTTACCAAATCACCCATCGGTTTTGCTAAATCTGTTCCTATCACCAGGTGATAGGCTGCCGTCCGCATTTAATATGTGTATGTCTTCACATTTGATACTTCATCTAAGCAACTTAGGAAACTATAAAATGCTAATGCCATGGAGATATTTTTACCCTCCACTGCAAACAACAATTACAATCTCAGATTAGTTCCACTTTAAAAAAAAATAATGCATTAACATGCCATCTATGTTTTTACTTACTGTACTTCAGCAATTTTCAAATAAAGCACAGATTATAAAGCAAGCATTACATCTGAATACCATGAACACTCAGCCTGTGATCTCATCATTTAGTGAACGTCATTAGTGACAAAGTTAGTGTATACTATGACACGTCAGCATCAGTCTCAGTTACAGATTTGTTGTCTTCAAAGACTGTGCTGTTCAGTTTAAAGAATTTTTGTAACAATGTGACGCAAAAAAGTCTAGTTTTCTGTGTGGAGTCTGCAGGACCAAGGAAAAAAAGCCAGGTGGAAATTTAGCTTATTTGCAGTGCAGCTAGATTAAATTGCACTTACCTTTGCAACAGAAGCTGTAAATAAATTCCAGCTGTATAGATATTTAAGGAGGCATCTGCATCCCAGTCACCTGGTCAAGCAGTGATAACACAGCTAACATTGCACTAGCTGTGTAGCAGTATAGTCTAGCCACAGGCACGAGTTTCACTATGAGCCCACACTGAGCTTCCTGCTGCTAGCTGCAGTATAGAACTACCTAAAGGATTAAAAGGTATGTTTTCCGATTGCTTTGATGTGAAACTGTGTTATGATTGCTATTTTACATTTGCCTTTCCAAAAAGACTGCACTCCAGTGCAATGTGATTTTGTCTTCGGTTGCCAATAAGAATCAAATTCAGCAAATACTCTGTCTTGATCCAGAATGCGTTGTCAGAAAAAAATGGCATAATTTTTAATTGTGACTTTAAAGGATTATTGTGGCACCCAGTCATGCCTGTAATACCTCTCAGGTCTTCCTGGACCGCCCGGACTGGATGGCTTGGATGGACTAAAAGGTCAAAAAGGTTCTGCAGGAGTTCCAGGTAAAGAAGGGAAATAAGTACGTGGAACAGAAAATCTTAACCTTAAATGACTGAATGTGCAAGGAATGATGCACATTATTTTGATATTTGCCTTGCCCAGAAGATATCATTAAGGCTTAGAGTAAACTTTCAAACAGAATCTGAAGTATGCCTAATGACACACCTGCAGTTATTTGTGAGGAAAACTTTAAAACTTCCATTACTCACATAGTTTTGTTGGAACCTTTCAAGGCTGTTTATAAAATGAAAATGTTCAGTGCAGATGATTCAAAATAGAGCCAAGTCTCCTGGTTTTTTTTATATGTAGTAGATAAACTAACAAATTAAAAGGAGACTTATGAAATCCCAGCCCCATTAAAGTACATGGGAGTTGTGCCACAAACTTAAGAGGAACCTGGATTTCACTCACACTGATCTATTTGCAACTTTCCAAAGGTGCTTTTGAAGCAGTATTAGAAAACAGTGCTTACCATCTACCTAGAGATTACAAATTTGTGCTGATGGAAAATTGAATTTAGGATCATGCAATCAGTTTACATTTCAAGTTACAGACAATAACAACATCATATAAAATAACCCCTGAAGAATAGCATTAAAGCAAAGAGATTACTTTCCTTGAAAGAGATGAATTAGGGCCAGATTCAACAAAACTCTCTCCAGCTTCCAAGAGAGAACCAGAAAAATAGCGCTAGGCAACCCTTGCAAGGAGGAACATCTGCAGCTGGTATTTCTATTCTGCACATCTGTATTTGTATTCACTGTAAACTTTATGTACATAATTGTTTTCCTATAAAGGTCGAAGTGAAACAGGGCCCCCAGGATACCCAGGAGAACTTGGACCAAAAGGAGACAGAGGTGAACCTGGATGGCCTGGTATTTCTATTCCGGGGCCCCCTGGAGAAAGGGGATTCCCAGGATTCCCAGGTAAGAAAGGGTTTTCTCCTTCGTGGTGCCCTGCAGAGTTGAAATGAAGCTCATATGGGCTTTTCCCCTGGTTAGCATGAACATGAACACATACCCAGAAGATTCCCTCCCTAAAAACATTTCTATTACAATAACATGCTGATGTTTTCTGAGTAGATACAGAGACCCCAGTATTTCTTGTTTATCATGTTACAGGAGAGGAAAGAATGAGAATAGAAAATGATGGACTTGGACAGACTCAGGGAACTGCTAGGTGGAGTTGCCTCGTGGGAAGAAATTCCTAAAGAAAAGGAGATCTGGTAGTCGCAGAAATATAGTAAATCTATCAACTATTCTGATGTAAATGCAAGATAGAATTGTATCACAAAATTGCTATGATTATTTAAGAGCCTTGGCAATATAGGAATGGCATAGAAATTGGAAAAACCAAGTGTTTGAGGAAGGGCCAATTAAGATTAAGAGATTGGAGCATCTGTTACGTGAGGAGAGGCTGAGGGAGTGGGAATTGCTCAGCCTCCAGAGGAGAAGGCCCAGGGGGGATTTTATCAATGCACATAAGTACCTGATGGGAAGGACATGGAGACACCTTCATAGTGGTGTCCAGTGACAGAACAAGCGGCAACAGGCACAAACTGACATACAGGAAATTCTACTAAAATATAAGAAAAAGTTTTGTTTTTCCTGTGAGGGTAACTGAATACAGGAGCAGGTTTCTCAGAGAAGTTATGAAGTGTCTGCCCTTGGAGATACTCAAAACCCAGCTGGACAGGGTCCTAGGCCACCTGCTCTAGCTGACCCTGCTTTGAGGAGGGGGTTCAACTAGAAAGTCTCCAGAGGCCCATTGAAGCCTTAGCAATTCTGTGATTAGAAACGACATTAGCTTTACTCTACCAAACATTGCCACTGTCACATAACACACAGAAGAAAAATAGCAGAGGTGAATTCTGCTATTCTTCATTCTAAGATGAAGACACAGTCATTTTTCTCAATTAAGTTACTAGTTCATGAACTGGGGGAGTCAACAGAATGGTGCTGTTGAGGTAAAAAAAGAGAAAAAGTTTAATTCTAAGATATATTAATACTGCTTGACATAGGGTGGGCAAGGCTTCCCATGGGATACTGTGTCCAGCTTTGACAAGTTAGGGATAACTCACTGGAGAGTAAATGTAAGGATAGGGTCAAGAACAAGATGAAGAAACTAGATTTGGTTTTTTGTAGGAAAGAGAAGGCAACAGGGTGCAATGTGTGCTGATAAGCTGTGACTATTCAGAAATGTTATGCAGAGGATGATAACCTGTAACTCTTCCTGCCTGTTGTATGTAAGAGCACTAATGTCTTATTTTGCAAAAATCCAGATTAAAAATTAGGAAATAAATAAATTTACAGCTAGTAAATTCATCTTGTTCACTAAGGTTTTTAGGAAACAGTTGAACTCACTTTTGCTAGGAACAATCTGTGAATACTTTGCTTGTCCCAGGCAGAATGGTTTCATAGTCCCCACTCATCTTACATTCTTACCATTTCTCCCATTGTTAGAATACAGGAGAAGGCAGCTATTTGTGGCAATATGCCAACGTGTGATGATGTATTCTTTAGTTTAAATAGATTTTACGGAAAGAACTAAAAATTTTTAAAGATAAAAAATATTTTCACTTCTAAGAGATATCTTCATTATCCTAACCACTGGTTTGTTCAGTATACAAGGGAGAGTATACATTACCTCCATGACTTCATGTCAGCATTCTTTTAGTTAGTAATTTATGTAATCTGTTAAAGAAAAAAAACCTCAGATATTTTTTCTTTTTTTTTTTGTTTTTTTTTGTTTTTTTTGTAAAATGTGATCCCTTAGGTAGAAGAGGACCTGCTGGACCCGCTGGACCTATGGGAAAATGTCCTTATAGTGCTTCTCCTGGTCCTCCAGGTGATCAAGGACCACCTGGTTTAGATGGCATCAGAGGTATTAAAACCAAAAATACCGAATTTGATCATGCAAAAAAGCCCCTGAGGCTACTAAGAGTCACTGGGTTGCTGTCTGTGGAACAACATATAAAAATGCATAGGGAACAAAGAAACCAATCAATACCTCAAGTGAATACACAGAGAACACTGGAGAGATCATCAGAGCAAGGATAAAATACACATCTCCAGATTGAGTCTTCTGGCCTTTATGGTAATTCTGTACAAGTCCTGGTGCTACAACAAATCTCAATTTCCACAGAAGCAAATGGAAACAAGGTTACTGGCCTCTCTTCCTAGCAAGATGGATAAAACACATTGTCCATAGGCCTGCCATTGTTGGTAAACCCACAAGAAGCTTTCCAATCTAAATCCAGCTCTGGGAAAGCTAAAGCTGGCAATTCTTTTGTAAGCGTTTATGTAGACCTCACTTCTGTTACAAGCAGGAGTTGCCAAGGGATCCAGTCAATTCCTATAGATTCTGGTCCTCCATTGCAGCTGTTTCAAGTTATTCTGACCTCTTACATTAAGTATTATCTGAACCCTTTCTTACCCAGCACAAAGACTCACTTCCTATTGGGAAATAAATGACGGAGACTGGAAGGGTAAGCAACACTGTAATAAATATAGAAACAGGGTCTTGATGCATGTAACATTAATTTTCTGTCTTTTGCTTGCACAAATCTACATAGTTTTGGGAGCTATTCCTATTGTTGACTTCCTTACAATGCCTTGGACAAAGGCTAATGCTAATGTTTCCAAAGACACGCAAGTGCTGTCCTGTGTCCCAGGGAAAAAAAAAAACCAAACACAAAAGCAAAAAAACCCAATGGAACATGAGTATTTTTAGATGTTTATGCTTTGTGCATATATTAAGAATAAAGTTCTTTTATCATAGGTCAGCCTGGGAATCCTGGTCCTCCTGGAGAGACCATCTTTGTGCGAGGAGATCCAGGCGATATTGGTATTCAAGGAGCACCAGGTAACCCTGGGCAGCGAGGGCAACAAGGAGCCAGAGGTCTTCCAGGAAACCAAGGAAGAAAAGGCCCAAAGGGTATGATCTGGGATTTTTTTTACTAGCACATGCAGTTGTGCCCAACCCTACACAACTGAGCCTTGTGCACAGGGGACTGCATTGGAGACTGAGCCAGACAGAAGGGGTAGGCTGGATGTTTCACAGCTCTGCCCTGTTAGCTACAGCTAAGATAGGGCTGGGATAGAAGGTCAGAGTAGAACCAGATTCACATGCACTGATTCCAACAACATGTTGGAAGACTCCCGTCCCAGCCTGAGAATGAGGCAATAAAACTTTTGAGTCTGCCAGATAAAGCAAACCTTGACCTCTCTGCAGGGGGTCTTCAGAAACTATGGAAGATGCAGATGCGTTTGAACTAATACAGAGTCTCACCTCTGCCCCATATCTATAGCTTTGGGCTTTCAACAGATTCTTTAGTTTGAAAACAGGGATCTAGATACTCTGCTTCTTCTGCACACTGTAGAGAAGTCCTATCTACACCAATCCCTTCCAATCTCTAAAAAAAAGAAAAGTCCTAAATTTTAATTCAGTTCAAGAGCAGGGGAAAAAGAGAAAAATGTGCATTCTTTGTGGAAGAGAACACAGTTGAGCTGTCACAAGCATTTTTTGTTCCTCAGGCAGCCAAGACTTCATCTTATTTATGTGTTCAGCTTCTCAGAACACAACCACATGTAACTGCACAACTGTTTTGCTTCCAGGTCCTATGGGAATCCATGGCCCACAGGGTCCACCTGGTGCTACAGGACAACCAGGAGACCAAGGTTTTCAAGGAAAACCTGGTCCCAGAGGTCCTCCAGGTACTTATGAATGTGTTGTTCATTGACAGTTGTAACCGTGATCTTTCTATTCATATGTTATCTTACTAATGTTTACTTGCATATCAACAATTTAAATCTCAGAGAAAAAAAAAGACTTAATTGATTTCTCATTTGAGTTGTGTAAAAATTTCTGAACTGTGTATTTGTTTCTAATGTCACCTCATGTAAATTACTTCAGTTCTCATTCCATTTTTACTCCAATTTACATGTCTGAAACTTATTTCCATCTGCACCACAATGGCCACCATCTGCTTTCCATTTTTCAAATCCTTCAGGTTTCATAGGTAAGTTCATGATTATTGATTATTATTCTTTCCATGTGGTGTTCCTTCTGTATAGATACATTCTGCTTTCATTACAAGGTATTCTTGGCTTGGCTGCCAGGAATAGTAGATACTGCTACAACAACGGTGTTCTAATAGATTTTTCACATAAATAGCTGGCACTTCCAGCAGACCAATATCATGATAATGGTACATTGACAAGTCTCATGCTATGACGTCAGTTAGACTTGTAAAATACTTTTGTTTCAAAATATCAGGTTGCTTTTTGGTTATCACACAAGATACTTTCTAACCAAAAACTTAGTGAAAGCTTGAACCCTAACCCCGAATTACTACAAACACTGAACTTTTAATCTGACTAAATTGGTCTGATTCTGATTTTGCTCCAAAACGTAAATAGCCAATAGCTCCCAGTAACTTTCAGTACGTAAGATGTGACCATTCTTCATTTTTTATTATTATAATTATTTTAAAGAAATATTATGGGTTAGCTTCTTTGTCCTGCTTATTGATGGTTTTGCAGCCACAGAATAGGCGAAGTACCATAAATCTTCACATGTGCCAAGGTGTTTGCACTGAAGTTGGGTGGACTTTAGACTTTAACTCAAAGCAGTTTGGAGCTGCTTTAGGACAGAAACTGTACACCAAATTTTTGAAACCTATCGGCTAGAATACACTTGCTAACACGTGCTTGCCATGCTGTTAAATGCTGTGCTAAAAGCTACTGGAAAGAGTCCAGCAAAGGGCAACAAAGATGATTCAAGGATTGGAGCATCTCCCTTATGAAGAAAGGCTG
>JAOXNO010000052.1:18782807-18812753 GCA_028565335.1 Limnodromus scolopaceus
AGCTGTATTTATATTCACAGTTAATTTTTAAGAGCAGTTAAATTAAATTATTAAGCTTGAATACAAGTAGCCAAAGAAACAAGGCAGTTTCTAATACTAATTGAAAAGAAATAGAATAGTAGCATGGGAATAAAATGGGTGAATTTATCTGAGTGATGAATATAAGAAGTATTAGGACAATTATCTAAACTTGAAACTAGTAAGTGTTGTTCATTTTTTGCTTCTTTGTTTGTAAATACGCCACCAAAAAAAAGAACCAGCACCTTCAAGATCCTTATGGAATCATAGCTCTAGAGATGCTTTTTATATTTTAAAGTGTTAATGGTTAAAATGTTTATGAGCTAATGCACTGATCACATATTGAAAAAGCTAAACACATCTATACCTCCTCCATTCAGCTATAAAACCAGGATTGTTAAATATGTATTTGAATTATGGTAAAACTATAGGTACAACTACAGGCTGCCAATGGAGAATTCATCATGTGCAGGATGGTCACAAATGCTTCTTTTACCACTTAAATAAGCTGCATTTTACTAAAATGGAATAAAATGTTTTTCCCAGCACTCCTAATTTCAGTTTGTGTTCACTACAAGAGGTGCCCCCCGCAAAAAGATTTTCAAGGAAACTGAGATTCACATCCAAGAGTTGTAATTCAAAGGAAACTCCCTCTGAAGCCATCACGAGTATAACAGCCCGATCAGCCAATTTAAAAGTTGGATACACAAACTCAAAGAGCAGGAAAGACAGACATTCCAGTCGCAGCCAGAGGAAAATAAAATAGTCGGAGGGTGAGTCCATTCAAGTGTAAATACATCAGTCTGTGCCGCTTCCTTCTGAGAAAACCAGCCAAACCTCACTGATCTGCTGTGCCTACATGGTGGTCAGCAAACTCCTTCACTTGGGAAGGGGTCAAGAGCCCCTCTTGGGGCACATCCCAGTCCCCACCTGCCTCGGGGAACATTACCCCTTTGGTCCTAGTGGCCCACTGGGACAGGGCACACCTCCCGGTTGACTCTTCAGTGCTTCCAGCTGCATGCTTCAGAGCTGGCGTGTCACACAGGCTTTTGAGGAGGCACTAATCCTCACCGTGGGACTGCATGAAAGAAAGAACTCAGTCCCCTGCCGCTTCAGACAGCATCCCACACGCCCACAAGACAGGCTTTCCAGCTGGAAGTAAAAACCAATGTCATGACTCTCCCAGGTGTCAAGGAGCTTTGGAGCTCACTCCTGTGAGAAGAAAGCAGCATATGAAGGGGAGGACCATGCCTTAGTCACCTACTCTTTGAGGTGTCCAAACTCCATTGCCACAAAGGCCACCAGTAAAACCACAATGGGCTAGTAGCTTCAGCTTATGCTCACAGTACCAAATGCCCCGCTTCCTCAGGTGATGTCCCCATTTCCTCAGTGGATTTAGAGAATTCCACATGAAGGCCTCATGAGCTTTTCCTCGCAGTACTCACCAGTTCCTTGTTACTCACTGGCAGCCTCTTCTTAGGTTAGAAAGTGTCTGGAGAAGGGCAGTCGCCTTGGCTGGAAATAATTACAGCATGGCTCTTGGTACTACCTGCACTTAGGTAAATAATAAAATCCTTATACACAAAGTTATTGTGAGCTTTGTCATAATAAAACAAATAACAGGGAATAAAATGGGATTTTGGAATTGAATCTGTGTTCATCAAACTTGAACAAGTACACAGGAAAATCATAAAACCATCTGGGAGAATTAACAAAAAAAACCCTCTGATAATCTAAATAAGGCATTTCATGGCATTTTACCAGCTTACTCTTATTTGATTTAAAAACATCACATAAAGCACTCATCATTTCCTGTTATTTTGATGCAAATATTTTGCACCTGTGCCGGTCACATTTTACTGTGTTCTGTGAGAACATACTATACAGGAGATGTGTTTTTCAGCTGCCCCTCATAGGTGTGAATATCTAATAGGTGTGTAAACTCCTGCTTCCTGCTTAGCTGACCCTGTAAGACATCGGTCAGAAATATTGTGCTAATTCACAATGAAATGGCAGATAAATTGCTTGGTATTATAAAGCAAATAAGACAGACCAAAGTATAAAGCAGTATATGCTTTAATTCTGCAATCATGTGTCCAGTGACTATAGGCAGAAAATAATTGGTAACTTACTCATATGTGATCTAATTATGAAATTACGTTGAAAAGGAATAGTTGGAACTGTTCACGAGAGTTAAAACACTGCTAAAGGCAATGGCCTTGTGCTAGTCCTTATGGTCCAAGGTACCCTTACCATTGCATTCAGGAGCTTTGCATCTTGCACAGGTCATTGGAATTAGAGCCATTTGGGTGAACCACCCTGGAATTTAATTGGAACCTCGTGATTGACAATGAGGAGACTTGCTCGCCCTTCAGCCTCACACACCGTGGCATCGCACGCCTGGGAAGCGGGGAAGGTGCCTGGCTCTAACTCACAGCAAATCCTCAGGGCAGGTGTCAGGTTCCTCTCCCTCCTTCACATCTCTCCCCATCAGGATTTCTGGAAAATGAAAGTGGAAGAAAAATGCTGCCCAAGCATTGAGCCCTGATCCACAGTTAAGAAATGTGTTCATTTTTGCTTCATTTGCTGTTTTTCATAAGAAAAGGAAAGAGATGCACAGGCCTAATACTGTGTATTTGGTGTACATACAGCATGTCAAAGGGAGAGACTAAAGCAAAACTATCCAGCAAGAACCAGACAGCACAATGGTGCTGTATTGTAAAAATGGTATTTTTAAAGCACACTATAAATTCATTTGTATACATTTGTTTGCTTGTTTGAAAAACACCCCCCTAAAGTTTTAAAGCACACTATTGAGGGAAAACTGAATTTGATCTGCATGATGCCTTCTGCTCCCAGTACACAGCTGAAGATTGCCCGTCGGTAAAACCGTGGAAGGTCTCTAGCGCAGTGTGCAACACCAGAACATCAACGCTCGCCAATTCCTTAAATATTACCACGATCCAAATTCAGGAAATAAACCACATCGTTCTGGGGAACTTACTTTCTGGTGTTCCCCACGGACCACTGTAAATAACGTCACTTTACACCGACGTTCCAGACCGAAGCCTGGCCTTTTCAGGTCTTACAAGCAATCCTTAAATACCTTGTCATTTAATTGAGTATGCCATACATAGAAACCGGCTGCAAATATGTGGACTTCTGTTCTAATGCTTAACGTGCATTAGAACTGTCTGGGCAAGAAAAGAAAAAAAAACATTCAAAACCATGAGGAAGATTTGTAACAGGGAACAGTTGTTTGCAAGAAAAAGGATCCCTCCAAAGCCAGCTGTGAGGAGGAGCAGTGGGCGAGGACAGAGCTGAGCTGCCTGCACTCCAAAGTAATAAAAAATTTCTGACGACAATTCTGGTGAAACCTTTCCAGCAGGTGAAGCAATTGCTTCATCAAAATGCGGACCTGTGTCATTACTGGATCCTATTTCAGAAATCAGCATTTTAAACCAACCAAACAACAAAAACAGCTGTTGAAATTCTGCCCACCTCAACCGGCTGGAAAACTCACCAGGTGGAGGAAAAATCACCATCAGCATTCAAACAGATCCTGC
This sequence comes from Limnodromus scolopaceus, assembly GCA_028565335.1. Taxonomy (NCBI): domain Eukaryota; kingdom Metazoa; phylum Chordata; class Aves; order Charadriiformes; family Scolopacidae; genus Limnodromus; species Limnodromus scolopaceus. The sequence continues at coordinate 18,786,392 of JAOXNO010000052.1, forward strand.
TCCATACTCATACTCAACAGCTTTCCTCCTCTCCTACTCACTTCATCCAGATGTTCCAGGAGCTACTGGAAGTTCAATTAGAGGTGATATTTTATAAGTTTAAAGTGAAAAAACCAACTCCATATTTATCATTCTAGAATAAATGTATTAAACAAACATGGTTCCTCAGTGTAGAGCGTCTTCAGCACCCGACACCACCTCATAGCCAAGCTCACCTTGTGCTTGACCACACGGTGCTCAACTGCTTCTCAAAAGATGACAGGCTTGAGCTTCGGGGTATTTGAGATTCCACATATTTTAATGTTTCCCACAGATTCAGTGAAGCAGAAATGCAAACCGCGAGAGAATATTCTAACCAATTTCTAAAGCAATGTACACAGTACAGACCACACTAATGAACTCTCCCATAGAGTCAGCTGCCAAATCGGGAGCCACCACTGTGTGTTACCCCCTGGTAGGTCATAGAAAGATTTGGCATGAAGCACTTGAGCCCCAAACCTACATCATGTTCCGCTTGGTAGAACAAAGGTTCACTACACACCAAAGCAAGGTCTTTTTCAGAATTTAGTCTTCCCCGCACCGATCACGAACACCACTCCTATTGCAGACAGATGCTCCTTCTTACCCAATTCAGCATAATGAAGACGAAGGTGTTTTCATTAGAGTGGAGATTAAACTTTCTCAGAGGCAGAAAACAAATTCTGATGGGAACTGAAGGAATCGTGTCAGAAACGGCTACTCTGGCTACAATTGCAACTGTAGTTTGTTAGATTCTGCATACTGTATTTTAAAAGCTCTAAGCAAATTGGTGTTTCCAAATATTTTAATTTTCCTGTGCTTAAATATTTAAGATGCATGTAAAAAGTGAAATGCATGCAATAAATGGTACCGGTGTTACACAGCTTTTGGTGACACATAGGTAGGTTCTATCTGTGCACATACAACGTGTGCTTCCTGATGAGGCGCAGAAGCAGAGATTTCAAGCATCCTGCCTGGAGAAGTGTTCTATCGCTGCCGTGCCTTCCAAGTTAAATGCATCCCTGGTCATTTACCCTCCGTCCTACTCATTTCACTTACATAACCCAACGCAAAGCCACATTTTTATAAGCTCACTGCTCATTCTGGATTTAGGTCTGTAGACACACGTAGCAGTGAAAAAGGAACCAAAGGTTTATTTTAATAGTATCAGAAGCCTCAGCTCTAACCAGCACCAAAACAATTACCTTGATTCCTCCACCAGACACCCTGCAGTATCCAGGTACCTGCAATATCCCTGGCCCCTGCACAGGAAAACCCTTATGTTTACACAAGCACGTACTTAAGTGCTGTTTGCAGCAGCAAAGCTGTCCAGAACCAAGGCCAGTCTGACCTAAGCTCCTCACATTTTTCAAAATGCTGGACAAAACGAAAACAGCAGGTTTGACCCTTGCACACCAGGTATTTTAAAACTTTTATCAGAAGTTGCTGAATTATATTTTGTACTAATGTAACTGAAAAATCTTACCAAAACCAGTTGAGCAACTTTAACACAATAGCCGAGTCTTTCTTTCTGAAAAAACGACCCACCTGTTAACTGGGCAAAAGAATACACAACAGCCTTCTTAGATGCAGAACTGTGTACGTATAGACACACAGTTTAAAATACAATTTTAAAAAGTCAGCAGACAGGACGTTCCTTAGTCATTAACACTGTACAGACTTAGGAGCAGTTCCTTAACTTATTACATGGGTAAGGAAAACATGGGTTCACAGAAACGGCCCATCCACCCATAGCTCTTAAATAATCCCTGTAAGGAGTGATTTGGTGAAGGATCTAATGTAATTCAAAATTCTCCACTAAGGCAAGAACATTTACAGTTTACCTGCTCAACAGCCCTAAAGAGATATTTGTTTAACCTGCTCCAAAAAGACTAAAGAAGGAAATTCCAAAATATCCCTAGCATATTGGAAAAGTTCACTATCTACATGGTTACATTCATTTTGCTGCAAAGTAGGCCAAATTCTTCTGGTCACTGGACAAGAGATGAACTTATCACTGTTCTCATGCAGCAGAAGACTGCTATCACATGTATACTCAGTCGTCTCCTTTAATAACCCAATTGCTTTACAGTTCTGAGCATGTCCTATAAACAAAAATAGCCAAACCATATTAAATTTATATGGCAAACTGTCTTTCTCCAATTTTGACTGCTCCTGAAAGAACAAACGGGTATCAGTATTTATGACCAGATTTAGACCCTTCAGAAAGCATGACAGTCCTTCAGAACCCGTTCTACAACTGAAAGCTGAGAACTGTAAATATTTCCTTCCCTGTGCATTCTGATAACAAATAAGAACTTACCGATCTGTTTTTTTTATACATAGGAAACAATATCTTATAATAAAACCATAAAACGATCGGGCCCTTTGTGCCTGCAGGCTCCTTCAAGAAGGCCCAGCTCATGGACACAAGTACCTGTTCACCAGCTGTTTCACTCAAGTGTGATTCACACTCGGTCATTCAGTGCTAAAGAAAAATGAATACAATTCACCAGTCGCAGAATCAGAAGCGACAACAAACTGCAAAATCTATTCCTGTCACGTCACAACAACAGAACAGGCAGCTCTACCTGAACTGCTTTTCAAGCCATTCACTCAAGTTTCACCCAGATTTGCTGTGCAATCTTCAGGTGTTGTACGCACCTGGTTGAGCTCCAGTGTCTAGATACAGGCAGGTGGTTTAACCATTCAACAGTTCTTTGCTCCTGTATTTAACAGTATATACCCTTGGCATAGATGGATATCATAATTAAAGACAACAATGGATAACAAAACTTTTATCCTGCAGGCATTTCCATCCATGTAATTAACACCTAGGAGAAAAGGCAAGTCATTTTGCCTTCATTTGGTCAGGATAACTATCTTCGACTAACAGTTCTCACAGCTCCTCAGCTCTATCATCTGCAATTTAAGCTCCTTAATACATATATAAAAATAAAAACAAAGACATCTGCTGTAAAGACTGTTGATACAAAAATTTTACCTCTATCAGGTATGCTCTCTTTTCTGCTTTTTTAGCATAAGCGCTATCAAAACTGGGACTTACTTCAGCTCAAAATAGTCTCCCAGCAGTCTGTTTTAGTAAAGAACTTCATTCTCCCTCCAGACACATCATCATTCCACAGACTTTTATGTATCTATCCCTAATTTAATGAACCAATATTTAGGCTCATTTTTCCTTAGCTGCATATATGTGGTATGAATAAATTCTCGTGATACTGTTATCTTTAGATAGTTGAATATAGTTGAATTGTCCCTTCACTCTCAAACAAAAACAAACCAAAAAATTCAAAGGCAAAGCTTTTCTGAAGCGGCCAATCCCTTCACCGTCTCCTACTACACCCCTTATACCAACAGAGCTCTTGAAGTAGTTTAAGTTATATGTGAAAATAGACAAGATGGCACTAGTCAAACTTTTTTTAAAAACGGACCATGAAAAATCCAGGTTTTGATTTTCACTGAACAAGCCAGCAAAACTTGTTTGAAAGATAACTTCAGGCACAACAACTCCTGTGAGAGGAGGCTGGTACAGCAGAGCTGACAGGCGCTCGCTCCCCACCTGAACACTTCTGCCTGGCACCAAGGTGTCATTTTAGGGGGGGGCAGGACAGGTTTTGATCTCTCTTCCAGCCGGTATTGAGAACACTACTTCCACCTACACCTGCCTAGCACAACCTCTCCCATTCTGGTGTGGAACACCTAGGATACTGTTTTTCCAGTATTTTAAAAGGCATTTTGTCCCCCTTTAGGGGAAGTGGTACTGCCAGGGGAAAAAAACCCACAACATACATACACAAGAACATATTATTTGCCCATGCTTAAAGACAAGACAGAAAAGGGGGAAGAATTTTAAAAGTTAAACACACTGTTTTTTCACCACATTTTAATTCTGGACTGTGAGAACCCCTTATTTATTAGCAGTAAGATGTTAGGTCATTCAAGCATTTAATTTCAAGAATGTGCCTGTTAACAAGTCTGCTGATTAGGATTAATTAAGGGGGTGGAATTTCTTGGTACCTGATCACAGAGTTTACAGGAAGTATGGCAAATTCACAAGAAATCACAACTCCAGCAACAAAGAAATCAAACTTCAGATGAAGTATTTGATACAAAACTACAAAAGAATCCTTACTTTATATAGAGTTAGTCGGGCACTAAACAGCATCAGAAAACACACAACGTGGAATACTCGTCTGTGTAGACTGCCCTTAATTTTTGTCCCTGAGGAGGTAAGGTGCAGCAAAGCATGTGGTCGGAATTCATCTGCAGCTTCCATCTACCATCACCAGGGCTCTGAAACCTAAACTGATGGGGTTTCTCAGTAGTAAAAATCCTACTAAGGAATCATTCTGTTAATAAACTTTCCAAAATATGTAACTGCTGGAACTTTTCAATAATCCAATCCCAAAACTTCCACTAAATTCAAAAGAAACAAAATTACTCCCAACATAATCAATCTGCACCCTTGGTATCACAAGTCTTCATTTCTAATAATGTAGTGGCAGCTCTGTAATTTAAAATATATGCCTTGTTACTGTGATGAAAACCAAACAGTTTTAAATGTAAAAAAATATTTATTTTGATTTTGTATACAAGAGAGTCAAAACAGCTGAACAATTATTAGTATTGGCAATTTTAGTGAATATTTAATGGCAAATATTTCTAACCCCACTTTACAAAAACAAGTGCTTTTAAAATTATAAACATGTTTTTGATTTTACTTAAGTATCGTTTTTCACCCAACTAGTGGTTAATCCAGTGGTTTTAAATAATTAAAATAACAGAGATTAACACAGTAAATTACACTGAAACTTTTGACCAGAGCATTAAAAGATTACTCTGAGGAACCAATGCTCCCTCCTCATTTACATCTAATTATTACCTACTGAGAAAAATATGTAAACTGTATGCAGGTTTTTGAAACATATTTTTAGTGAGTGTAGAAAAGTTAGCCGACTGTAGAAGTATCTGCTGGTTTATTCTGTGGCTACTGCACTTACAGAAAAGCAACCAAGACATACAATTTCCAAGCTTTCTTAAAAAGGAAAAAAGATGCTTTGAAAAAGACTAAGTTACTAAATAAATACATTCTTTGTATGGTATATCCACCTCCCTTTCCATAAAACTCCTAACAAATTATTTCAACTCTAAAGGGAAGCATTTATTAATTTAAAATGCAAATATTATTTCTTAAAGCCTTTCTTAGTAAGTAGTTACAACTCATTTTTATCACATACAAGCTCTAAATAAAATAGCATGTTTTAAGGAAGACTGCAAGACTGAAAGCTTGTATTAAATAACTCCTTAAGGCAAGGACACCCGCAACTATTTTTCACACAGTTTGCAAGACTGCTGAAAAGTTTGAGCCTAGACTCTCATGATCTAGTGGTTGTCATCAAAGCAATCTTTGTCAAGAGACACTTCACATGCCAATCCCAAAACCAGTTGGTCGTCACAGAGACAATTTTGTAAGGAAAAATTGCATAGTTTTACAATTGTATACAAAAAAAAGGTAATGTTTTTTTCATCTGTGATGGATGAAGTAAACCTGTTGTCTGAGACTATCAGCCGTCAAAAAGCCAAGGAATTCTTGAAGCTACACAAAAGAACTTTGGAAAAAAAGACAGTTTGGTAAAACCATCAGTCATCTTCCGTATTTAAGGTGCATTAAGATGGAGACTGCCAAAGACCACATTTTGATTCTAATCTCACAGTTTTTATGCAGGTTCCAATTTTGATCCTGAACTCACAAAATCCTCTGCAGTTTTGTAGCTAATAGTAAAAAAATATGGAAAAATATTACAAACAAATCTTTTTATTACAGATTACAAATAAATCTGCAAATATTTTGGTAACTCTGAATAGCACTTTACAATTTACATCAACACCTGCCAGTTTCATCGTCTCTCAAACCTACGAAGCCTTTGCCTTCTTACTTCCTCTTCTGAATGTTGCTCAGGTGGAAACCAAAAACCATAGGGTCGCCGCTCATTATTATATGTTCCTCCACCAAAATCTACAAGACACAATGAAAAACAACTGTTATTTTGTTCTGTTATATGAGAAAAATGCACATACACCCTCCAATCCAAAGCATCACAACAGAGTTGAACGTTTCCAATTCCAATGGTTTCAGGACGATTGCAACTTCCAGCAACTGCTCTTAAAGACACTGAAATATCAAAGACAAAAAAACCAAACCAACACACCACAACCAAAAGAACACCCAAACATCTAACAAGCATTAACCCAGGAGTTCACATTTTTCATGATTCGTACTTTATTTGAAAGTCCTCAAGTAGTTCCTTCTGGCAAAATAAAGCTTTTGGTTTTGCTTTCCATATTGCAGTCCCCCAGGTGCTGACCCACGCCAGACGCACACACAGCTCCCATCCTGCCTCGGCAGCAATTTCAGACAAACTCCACATGGCACCTCATCCAGACAGAACCATAAGCAACTGAATCTGAGCAGAAATAGCACACCAAGACCGAAGGTTTTCTGCCCTGGCACCCCATGAGAAGGTGAGAACAGGCCATTCTAGCAACTCTTCAGAATTCACATGAAGTGACAAAGCAAAGGAACGATTTAAAGGCTGTGGTTCACACCCCCTGAACTGAGGGGCTCTGGGAAACAGGAGTGAGAGGCTGCCCTCTGAGCACAGCTACAGCCTTAAGGATAAGCAAATAAACTTTAAAGATAACACAACGGCCTCTGTAACATTCAGTATTTTTTTAAACTTTCATCTCAGGGTCTCATTTAAATTAGCTACAGTGAATATGGAAAACCAAAAATAAATATTGTAGTACTACTATGTTCATTTTCAAGATGAATTTCAAATGCAATTTCTGTATCAGAAATTGTCTGTAGTAAACACATAAGGCCTGTTCCCATGACAGGCAGTCCAGAGGGTCCACCTTACCAAGAGCCTCTCTTAGTTTCCAATTCAATTACAAGAGCAGCTTAGTTCGTAGAGTACTCACTAACAAGTGTATGATTCTGTGACAATATTAGAATGCATTCATAATTTTCCTTTTATGTTTGCCAAGAAGTCAAAATTTTGGAAAATGCTTCCAGAGGTAACAATAGCTGCTCAAACTCTGGTAGGCAGCAATATTAACATAAGTGTTTATAAAATGAGTTGCACTGTTTAAAAGGATTTTTCAAATTCATATTAATATATAGGAAATACATTTAATGTATATTTTAGTATTTTATCTTCAGCTTGTCCCTGTGTCTCAACTTGCTAGAGACAAATCTGAAAAATATTTAAGCTGTTACTCTGTCTCCGAAAATGCTATGCCACTATTTGAGAAATACTGTTCAAAATATTATAGAAAGCTAACATTTATTGGAAGTCATAGAGCTTGGCACAGGATTTTTTTTTAAATCCAAAAGAAATCTCCTTCTCTAAAAAAAATTAGACATGGGTAGAATAGTTTTCATTAACAAAAATATATTAAGCTGAACTAAATGTTCATTTACTATATTTATTTTACCTCATTTTAAATTTCTTGTCAATTCATTGGCAATTAAATATCAAGGTTCCTCATGAAAACATTTCTTTTTCTATATAGCATCCTTAGTTTTTTGTTTAAGAAATCAGATATCACTTATACAGTTAAGGCAAGTACTGGCAGAGTCCCCATAAAATATGCTCAACATTTCAAATATAGATGTGCTTTAATAATCACTAGAAAGAGATGGTATTTTAGAAAAATGCAAAATGCTCCATCATATGTTGACCCAAAAATGAAAGACTGACAATGTATTTTGAAAAGCTTTATGTTCAAGAAAAGGTATTATTTCACATGAAACAATATGGTGAGGAGTGAAGTTGTCTAAATGTGAAAGTTTCTATTCTTCTGTATGCTCTGGATGTTAACGCGCAGGCAGCAATCACTACAGACAAACAGCAGGAGTTTCTGCTTTGGACATTCACAGCTCACATTATACCAAATCACCAACATGGTCAACCTCCAGAAGTGCCCCACCCCCTAGAAACTAATTCTAGTCACAAAACCAAATGCCAGAACACGAAAAGATGCCAGCAAAGAGGCACGATTTGGTCCTATCTAGGAGGCATAATCCTTATGTTTTCCAAAGAGCTTTACATTTAAAGCATCATTTTGAAAGATCAAATCATTTTGTAGTGAAAAGCAAAGAAAGTGGAGAGTATTACATGCTGAACTGCTTTAAGAAATTCAAAGAGATGTCTGAGGAGCAATTTAATAGTCAAATAATATGACTTATAATCCACACAGGTCCATAGGTTTTAGTAAAGGATGCCCAAGATGACAGCTGCAACTGGGCCATTTCTCTCTTCCTCCTTGAAAAAAAAAAAAAAAAAGAGAGTGTGCACATACTAGCTTCCAATATTAAATTCATACTTTTAATTGTGCACATACAACTCCATTAGCAAGTAAGAAAGTGATTGAATAATGCAATCTTAGACCCTTGCACTGCATCTCAGCGGGGAGACAGCAGGCACTAGGTCGGTGCCTCTTCAGGGCCTGGGGACATCGGGGTCTCACCCAGCAGATGGCACCGGAGCCACGCAGGCCACCACAGAAATTAGGACAAACTCCAACCAACAAAGCATTCTGCCTTGTAAGCAGAATTAGGGTTATTTTGAAACAGATGGGCTCTAGAGAAGCTGCTGCACTGAATATTATACAGTTGTTTATTGTCTGGCTGGTTTGAAACCCAGGGATTATTTGCCAGCATCTAGCAGTTTCTCTGTCACATCAGGTCCCATCAAAAGGGAAGCAAAGTGAAAGCCACTGGAATACATATATACTTTTTTCTTTACCAAACCAGTCCTAAATTCAGAACTTGCTATTGCGTACAGTGCTGTAGAGCAGAATGTCTGTCCTGACAACACCAACTGCATAACCAACATCTTAACCCTGAAGCTGAACACCTAACACAGCTATCTTTTATATAAGAATCCTCCAAATTTTGCCTACCTTGTTATCACATAAAATTTATCTAGTATTTTTCTCATTTTATGCATCTGCAACACAATGCTGTCACCCTCGGACACGCACAACACACTGAGGCTTTTCACTGTAACAGCGATCAGCTCAAAGTCCCCTTTCCACACATTCTCAGCACTCAAATACTAAAGTACAGTTACCTGATGCATGATCTGGAGAAGCAGACAGGAAGAGGTGAAAAAACTAACATTGTTAGTGACAACAATTCATCACTTAGAATATTTCCTTGGAAATAGCAGAAAAAACCCAACACAAAACTAAAGACGACAACCGTTTCCCCAAAGCAAGCAGACAGGTGACAGGACATACTCGGCATCAGTGGAATTAGAAGTTCTAGCTACATCAGTCTAACTGGTAATTCATAACTGCTCTCTGGAATATGACACGTGAAGCTCCAGCCAAACGCACTGGAAACGCGAGCAGACCACTCCGCACACAGTATATAGATTTCCCAGAAACACCAGAGATGGATCTGGCTGTGGCACAGCCAGCCTTGGCCGGCAGCAAAGCCAAACTCACACAGCCAGCTGGCAGCGCAAACGAGCCATCCCCAGCCCTCTAATCATCAAGATCAGATATAAGGACCATTTTAAACATGCCATCCTCCCAGCGTGGTAATAGCTGTAGAATGTGTGTGAAGTGGACATTTCTTGCTCCTCTGCATGAAATTCAGCATAAGGAAGAAAAACCAATGGTCACCCTACAGGACGAGCCAGACAAAATCTCTACACAGAGTGGTGTAGTACAAGCCACAGAAGTGTTACATTGAAGAGACTCACTTGATTTTTCCCTCCACTCTGAAGTAATGGCCTTAGTTTTACGTTAAATAATAGGATTTGCAAACAAAACACTCACAGCAGCCTTTTCCCTGTTTTACGCTGCACTAGAAGCCAGACAGGGACTACAGTTGAAAAAAAACCATAAAATGGCAAATCTGCTTTTATACTCTCTTCTCCTTCCTTCTGCAAAACGCAGACATGCTATACACTAGATTTGGCTTTTTAACACTTATCACTGTCCAATTTTTTCCTGTTCTGCTCCACGCAGACCACATTTAATAGCCTACGCTATTGTTTCTAACACTGCCCTTTAAGTTTTTGTCAATGTATGAAAGAATTTTGTCATGCTATGAAACAAACTATTCTTCCTGGTGCTGGTGCCAACATTCCTCATCTACAGACTTTAACATCGCAAAGTGGTGAAGAACAGAAATGGAAGTCCAGCTACTGTTTCTGTGCTGTGCTTTGGAATGGCTGACAAAAGAAAAGTCAAATTAGCAGGAAGTTAGTTGTGGGTAATAAAGTTAGAAGGAAAGTAACATACAATGAATCCAGAAAGAACTAGATTGTTAGAAGAACAAGCGAGACGGATCTTGAACGCTGAGTCTCTCGCTTGTTTTTAAAAGAGATGATAAAATTGGGAAACACACAAATCCATTCCCTCCAAAACACCTGATAATTTGTTTTGGTTAGGGGAAGAGATGGCTAAGACTTATTTTGGATACCTTAATCGCTCCATACATGAGGATTTTAAAATCTATTTTAATCACACCACAAATTCTCATTTTTGCTGTATCCATATCACTAAAATAACAAACTCTTGTTAAAGTAACAAAAGTTGTTAGAAGTCAAAACTGCACACAGTACTCGATGTGGGGCCACACCAGTGCGTGTAGAGCAGGACAGTCATCTCCTTTGACAGGCTAGCTATGCTGTGCTTGATGCACTTGAGGACACAGTTGGCCCTTTTGGCTGCCGGGGCTCACTGTTGACTCATATTGAGTTGAATAACTTGCCATCAACCCAAACTCCCAGACATCTTTCTGCAGGGCTGCTCTCCAGCCTCTCATCCCCCAGTTTGTACATATAACCAGGATTACCCCATCCCAGGTGCACTTCTCTTGTTAAATATCACACAGTTGGTAACTGCCCAGCTCTCTAGTCTGTCCAGATCTCTTGGGAAGACCTTGCCCATCCTACCATTACCTGAGATGGCATGGTACTCCAAGCATCATCCCAACAAAATTAACAGAACTTACTATGAACAAGGACATTACATTTGTGTAAGTCCATTTCCTCCCAATTTTTATTCCTCTGAAGTGTATACTGCATTATGAAATTATGCCAATTTTCTACTTTGATCCCTCCTCCACTTTCAATGTTATGTATTAATTTATATTTTTCTTTGACTATTCCCCTTGTTTTTTCTTGATCAAATTTCTCAGCAACTAAACTGGTATTATTTCCTTGAGGTTTGTTGTTACAAGGGCCATTAAGAAATGACAGTTTTTAAACCCACAACTTAAATATACTTTCCTCTTTACAGAGCCTATTTGAAATTATTAATACTTGTTAAGATCTGTATTTACCATCTACTAAAAAACCTTGAAGTAAAAAAAATTAAGCAGTATGTACTTACTGCCAGAGGTAAACCAGAGAGCTATGGAGACCACTTGCTCAGAGCCTAAGATCAGAATCGGACAACGGCTTCTGCTTTAACATATCAAAAAATTCCTGTTGAGCTCATGCTGTGTAAGAGATTTTACATTTATGTATAGTCAGTTATTAACTTGTTCATCTAAAGAAATAAAGTGGAAAATTAGAAGTCCTTATATTTATCTGCAAATAACTGAAAAAGTAAAAAGTGCTACCTAATGAGTCTTAGTAGATCCAGAATCCTGAATACTGTCAGTATCAGTAATTTTGGCAAATTATTTAATTATACATAGTAACTCCTTTATTTAATAAGGCAAATGGGCTTTGGCTTTCCATTTAAAACTGTTGTTAAAAGGTGTCCAGAAGCCTAACTGGTTTGTTGTTTTTTTCAATTACATTCTATTTTTCATCCAAACACTGCTTTACATGAAGTTGATTAAAAAAAAGTACTAAATAAATGCATTATTCATCCTTTATAGTATCATCATAGCAATGTGTTAAAAAACTGACTAAATGAATGTTTAGGCTATGTAATTACTTAAATGAATAAAGACAGAAAGTACCAAGTTATGCTGATTTGAATCATCATTCTTCCCTCTTTGAAAAAATACTCAAAGCTAGATTTAAATTAATTCAGGTTTGTCAAACCTAGGTGCTAGGCCCAGCGTTTCATGTACTACAGGATATAAATGGTACTCCATACTGTCTGCCAAGTCACTGAAAAACTTAACAAGTGCACACATTCACCACCACCGTGCAATGCTCTGTGAGCCACATCTGAAATACTGAGCTATGATGTCTAATAAATTCTTTGCAGAAAGGACCACATCTATCCCTACTCAAGCTTGCTAAATGTAACTAACTGCATCAGCAAAACTTCTTGAGCTAATGAAACTAAGACTTTTTGATCAGAGCTGGCTCATGTCCAAACAGCTTTCTGGGCAAGCTGAGCTTGCTCACCTATGTCTACAAGACTGCACAGTTGTATTAGATTGAATATGAAATACAAAATTGTCCTGAATATTCCTTTTGAGTATAATCCTAAAATGTACTGCTGCCAATTGACAACAGCGGGGAATCTATTGTAATGCTCAAAATATTACAGATTTATTTTTAAATGCAAGCTAGAGGGTCCAGACAAAAAACCAAAAAGTATAGAAGAGAAGCAAACTAGAACACAGTTGGCCTTAGGACCACAAGGATGCAACCACAATGATCGTCAACAAGACATAATATGGAGATACATAGTTTTCTTGAAACTACCACAAATGACTGATTTATTCAGTCAGACATCAGAAAAAGGTTCAAAACATAATTAAGATATTCCCAATGAACAAATGTAAATTATACCCAGTCTATAGAATTAATCCAATGATAAAACAACAAGAGTTAAAATACTAAATCATGGGTAAATTCAAGATTAGGAATATTCACTGACCTCAGTTTACTACTAGAAGCATCCCCAAACTTTAACATTCGTAAGACTCTTACTTTATATATAATCATATTTGGGAAAAAACCCCACTGAGTTTTTCCTTTACTGCATTTCTGCATGCCTAACAAAGATGCACAGCAACAAAGGAACTCCAAACAATATCCATTTCCCAATGCCAAGACTAAGAAAGCCGGACAGACGGAGACACCAACGCAGACTGAAGCTGCTCACAGCAACTACCACTTTCTGCAAAGTGGAAGAGAGTGCTTTTATGTAGCCCACACGCAGCTTCTTCTAATTATGCCCACAGCTGTTAAGCAGAACTGCCTGTTCTTCAGCAAGGTGACCCTGCCAAACCCACTGTGAAAGGAACAACAGTTGTTCCTTTAAGAAAAAGTTCTTTTTACTGAGAGGAAAAAAAAAAAAATAATCCAGAGACCACTGAAGTCAGTGAAAAGCCTCACATTTGTATCACTGAGCCTGCATCAAAACACCAAGAACAGCCTCTACCTCCATATGAAAACCATGCTTTTATAATAGATGTAGTGTGAACATAAGAAAAACATCTCTAGCTACAATGATTTGAGTATTTCTTTAATAAAGTGTTTTCTTCCTATTTTAATTTTCTTTGGCAGTTGAAACTTTTGCAAGAAGGAAACCATCAAGAAGAAAGATGCATTGGCAGTACCTTCAAAAATGTTTGCATATTTAGGAAGTCTCAGAGGGAAAAAAAAAATAAAAATCAGCATTCTGTATACATTTTAGCATGAAAATCTGAATAAATACTTTTTGTCAGTACTACATACAAAACAGAGCAAAGTAGACTTGAAAAGCGTGATGTATTAGTATGTCAAACTGAATCTGAAATTATGTTCTAAATTATTCTCAATGTACTCATGTCACAACGCTTCATTATTTTCTATTTTTAAAGTTTTTCACATTAGTAAGTGCGAACACATTACCATTCACATGGAATGAAGCCCTACTTTTAAATTAATAGTCTGTCTTTTCATCCCTATAGCATATAACTCAGGAACACTGCATCCAAGGAAACTCAAAACCTTAGGCAATATTGGATGCACCAATGGACAGAACTTTTTCAGGAAAGGCAGATGAGAAAAATGAGGAACACAGTCTCATTCATTTGCGTAACAAACTTTAATATAAATGTACTTTGGATCAAAACCCAGTTTCTGTTAATAAGCAAAACACATTTTAGTTCTTCCAGTACACTAATAAATTGTTGAACTAGTTTTCTTCTATATGCAGAAGTGTTTCAAAGGCAAGAGGAAAAGGATGCACACAGAACTCCTGAATAACAGGCAGGAAGGGAAATAGAAAAGGCAAAAAACCAAACTACTAAAGACCATACAAGCAGTTTGCACAACATTTTCTAGTGTTGGTTTGCCCATTAAAAGTATTCTCTTAGCACATTTTCCTCCAGATACCTGAAGGAAATCACTTTGTGTGTGTGAATACGCTCTGCACACACACACAAAAAAGTTGGACTTTAAGACTCAGATGCAAGTCCTAGCATATGACTTCATGAAATGCATTTTAACCTGATTACCATGCACTGCACATTTGATATATAAACTATTGTAAGCCATTTTTGAAGAAAACCATCAATCAAATGCAATGATTGGCATTCCTACAATTGCAGAGAGGAAAGAACACTGATTGAAAAAAAAATTAAATTATACAGCATTTCTCTATAGTCTTATCACATCAGTTTCATTCTTATTGCAATGTTCCATGGATTTGGCAAATTTCATAGACTACTAATAGAATTCCAGTCTCAGTAGAAGAAAACAGAAATGAGAAGTCTTAAAAATTCAGCGAACAAGCCAGGCAGATGTCTAGGTATTTCCTAACTACACCACAAATACAGTTATGACTAGCCCATACTTGGCCATCTAAAAACTTCAAGTGGATGGCTTAGAGTTTTTTGTTTTGTTTAAAATTGAACTAAAGAAATGCATAGACAGACAGATTCACTATAAAATATAAAAGAGGAATATCTATATATGTGTACTTAGACATATTTCTCCTTAATCACAAACTATAAAGACTATCACCTGCATGCTTAAAGAAGTTAGTCTTAAGAAAAAGAGGAACATTCCATGAGCTTCCAAGGTATTCTTTACATTATTGAGATTGAGAGACAGACACTTAGAAGTTCAACTCACCAAAAAAAAAAATCACAACACCCACCATAACAAAAATCCAAATCCACATCCTACGCTAATTGAGATATTTCTTCAGAGCAGAATATCAAGTAAATAATAGATAAGAGATATGGTATACTGGGGTTACATTAAGGATGGCTGCTAATACTAGTATTAAACAAAAATGGCAACCATATAGTTTAAATATCAAAGGTTATGATTTTTTAAACCCGAAGTTATTTTTTCTTGACTTACCTAATGGAAGAATTATTGCAATTTGTAACCAATATAGATTACGAGAATAAGAATGAAAATTAAAAAACAAAGACAAAACCCACCAAACCTTTGGAGAAAAAAAACCTTAATGGTGTTTAAACTGATTCTTGTTTGGGACAACAACATATCTAAAGCTGGGAATGGACAGAATATAACCATTCCTTTTAGTAAACAGACCTAAATAATTTTGACAGTTTAATAGTCTTAAAACTGGTGTCTACACAAATTCCATTAGCCCAGTAATTCCCTTTGTTGCATTACATACCAGTAATTATTAATACTTAATAAATTTTCAGGGTATGGCATAAAAATAGAATTGCAGTTCAGGAATGCATGGCTGTGGAATAAGCAGAAATGCAGTACCTTTATGGCGGCTTAACCTTACAGAAGCGTAACTACTGACTTTAAGTTTGATGCACATCTTAACACAAATTAGCGTTCACTTGTGAACAGCTGACACCAGGAAATTCTGTACTATGCCACTGATTCTTTTAATAGCTTACTAGGATACTAACACAGTAACTTAGAAGAAAATTCAACAAATCAATACTCCAAATCTGTAGTGGTACATTTTGTAGCCTAAAAACCCTAATAAATGCATTTGCCCAACTAAGAAAAAAAACAATCAATTTAAATTTTTCAGTACCTAAAGGGGCCCTACAGGAAGGATGGGGAGGGACTGTTTATCAGGGAATGTAGCAATAGGATGAGGGGTAACGGTTTTAAATTGAAAGAGGGGAGATTTAGACTAGATACTAGAAAGAAATTCTTTACTGTGAGGGTGGTGAGACACTGGAACAGGTTGCCCGGAGAAGCTGTGGATGCCCCATCCCTGGGGATATTCAAGGCCAGGCTGGATGGGGCTTTGAGCAACCTGCTGTAGTGGGAGGTGTCCCTGCCCATGGCAGGGGGGTTGGAACTCAATGATCTTTAAGGTCTCTTGCAACTCTAACCATTCTATGATTTTATGAAATCATTGCAATACGTTTTTTGTCCAAGCTACAGAGCAACTATGATGGTATAAATATCATGGTTGGGAAAAGATTAAAAAAAAGTTTAAGGAAAGAGAGCCCTAAATTTTAATTGTGGTACCTGGTCTTACAACCATTTAGCTACCTTTTTCAAATTATTTTATGTAAATTTTAGTCATGTTAAGTACCTGTTTCATCATCCATGTAATTGCAAGCAACTGTGAATGTCATGCTTTAGGGAAAAATGTATTGCGTTCAAAGGACAGTGCTCATTCAAGCTAATTATTTTTCAAACTAACTGACAGGGAAGAATATCCTAATTGCTCGTTAGCACAGTAGATTTAAGCTCATCCTTTGTGTCACTAAAACACATATGATCAATTATATGCTCTAGATTACCTTCTTTGGGAAATAAAGTATCTGCCTATAGGGAAGCTTAACTTTTAAGCAGCTTGTTTAAAGAAGTATTTTAAGAGTTCAGTTCTGAAGTCTTGCTTTTCCAAACTAAGGTGCTCCAGCAGGTAGAAGAAAGGGGTGCAAAATTAAAGCACTCCTGTGAAACCACTGAAGTCAACATCTATATATATCTTTGATCACACCAAACTATATTTGAAACAATATACAATGGCACATTTTCCTGCTTCACTTATCTGTGAGGCTTAAAAACTATAACTAGGAATGAGAACAGACACTAACATAGTCTTAAGAAATGCTGCTGTCTCAAATAGAAGTTAAAAATGTTACTTGTTATGCTACAGTTATCTACGAGCGAGATATACTTAGATAGAGACACTATTTAAATTCTCTCTCATGTTTCACAGGGCATCGTCCAAATAATATTTCCACTTATAATTGAAAACTTTGTCCAAAAACAACAAGCAGACAAGAAATACTTATCACTAGTGATGTAGATTTTTTAAGGCTACAAATGAAAGCTGTAGGTGTTCCACACTGATATATGAAAGCCTTTGTAGTGTGTACTATCTAGGTATTTGTATTATCATAATTCGCTCATTGTTATTTGTATTGTTTCCTTGATAGTTTCAAAAAACCATAAACATGCCTCATTCTTGAAGATAACAGTTCAAAACTCTTAGTATTAAAAACTTTAAAGGACTTCTCTTTCAAACTCATGTTAAAAATGATGTAAAATGTCATGTAAAAACAACAGTAAAAGTATGCCTTACAATAAAGCTCATTTTAGACCCATTCCTTCCCAAAATCTAGTACTTACATAGGACAGTACATTGATATGACTTTGTTAATTTAAAAGTTCCTGAGACAGCATGAACAGTAACTAATTCACTGTCTTCTGCTGACAAACCAGATGGACTAAATGCTATTTTATGATTTAATTGAAAGCTAAGATTGTCACTATCTTCTATGGTTTTCAGTACAGTTTCATTGAAATGGGGACTGCTCAGATTGCAGTAATTTCTAGAAAACAAATATATTACAATAATTTTGCTGCAGATAATGTATTTTTTTTAAGTTTCTAGCTTCACAATGTTGAGGGAAAGTTAGACAGAACTACACTTAAAGAACAAAGGTGAACACAAAATTGAAGATAACTAGAAATAAAAAAAAAAAAAATCACTTAAAGTCCCCCTAATTTCCCTAAAAGTCTGCACTTCTGCCTCCCCAGTGACTTTCACAATAGATGCAAACTTAATAAAGCAAAAAGCTGTATTTACTTTAAAATATATGTTAATGAATTTCTCAAACTGGAAAAGCCTTTTCCTATCACAATCTTGCCTCATCTGCTCCCTTTTAAAAAGTATCTTCCAGATAACATGACATATTCTTCGTAATAAAAAATAGGATCACAGAAGGTGTGAAAGTAAAAGTGATAATGATTTGTCAAGATACCCATTTTCATATTTTGCCTGGTATTTCTCTGACAGCCATAACACAGTGGTGTAAGTTAATTTCCTGAGCAGAGATTTATGAATGGTGCTCTGCATTTTAAGTCTTACAGTTACAAGTAGAGGCTTCTGTATCTTTTTCCTAATGAACACTTTTTTCTTGCACCCAGGGAGTGCAAGAGAATACCAAGACTAAGAAAAAGAAGGAAAATGACATTGACAGATATTCAGTCAGGTTATTATTTTTTTAAGATTAAATGTTACAGCTTCACCAAATTTAAAAGAAATAGTACAGATTTCTTAAGTTAAGGAGCACCTAAAGCCTGTGGCTGAATTCCCAAAGGAATCCATATTGACATGCAACAGATAAAAGAGGAAGCAATGTTTGATATGAAAAAACTATTTCAATATCAGAAAACACATACTATGTTCATTTCTGCCCTTTATTTTATTATAGAATCATAGAATGGTTAGAGTTGGAAGGGACCTTAAGGATCATCGAGTTCCAACCCCCCCTGCCATGGGCAGGGGGGACCCATTCAGCCTGGTCTTGAACTCCTCCAGGAATGGGGCATCCACAACTTCTCTGGGCAGCCTGTTACTGTGTGGGTGGTGAGACACTGGAAAGAATTTTTTCTAGTATCTAATCTAAATCTCTCCTCTTTCAATTTAAATATTTACACAAATCACTTCAATATAAAAAAAATTCATAACTGTGTGATGGAAATTTTACATGTGAGGTTCTAATAATATGCTGTCAGTCCTATTGATCAGATTTTCCCTCAAGTCTTGAAGTTTTCAGAAGCTGAGAAATAGATTCTACAAAAATTATTTTTCCCCCTCTTGTTTCCCTTGCATTATAAAAAGATAAACGTATTCTAATGAATGTATTTTACTAATTTAACTAATAAATTTCAATTAAATCACCATTTTTCCTTCTAAACATTTCTATGTTTTTTTTTCTTTAGGTCTTTTAGCTAGCTAGAATATAAGTTTCCTTTAAGGTAGATAAGGACAGAGTGAGAAGTAAGAATCGGTACATTGTCAATTTGTATAAATTGTATAAATTTGTATAAAAAGCAAAACTATACACACAAAGTTTAAATGTTGGCAACATCAATTCTTCTATTATACCACTTCATACTGCATTTTAGAGTACCGTAAATTTTTTTTGGCAAACTCAGTAAACAAGTTTACTAAAGGTTTTTTGTTATCAAAGGATTTCTTTTACTACAGTAGTAACTAAGGTAATAAAATAATAAACAATTATGAATAAATGTAATTACACTAACAGAATGATGCTGCATCCTCACACTACATTCTCTGAAAATTCTACCAGGAAACTTTTATCTGTTTCTGAAGTTATCTCCAAAATACTGAAAATAAATAATGAGCAATACATTCTTTCCCCGCCTTGGTATGAATTGTAACTTAAAACATAAAATGCAATTCCTACCTCTTTCATTAAGACTGTTTAGCACTGCCCTTTCCAGTTGTTCTTCTTCAGTGAGGCCACCTGTATAATCGTAATAGCTCCTTGGCGTTCTATATTGGTAACCCGGATAGTCATAATAGTCTGTAAAATGAATACAAAATACAGAAAATAAACTGCTGCTACTCAGGAGGAGACTGAAATCAAATATTATCTCTATGCTATCTTTCTTCCACAAATTATTTCAATTTGGGAAAGAAAAAAATTAGTATTCAATTACTTATACAATATATGCCATAAATCAATTTTTAATTTACGAAGTCGGATTGCGGTAACAGGAGAGAGAAAAACAACAGAAAAAAGATGGAGCAAGTATCTTGGGGTTTTTTAATTGTTATAAATAAGTGTCTTAGAATTACCATTATTAAGAAGTTTCACATGGAAATTGAAAGACACTTTTCATCAGCTCCTTTTAACATTTAATTGTCAATACTTGGATACCTTATGAATGTCACTACAACAGCAACAAAAAAACAGGTAGGTTTAGGCTTTTTCCCACCTGTCTGTCCCTTCCCCCCGGTGCCCATAAACGATACATGCTGATGCCATCATGAATTCAAATAATGTTTGGATCTAGAAAACACAAGGGAAAAGATTCCTGCAAATTTTTGCAGTAATATATACAGCTACACCTATACATGCACAGCTACACCTGCCCTGGAAAAACCCCACCAGACCGTAGATCTCAGCTCATCACTGTATGTTGCCTGCTTTACTGACAACCAAGAATTTCTAACCATTTGCAAAGTTTGTCAAAAACGAGTGTGAACAAACCATCATCCACTCAAACACATACGATTTAAAAGAAAAAAATTACTTGGCTATAGAACTGAACAAGACTCTCTTCCTTCTAACACAATCTGATCTTGCCTAACAGAAAAATTAAGGAGAAAAGTCCCATTTTTCTATTCCATTTTTGCATCTTCAAAATACAGACCTTTGGGTGATATTTTAATTTCTTTTCCAGACAGCTGGACAGGGGATTTTGAATAACCATTGTACAGAAATGTAGCCAGTTTCTTCCAACTGATTGAAAACGTATACAAGTTTTTCAAAATGAAATAATTGGAAATATTTTTGTATGAAACAAATACAGCACACCATTTCCCTTATCTGCAGATTACTAGCATCAATGATAATCTTCTGTTATCTCCTAGTTACATGGATTCCATGTGTAATCTTCTTGTGGAGTTTCTGTGCTTAGTAAAAAGCACAGACTATGAAATGAGGATATAAAAATAATTTATTTAAAAAAAATAAATCACTGTGTTAAAGAACCTCAAGACAAAGAAATATAGCAACACCCTATCTTAAAGTTATACATGACAAGCAGGACTACACACTACTCTGTACAGGAGTGTATATATTCCTCTGTGTATTATGCAAATATATCTCCATCTATTTTATAGAGATAGTCTTAACTTCCAGTAACCTGAAATTCTGCCATTTCTCAAATGATCAGCAATGCCTTTGGTTAGAAAAGATTTTTTGTATTTTTTAATCTGTATGAATTACAGCCATATTTTTATAAAACTTTAAAAGCCTTTAAGTCATACTGGGAACATTCAAGAGATCATTCTGCTGAAAAAAATCAAACTGACTGCAGGATACTATTTAGCTGTTATATATTGCACTTTTGATGCAATCTTCATATATTCCCCTCATTCCCCTCTCCTTATGTTAACCTGAATGAACGTTTTCTCAGCTGTAAATTTATTTTCTGGTGATTTCAAAACTGCATGCATGAAGACTATAAAAATTCTTGTACTAAAAGCATGAAATTAGCTGATGAAAGAAAAAGGATGTAATATTTCAAGTTTGTTCTATTGCTGTAAGTTTTTGTATAGTTAATGGTTTACACTGTCATCAAGTTATAAGTGCTCAGAAAGCCGTAATCTTTTATTTTAAAATGAGAAACAGTTCGGTAACATCGACATGTTGGAGGTGTTCCTATTAATCAAAATAAATGTCCTAATACTTTATTCATGAACTACATTTAGAGAAAATCCTAATTAATTTACTAAATGTGCTAAAATTACACTTACTTTTTTTCTAATGCTCTTTCCTTGTACTGTTTCATAAAGTCTCTTCTGATGATAACTTTGTCTATTTTTCTTTTAAATAGGTATTTAAAGGCAGATAGTAATATATCAGCAATACCATAAAATGAAAAATTAATCAAGGTAAAGAGGTACTGTATATGCCTCATTAGCCTATGACACTAGAGAGAGTTTTCTTAATTCACAGGTGGCCAAATTATATATATCATATACCAAGCAAAAGGCTACAACTTCCATAAAGACTTCTGCAAATGGGATGAAAGACAAGTGCAAAGTATATACACAGGGAATGAACATAAGACGTATACATTTATTTTTTTAATTTTTTTAGGTGTAAGTCATTTTAGATAAATGAATTTAGTACAAAAGAAGTAAAACATGTATTTACATCTAAAGCCAAGCTTGGAAGACAGGATAATTCAGGTTAACCCTCTCCTTTATCTCCCTTTTGTCCAAAACAAGTCAAATCAACAGCATGGCTACCTCAGGGTCTGCCTGAGACACATAAAAAACTCCAGACTTCCTTGTTGTCAGCATACTAAAGTTGACAAAGGTGCTATGTAGTCCTCCATAATTCTAGATATATTATTTAATGTAATGATAAAATTGGAGGTAGATCATGGAAGACAAAATTCACCATAGAGAATAAAAGCAGCACTAACCTTAGTTCACTGTGGTGCAGAGTGAGCACATCTCACTTAAAGTTTATAAAAAAAAAAAATCCCTGCATGACTAAATGTCAGAGAACATTAAGAATGATCAAACGTACGAAATAGTTTTCATTTAAGCAACTATACACACTCCAACTTTTCAACCAGAGAGAAAAGCTTACTTTGGTGAGTATAGTACTGAAGTCTATAAAACCATAAAGAACATGAAGAAAGTACATAAAGAATGAAGGTTTGGTTTCTTTTCCCACAGAAGAATTCATGTGCATCAATTGAAATTAGCAGTTAGCAGGTTCAAAACATACAAAAATGACAGATTCTGCACCAGGAAGTAAACTGTGAGATTCTTGTTCTGTGATGTTGTAGGTATTAAAAGAGTTCATGCCAATTCAAAGAGCTTTTGACATATTCATGGAAGAATAATCCATCACAGGCTATTAAAGCCAAAATTCCCCCATAAAACTTTCTGCTGAGACCATCTTTAAGCCACAAGCCACTGCACACTGGCAGATATTCGAGGGAGTTATCACTACGTATTTATCCAGTTCTTAAAGCAGATGTCTAGGAGAGAGCATAAATCACTGCAGGAGATATGATACAGCAGGCTATACATCCCTTAGCTTTGATCCAACGCACAGTCCTTCTCGCAGCTGGCTCCTCTTCTCTCCCTCCCAGACAAGGCCTCCACCTATTATTTCTATACACTGCACATATAATGATTCAATGTTCTGCATGAGAAGTGAATGAAACACGCTACATTCAAAGTATGCCAGTATTCCAACTATCCATATATATGCTGTGATGATAGCCTAAATCTATTTTGGTAAGAAGTGGGCTTTTTGCATGTAAATTACTTGATTTACAGAAAGTGTTCAAAAGAAGAAATTCCTTATCAGAGGGGAAAAAACCCACCCTAGAACGGAACAGATAAATTTGCCAGACCAGGGCAGATATATCAAAGCTCAACAGGCTGCTTTCAGTAGACACAATTTCCTCCCTGCTGCACCTTCTGCAAAGGGAATGGTATTTCCCCAGAGAAGCATTTTATGAAGTCATGACCTTAATTTGAGGTTTAAAGCCTCTTGTACAAAAAATACAACCACACAGTTCCCGAAAAAGGAAAGTTAATACATAACCAGAGAAGTAATAAATTTAGCAAGTATACATATGTGCAGAATATTTTTTATATCATATATGCTTCCATTTAACTAGCTCATCTATAGGTTTTCTATCATTAGCAAAAATGATGTCCCTATTTTTAAAGCTGGAATAAGTCTTCAGGTAAGTGGGTGAGACTACTGACCTGAATAGTAGTAGTCCCTTGGCCTGGCAGGGTCAGTGAATGAAGAAATGCCACCTAAATGTAAGAATAATACACATACTATTAGAATAAAATAATCACTTTGTATGTCTTTATAAAATACAAAATCAAATTTAAATTAAATCTTTCTTTCAGAGTCTGTTTTGTAAGATACAAATATGAAACAACTGGCACTTATGAATTTTTTTTTGCATCAGTGAGAGAATATAGCATTGGCAAGCTTCTATGTTGTTCTAGATTTTATATTAGTGTGCCATGTTTCAGCAACACACCCATGTAGACTAGAAAAATGCAAACCAACCTAAGAAACGTTCTCTAGAACATATAATGAATAATTTCTGCACTGAGATCGTACATTGGTAAAAATGGGTTAAAGCACAGAAAACTGAGGACTGGAATACTCTGCACTGGTGAGGCCACAACTGGAATACTGCATCCAGTTCTGGGCTCCCCAGTTCAAGAGGGACAGGGAGCTACTGGAGAGAATCCAACATAAGGCAACCAAGATAATTAAGGGATTAGTGCACCTCCCTTATGAGGAAAGGCTCAAAGAGCTGGGGCTCTTTAGTCTTGAGAAGAGAAGGCTGAGGGGAGACCTCATCTATGTTTACAAGTTCCTAAAGGGTGGGTTGAAGGATGATAGAACCAGACTCTTTTCAGTGGTTTCCAGCGACAAGACAAGGGGCAACGGGCATAAGCTGGAACATGGGAAGTTCCACTGAAATACAAGGAAGAACTTCTTTCTGGTGAGGGTGACAGAGCACTGGAACAGGCTGCCGAGAGAGGTTGTGGAGTCCCCTTCTCTGGAGATTTTCAAGACCCGCCTTGATGCAGTCCTGAGTAATGTGCTCTGGGCAATCCTGCTTTGGCACGTGAGTTGGACTAGATGATCTCTAGAGGTCCCTTCCAACTCTGTCAAATCCATGAATACCACAGCACTGTTTCTGCTCTGCTACATAGGAAAAAGATGACCTGGGCACTGGAACACTCCTTCCTCTAGGTCTTAGTCACACAGCAACCTTCACAGCAGCAGAATCTCCACAACATATTTCACTAACAGTGCCATGGGTTTTATCACAGAATCCTAGAATAATTCAATTTGGAAGGGACCTCAGAAGGTCCATAGCCCTATTGCTACTCAGAGCAGGGTTAGCTATGAGATCAGACCAGGTTACTCAGTCAGGGCTTTACCTTGTCAAGTCTTAAAAACATCCAAGGATGGAGACTGCAGGACCTCGCTAGGCGGTGTGATCTGATCCTTAACGGTCCTAATAGTCATCAGAACTGCCTCCCCCCTCACCATGCCACAGAAATATGCAATATTAACATTTAACTAATGTGACACTATGACTGCCCACTCCAGTGAGCAGGGGTAGGAAATCTGTTGCTCCAGCCTATTTTTCCACTTAAAACTGCTAAAAGTATATGACTTACAGACTGTACCATCAAACTGTGATAAAACCTCCTGTGAAAAGCATACACATCTGAACAAATAATTTTGCACTATACAAACACCATATCCATGGTCAAGTCAATGGCAGAGTCATGAATAAAGTACTCAACATACTAAGTGATCAAACACAGAAAAAAAAAAGTATTCTGACAACCAGCTATTGTGGGCTTAGACTTCCAATTAAAACACTGAAATTTCCTGCAGTATTCATATAAAATTTGCAGGGCTGTATTTTAAACAACTGTTAGACTAAAGATGTCTAAAGATACTATCTTTTTTTTAAAAAAAATAAGTATTACTACAATATGAAAAGCTGTAGTATTACATCATTGGAAAGCTAGAGAATTACAGTAACAATTTCTCAAGCATCACACAACCTTTTTCAAACTGTGGGGACTTCCACTAGAATGGAAACAAGTAGTAGAAATCAACATGGAAACTTACTGTGTTCCGGCATATTTTTATGGCTTCACCACACTTCATTTGAAGTGACATTTTCACTGACATCTTATATGAAACATTTTACTCTAAATAAGCATTTAAAAAGAAGGGTAAATGGTATTCATCTAAGTAAAAATATCTCAAAGACACATTTAGTGGTTCTTATAATCTTTTTCCTCTGCGCTCTCTTCAGTAACAAGCATATTTTTAATTGCCTAAAAAATTGCTGGAATGGCCTGAATTTCTATATGCAAGATGCATTGAATTTTAAAAATGTGTCTCTTCTGCCAATTTTACAACCTGAGCAAAAATATATACCTGCACAGGCTTTCATGATCTTTTTTAGAGGTCCCATAGTGTACATCAGTCCAACAAGAATCCCTGCCAGATGCCCAGCAAAAGAAGTCCTGCAAAAAAGGAAAATCTTGTGAGTGAAGGAAAGGAAGATTCTTTTTGTAGGGATCCAGAATGTGGAGTGCAGAATTTGTTGTAACAGAGAAAGTCCCAGTGAGATCAAGCATAGAGAAATTACTTGCCTCCAAGGACATAGCACCAAGTTTTCTTCCTTCATAACTACCCTAAAATTGGTAGGTATAGATAGTTACAGAAAAGTAGCTAACAAAAATCCTGAAGAGGCTGGAAACTACTTGGAGAGATGATTTTGGCTTTGGGCCCCCTACCATAAAAAAGACATTGAGGTGCTGGAGCGGGTCCAGAGAAGGGCGACAAAGATGGTGAGGG
>JAOXNO010000052.1:18812853-18829621 GCA_028565335.1 Limnodromus scolopaceus
CAGTTAGGTTGACGGTTGGACAAGATGATCTTTAAGGTCCCTTCCAACCTAGAAGATTCTGTGATTCTGTGATTTTAATTGCTTATTTAAAGAACAGAACACCATTTCCCTAAAAGCATTTAGAGACATACTGAGGTAGGAAACTAGTTTTAATCTACAAAAAAAGTAAATGCACAGAATTATGCTGAAATGTTTAGGTAGATTCTGCCAAAACCATTTACAGTTTCAAGTGGAAGCATAAATACAGTACTTTCTACTGCACTATCAACACAATCCTACAATTAATCTGAGATAAGCCTGAATGCAAATCTGCTGCAATCTTTATAACATAGCGCCTTCAAAATTAAAAGAACAAGTGAAATGCTGAGATCCAAATTCCTTTTTATACATACCAACAATTTCTTTAAAAAAAGATCATTGTCCATTTGCATAGAGAATGAAAAGGCTCTAGAGTCTATTGAGAATTCATCAACATAGAAGCATACGTTTCCACTAAACAAGTAGATTTGCTCCAAGTATTGCCATGACTATGGGGTACTCAATTCATAAATCAATTTTCAGCATTGATTTCAGCAATTTTCAACATAAACTCTTTTGTGTTTCATCAGTTTTAAACATTAATTAAGAGCAAAATCTTTTTAATTTAAGCCAGTTTAAACATTATTGTTTAATTGAACATAAATTGTTCACCTCTGTTATGACAATAGAGAAGCCAATACACTAAACATTAAGATTTCCTAGTATATGTAATATCCACTGGATTTGCATTGGTTGTCCTAAGATTCAAGTAATGTGAGCTTTTTTTGCTTTTATAAAGCAGAAATGAAATTTTTGTTTAACATGAAAACTAGATTTAAACATTATGCTTTTTACATTCCAGTCAGAAATCCAAAAGAGTTATACGGGTGACAGTATACACACTCATGACAATACAACTTCCAGGCATCACTGGTAAAAGTATACAAGAAAATGCATGTGTCACTAGAGGGAGATAAAGATCAAATCTAAATTCACTCTTTAGCTGCCTACTTAACCACAAACTTGTATTCTGCTACGTAGAGCTGCAACGTTCTCCCATAAGTAACTAGAAATGTATAATTTTTTTTTTAGAGTAACAAAAAAATGCTGATATGAAAATTTATAGGTAAGAGGTAGTTAAAGTACCTCTAAGGAACTAATTTTTTAAACAGGTTTTTCTGGAACAGCTTTGGCAAATTTGTGAAAAATACATGCCTGACTTGAAAAATGTCAGTACACATAAAACATTGAGATGCTTCAAGACACCTTACTCTAGAAAGGAAAACAAAAAAAAAAGAAAAGGAAGAGGAGGACTCCAGTCAGAGGACTACAGATTAATCACTACCTTCTGTTCCCAGATAGTAATTGATGAACAAATAGTTTTAAGACAAATAATTTTTCAACCAAGGTAAAAACACCAAAAACAGAATATGGATTTATCAGCAACAGATGTCAAATCAATGAAAACTTCTCCTTTGACAGGGCAATGAGCTACACAGAAAGGGAGAATTAGCAGATGTCACACATGCTTTAAGAATGCAGCACTGTCTCACAGTATTTATCATAAAAAAGACTTAAAAACATTAAACTCTAAAACTACACTAAGCAGATCTCTAAGTGGTTGGTAAGTCTGACTTTGTACTTGTGTGTGATTCATTATCAAATTTAGGACATGAATCAAGTGGATTTCTGCAAGAGTCTATTCCAAATATTATTTACACATGACAAGCTAAGAGAAGCTGTAAGGCTCACTGGAGATGGCATGAGAGCTTAAAGCAACCTTAACAAAATGTAGTGGTTCGGAAAAAAAAAAAAAAAAAAGAGTGCAATTCAAGTATTTCACCAGAATTATGTTAACAGGAGCACTGTCGGGAAGTAAAGTGAAGTAGCCTTCCACTCTACTCAGTAGGTCTCATGGGTAGAACTGAACCTCCTTTTTGCATACTGCATAAAAAGAAGAGCAACAAAAAAAGAGAGCCCACAAAAAGACTTCTGAGAAAAGACTGAAGGGATCACAGTCACTTCAGTCTACTGAAAAATTCTCTCACAGATACAATAATCCCGAAATATTGAAAAGATTGTCACAAATAGGAAAGAATACACTCTCCATATTCTCTATCCATAAGATAAGGAGTAATGGACATAAGTCACAGCCAGAGATTTAAAAACATTTAAGTAGTAGACCAGACTGCCTGGAGAAACTGAGAGTCTCCATCCTAGTGAAGCGGAGACCCCCCAGATCCTCCTGGGCTCTGGGCCCATTCTCTCCATTTGTCTCTGCTTCCCAAGGGAAAATGGGAGGGCTACTAAGACCTTGCAAAGAGCAATCAGAGTTTATTATAGTGATGATCTTTAAAAGTGCATTAGACTAAATATTGATACATATAAACTATATACACATACATTTGTATATAGACATATATATGTTTGTCCTTCTGAAGTTATCACTCGGAGCATTTGTTTTGAGATCAGATTTATTCAGATGCCCTATAATCTTTCTGGAATTATTCAATTTAAGTACATGACATAAAATAACTCTTTTACATGTGCAATTAATGTTCTTCTATCCACATGCCCTAGTCCAAAGTGGATGCTCCTATTTCCATTGAACTTAAATATATTTGAATCATTAATCCTCAATAATACTTCTATGTCAATCTTCTTGACATTTTACAGTGAATTTTAATTTTCAGTCGATTGTCTTTCTAAAAAATTTGCATAATGGATTTCTTGCTTATGAGGCTGCCTGAATTTTATCTGCAGACATTAAAGCTAATGGCAAAACTACAACTGTTTTCACAAGGCAGAATTATATGCAAAATTTGGAACTAAATGCCATGAATTTTGGCTGAAAAGAAATTAATAAACACTTTGCAAATAGCACAAAATAGTTGCATGTAGAAGTCTTGTCCAAAAACATATTACCAAGGCTCCTTTCACTTGTATTACAAATTCCACTCTTCTTTCTTGTCTAATTCAGAAAAGTGAGGTTACTCCTATTTTCTGCTTATTATATACAGTAAATAATCCTGGATATAATTAAAAACTCTTACATTATCAGCAATAAAGCAACCACCATTATCAACCGATTCCAAAATAGGCTTTTTACACTATTCATAATAATAGCAACATCTTGATTGGAATGTATATTTTACTAGGTAAAAATTGGCTGTTAATTTTCAGTTAGACTAATGAAGAAATGTTCTTCTGATTGCAACATGATAAACTACTTACCTTTTCCTGCTGGTTAATAAAGAAAAATTGACAATTTTTTTTTCACAGCACAATTTTCACAATTTCTATAATACAAGCTGAACTTTGAATGGGAATAAAAACCGGGTTCTTGACTTTTTAAATTGCATATTTTCTTCTCTAAATGTCAATGAGTTTTATCAATATTAACTAATGCTCTCCCTGGTACAAAGAAATTCAAATGATGTCTCATTTAATTGTTTTGTTTGAAAATGCAGATATCCCCAGAGATCTTATTTATCTCAACCATTCACTTCATACTAATGTTAATGCAATATGTCTAAATACTGTTTCCTGGAGACATTTGCCATCAAGCTGATGTGCATGTTACTTCAGAAAAAACGTCTAAACAGAATTAATCATACTTTTTCATTTGGCTGTGTAATTTCCATGAAAACTGGTATCACTAGAGCGAAAATCATTTGGGCTGCATTTGCTTTCCACTTATGAAAGATTCTGACCTGGTGTTTACAAGCCCCTTAGTATTAATTTTTACAATAGTATTGTTCCAGTATCCTTATAACTAATTCAAATCAATTCCTCATCACTTTCGGTGGATTTATCCTGAATTGTTTCAATTCTGTAGTGTCAGTCACCTGACTCACCAAATGAAAACAGAGCGAGAAGGGCTATACCTGTCACTTCCCATAACTTCTTCCCAAAAGCAAACTCCAAAGTCTGGTAGGCATTATTATTTATGCACACAATTCTCCCACAGGACAAACCGATGTACTTAGCAACAGAAGTAGTTTAAGCCATTGCTGCAGTCTTTTGCGAAAAGATCTTACTTCCATGTACCTCCTACTCCAAGGCTAGGAAGTATGCATTTGCTGAACAAGCAAACAAAGGAATAATATCAAAACGATGTACTAGAAAGATGTAGACCAACTTAATTTTTGAAAAACAATAAAATTTTTGAGATCATGGGAATCAAGTCCAAGTATTTATACATAGCTTATTTCCAAATTAACACAAGCACAGAATCACCTGCCCATGACAATTTATACACTTTGCTACAAAATTTAATCTTGCTTAGAAAGTATGCCATGTAGTCAATTTACCAGTGCTAAACAACCTACCTGGATGCAAATTAAACCAAATGAAATGACTGCATAAGTAAAAGTCAAACCAGTACATCTGCACAGCCCCATACAGGAAAATGCCATTGCTTCTTTAAATGGGAATGGGAAACTTGTTAGTAATTTTGTAACACGTTGGGTAAATAGCATAGAAAAGGAAAAGTTAAGTTTAGCAAAAGAATAAAAGGCTATGAAATGGTTCTCAACATGTAATGCCATTCCTGTCAAACCCGGTGTTTTCTGGCTGGTTGGTTGTTCTTAGCCCTTTTCCTCCTGAGGGAAAGTTCTCATCAATGAACAGCATAAAAATCAAAGTTTCCAACAGTCTCAATATTACTTTTGAATCCTTCATTGGTGTGGATTTTCAGGTGATCCCTATACATCATTCCACTAAGGCAGACCCAAATTTATTGCATGCCTTTTTGTCTGGACAGAGTTCTGCCCCAATTACTAACCTCTTATCTATTCAAAACTAAATTATGCAACTAGATCTACAAAGGGACACCATTTAATCAGACACTTCAAATATTACAACATGCCTTCAGCACACAGATGAGCGTGCAAGAGCAATGCTCGAAGAGCTACAATTGTTATGGTTCATTTCAAGGCACTTGGCAGTTACTAATTAAACATGCTGTGTTTTGGGACATGAATTTCTGGAGATTACAACTTGTTTTCTATGGCCCCCATTATGATTTAAGTGCTGTGAAACTGTCCTATCAGGACTGCATATAACTGTGTAAAGGTTCTTTAGACCAGGCAGCAATCTAAGCTTCCATAAAATTATGAAAAGGTTTTAGACATTATTTCTGGACTGTCTATACACGTTCTACCCCAAAGACATTTCTGCAGTAAAGCAACTGAGGGAGGTGATTGGCAAGACTGCAGGACAGTAAAACTGCATAAAATGTGCAGAATACTGGATGATAGCTTTATCATAAACTAGAGAAGTGACTATAACAAATGGACAAAAGGGATTAGGACAGAAATAGAAAGGAAACAGTGGAATCCTGTTTTTCTAATGAAGTCCTTGGCGCTACAGCATATTAGTATGGTTACTTTGCTGAAAACACATGTCCCTTTTCCTTGTCCATCAACTTTTGTTATCTCCCCTCAAATTCTTAGTAATACCTTCTGGGCACAGTATTTCAGTTTTTTATTTTGAAATGTAGTCAGCATACATGGTGTTAAGGAAAAAAAGCAAACTATAGCCCCAACACTCAACTGTAGCCTCAACACTCCATTTAGATACCAGCTAACGCTACACTCATTTCATAACACATTTCAAACTATTCGAGATGGCCCAAATCTGTTCTCCTACCTTTGAAACATCAAATGTACTTACCCTGGGGAGATTAAATGAATAGCCACCAGCTCCACCCAACAGGCATATTTACTGGGTATCCGCACTCCAAGAACACTGCTGACTCTTCCTGGATTGTAATGGTTGTTGAGAACTTTCAAAGCAAACAAGACTCCTGCAAGCAAGAAGAAATCAGAAGTACTTAACAAGAAGAAAGAAATAAATATTTGTGCACAAAAAATAAAGAAACGCAAACAACATAACTACTGGAACTGAAACACCATGCAGTTTCACAGCACCACAAAGCATACTGTTGCATGCCAGAAAAAGTTCTAAGCTGTTTTTTTCAGTGATAGTTTTCAGTGACTTTAAAAAAAAAAAATAATGAAAAAATGCACATATCCGTATAAGAGCCAATTCTGAGTTGTTTTTTAATATGCCTACTTACTGTAGCTATCCAGCTATTCAAAACGGTACAAACAATTTTAAATTGGGAATTTTAGTTGAAATATTGACAAAATTATTGAACTCAAAAAAAAATGTTCTGTGAGTTGAGAAAAGCCATTACTGAAAACAAGACAAATAGACTTATGTGAAGCTCAACAGTAGGCTCAACTTTTGAATAAATGGAAAATCATCTTACATATACTCCAGAATCACTTGTTTCTGAAAAAAAAAGTAGATAAATCACCTTTAATTACACTAAATAATCATTCATTTCTAATTGACTGCAACTGTTTTATCATGCAGGCAATAGCTGATATGACAAAATGAGTCACATAATTTAATGCAACTTTCAAAATGGTTTTGAAAAAGTTGCTCTCAAGAAAAAGTTCACACAGTTGTAAAAAAAAAAATCTGAAAAATCAACAATTAAAAGATTTGACATGGAAAAGATAGCAGAGTTGAACATCAGTACTGATATACTAAAAAACATGAAAAAGGTTTGCCTCCCCTTTTAACACCACAGAAAACAAAAGACTGCAAAATTCCTTAATCTAGCCAGTGATGTAAACATTGTTATTCTAGGATCAAATATAAACAGGGATGTGTGTATGCACATACACACATGCTCACACTACTTGCTGCTGACAAACCTGGACTTGTTCAGAAACTATATATTTACTAAAGGAGAAAAATATTCAATAGCAGCAGCGTAGTTTAGTAGTCACCTCCATCCAATCTACTCTTGGCTCACCAGAACACTGTCTGTACAGCTTCAATTTATTTTTTTAAGGTTTAAGCGTTGATTGGAACTACCTGACCTGGTACATTGTCAGGTTCCATCCAGGGAGACAAGAGGCAGGTCTGTTTCATTCATTTAAAATGAAATAAAATAATAATTAAAAATATCTGGGCATCCTAAAACTCTTAAATATCCATACAGACTGACTCTTAAAGAAATAGTTATCAGGAAAATACTCATGTTTTCTTAAACAGCTGCTCCAGATACATGCCATTTGCCCAAGCTGAAGAGAAATTACCTATGCTAAAGGTCATATTGAGGATGTTGAAGGTTTAGAAAGATCAATTATGGATACTAACTCTGTCAGAGCTACTTTAATTTGCTGCCCAAATAACAGTCAAATTACCTGCACATTGGCTGCAGTCACACATTTCCAAGCTTGGAATACTCAAAAAATGCTGCAGAAGATGTCACAGCAGAACAGGTTGCAATACTTGACGATAGATCTGAACTGTCTATCTTGCAGAATATGTAAATTAAAATCCAATTAGGTAATCCCTAAATTGACAAAAAGCTTGACTTTTTGTCCTTTGAACAAATGGCTCAGTAGATTAGAGGTTTAGTCCCATTTCTTTTTAATTCACTAAAAAAAAATCCAAAATATATGCTCCAGCCAATATTGTAGTATGGCTGACGCGTGTCTCTTTTAAGGAATGTAATGGGGACCCCATCTGGCCCACCACCAATGCTCTTCCTGCCTGCCAGCTCCACTGCTGTTCAGTAACTTGGTCTCTTTTGCCATAAAGCTGCATGGTCTAGATAATTATATCACTAAATCTAAAAGGAAAGGGACATATAAATTGCTATCTGACTAAGTGAGAAGCTGGAGACTAATCTGGTGAAAAAAAAAATCTTTCAGTGAAATCTCAACACTACCCCATTATATGCTAGTATTATATTCCCAGTTATGTAGTATAAAAACGTTTCATCATAAATTTTTG
Source organism: Limnodromus scolopaceus (assembly GCA_028565335.1). NCBI lineage: Eukaryota > Metazoa > Chordata > Aves > Charadriiformes > Scolopacidae > Limnodromus > Limnodromus scolopaceus. Next base: position 18,820,693 of record JAOXNO010000052.1, read on the forward strand.
AAATATTCACTCTTCTCATTCTTAGTAAGAGCTGGGTTGATAGTACGCTGTTTTAAGATATGGACTGATAAGAACATACAGGAAAAACCTCACATGGATGGTGCATTATATAAGTGAATAGTCAAAACTAATACTTCTTCACAACTTCTAGGTCTCAACTTATCCTACAGTCTAGGATGACACAAGAAAAGAGGGTCAAAAAGAAGCTTGATAATAACACCTCTCAGTTGTTAACAGAGAATAATATTACAGAACACATTTCCCCCATGATTCACCTAGCAATAGTTGGGCGTACTGTATAAAAGCTAACCCTATAAGAGTAGTGCATAAAAGCTAACCCTGTAACATCCAGCTGAGACTGGACTGGGTGCACTTATTTCAGTCCTTTTACCACTAATAATAGATATTCAGTAGGGTTCTGCAGTCCCTGTTAGGGAGCAGCAAGAGCGAGATGCTCAAAGGAAGCATATCCAAAGGGAACAAGGAGGCAAGCAGGCCGGCAGCCACCTCCCCAGTAGGGGCCCAGTCCCATAGTCCTTGGGCAAAGTGCGCAGAGCGGACTGGTGACGGCAGGTGAGGTTGGCCAGGACCCAAAATCACCAGGCTCATCCTCCTGACAAAGCAGGACCTGACAAAGAAAGTCAGGAAGTCAAGTCAGGGCCGAGGCCAGAGAAGCACACGGCGAGGATGACACAGAGGGCTTGAGCTTCAAAGCAGCTGCTGAGCAATGGGGGAAAAGGCCCCTGGTGAGGCTTCTCTCAGCCACCCCACACACCTCTTTTCCCACTAGTCTGAGGTGGGTTGCAGCCGCCCCATATCAGAGCTGGTTTTGAGCACAGGCAGCAAAACCCCTCAGGGAAAGAGGCTGCATTCAGGGCCCCTGCAGCCACCATACAGGCCAATATTAGGGCTCAGCATGTCTTGTTACCAAATGGTGGGTGAGCAGAGACTATCTGAAGCTCCAATTGAGCAACTACCAGGACGTTCCAACTCGAATACCACAAGGAACCCTTAGAGGTGCCAAAGCACCTTTCTCAGAGGTTGAAACAGAGGATTTGCCTTCTAATGCTAGCTCCCAGTGACAGCATGAGTACAGCTGTACCCGAAGTACATGCTTTAAATTAAAAAGATAGGATAACTTTACTGACATAGTGTCCACATACATGTATACGGATGTACACCTGTCCACTTTCTGCATTCAACAAATATTGCTGTATAGGACCTATAAATATTAATTTTACATGTGTAAATTGTTCTAATTCTATACATTACCTGAAAAACCCACAGCACAATTCATTTCATATGAAGGATCATCCAGAATTTTCACAAGCATGAATTCCAGTACCATATAAACAACTCCAACCAGCAATGAAAAGACTGCAATTATGTATGCAAACCATATGCTCTTAAGCTTTTTTTCCAGCATTATCCCCTTCCAGAGCATGGAAATCATGTTATAATATAAATGCCAGTCATCTGCATGGTGGAAAGGAGAAAGCAGTAAACGCTGCCAGTTCTTTCTGTAGAAGCCTTCCTTTACACTGATGCACACTTCAGACAATTGCCTCACAGGATTCAGAAAAAGAAAAATATTCAGTACAAGTACCCCAAGGGTAACAGAAGGAATGTTCTGGAGTCCAACTTGAGAAATTTGATAAAGCAGCAAAAGCAGTCCAGCGTTGACTCTTCCCTGCCTTCGTTGCATTATGACTTCTTATTCAAAGAAATGTGAAGATTATTCTGATTTCTAGTCTTTTGTTCGAATTGAAAACCATGCAAGTTTGGGGAATTCTGAAAGAAAAAAGATAACTGAATTATTATACATATACAGGGGTGTCTTCAAGCTCATCACATTTTTTTTTTAACAGCAAATTCTTCAAGCTAATCAGCTGAGACCTTTTTAAAATCACAAAAATTCAAGTGAGGAAAAAAAACCCAGAACTTTTAAACTGGTATAAGACACAAATAAAAGGTATTTATACAGATAATCCAGACAAGTGTTGTGACAAAAAAAGTCTGAAACCTCTCTTTCATGTTCCTGGACAGGCTTTACGTCACCTACAAAATTCTTGGGTGCTCCAGACGTTCTCATTAATATCCTGATTCACTCACAATTATTAAAATTGGAAGGAAACCAGTTAAAAATTCTTCTCCAGAGTCTTGGTTTTCAGGCTTCCCATCTTTGCTACATACATAATTTTTTTTATGACCATTTTTCCAACTTTTACAAATATTCAATGCAAGCTAAGAATGAAAATTAAAAGTTAGCATTTCAAAAAGTAACAGAGACACAGCTAAATACTCCTAAATGTAAGCTTTGAAAATTGTTACAGCTTTCCTAGCGACCAGAATTCAAAGTTTTGTTTAAAAGCATGCAAAGGAGAAAAAAAAAAATCTGTAGGAAGAAAGCATACACAAGAACAGCACATAAAATTTTCAGTTACAGCAAAATATCCATCTCTGCCCTATTTATGCCAGATAAAATGGAGAATTAAAAAAGTTCTAGATCTAGCTAGCAATAGGGTTACTATGACAAACTGAGAAAGGGCATTGAGATAATTTGTGCAAGCCTATGAAGAGAGGAGGGAGGAACACAAAGGTGATGTCTTGAACATATAACTAACTACACTGGTGCCTTTGAACACTGGTTTCTAATGCTCACAGTTTAACTACAGAGACCACAGATGTAGTCCCTACAAAGTTCAAATGAGCTAAGGCCTCTTTAAGTGTAAATTGATTGTTGCAGATGACAATTCACATTGTCAGCCTTTGACTTTTTAATGTCAAGGTGACAAAAAAAAGTACTTAAGATAATCAAAAGTTTAATCACTGTCTTTCTTTTCTTTTCCACATTATGTGCTCTGATACCAGGTATACCAACATCCCAAACCGTTCTCATGTGCATCTGCCCAAACCTCTGACTTTTCTCATACCACTGACACAGCTAAATTTTTCCCTGCCACAAATCAGTTGATATAAAAATTGTTAGAATTTTAAAGTGAACATCATTTAAACCCAAGTTATGTGGAAACCCCAAAATCTTGCCATACCACATTGTTCTAATTGTCAAATACTACAGCCTTACTTTTAAAGTTCCCCCCATTTTGATACTCTTTAATTCCCAATTTAAATACTTTTAACATACATGCATCTAGGAAAAGAAACCCTCATACAACACGTATCTGTACAATAATCATGTAACATGACCGGGAATGGTTCACACCATGAATACAGTAGTGCTCTGTATTATAAATCAGCCAAGACACACTATATGTTTGATTATAAAGGAAAAATATGTAAAAAAGAAAACAGTAGTTGTTTGAGAGCCTTATGGAATGCAGCTCACTTAAAATATATAGGGCTTTCCACTGTTTGAACATTCTTCCTCAGCCTCTACTCTGTTTATTAAAAGTCTAATGAGGTTTGAAACAATCAAGCACTTATTTCTTTTTCTTTTTTGAAAACATGCCACCCACTTCAAAATGTACAAATTTCCAGAACAGACTTGAAATGGACATTTGTCTTGCATCTAGGCTGCCACGTGTCTGCATTTTTGTCACCTACTCAAGATAAATGTCTGAACTAAACATTCTTGGAATTTGTTTGTTTGTTTTGTACTGTCCAAGTGCAAGCATTTAAACTTCTATTTTTACTGTGACAACCCCCCTTGCTCACTTGGCAACCATAAAATATTATGACTTCATATTACTGAAAAATCATATAATAAAGTAAATATTTTAGTAAATACTAGTTAAAATGAAATGCTATACTGTCTTTTCCTATAGCAGTAATTTGAAGTTAGGAGAATTTCCCTGTATCCTTACTCCCCCCAAAATGGACAGAACTTCCCTGAAATTTTGATTTATGTTTATGTGAAGCAAAATCCAGCTGATTGCCCTTCTTAAAAAAATAAAAATAATTAAAAAAAAAATCACACTGTGACATAAGCCTAGATTTTTATGAAAAGATGGAGATAAGATCTCATTCCCATCAAGGGTGAATGCAGCCATGATCTACAGATCTTCCTGTTATCTACATAGCACATCCTGATCTTCAGATTTGCCACCAATCTTCCCTCTAGAACTGCTTTGTTCTTCTGGTTGCTATACACAAAAGATTTGTTATGGAGGTACCTTAGCATTGTACAACTCTTCACCGACAGAAAAAAATCCCAGGGTTACTCTTCCAGTTCAGATCAGGAATATGACTTTTTTGGAAGTTAATTTCTCCATTGCCCTTCCTGACTTCACTGTGGTTTACATCATGGAGTGGCCTGAGTGTCCATTAACTAGTCTCTTTCCAGATGAGACTAAACCAGGAGATGTGTTCCAGGAAAGAACCCAGTACACTCCAGAAAAAACCTGGGCATTCAGCCTCGTGTCCCGATTAGAGCTAGACCAATTTCAAAACCACTTGAAACATGTAAAGAGTGAATATCAGATCCTGAGCGTAAACCGGTTCACACTACAGATAAGCCTCAACAGGCCCACACTTCTCATCTATCAACATACAGTTTCAGGGTACAAAGATTTATCCAAGTAAACAATGAAACAGAAACAGTGGTTTTAGGGCAAAAGAGGAATCCTACAAAGGAAGAATCAGCAAACTGTAAATCCTTTTACTATTGCCCTCAAACTTTGGAAGAAGTGGGGAGAGGGAAAAGCAGGCATAGCAGAAAAAAAAAAAGAAAAACAATGCCAAGAAAAAACTCAAATTTGAAACATAATGAATCATCCTGTTTATATTTAATATGTATGCAAGAAGAAGGTCAACCACAAGCTGTCAGTTACAATAAGCTTTGAACTGTGTAGTCAATTGCATAGTTCATAACAAAAGACAAGGTTCTGACATAATTATAAAAGTAATTACTTTATAAAGAATGACTTCTGGATTAATGAAATGTGCCTTTATAGGGCATAATGTGCTTTCATTCACAAAGGAATACTGAACTTTAAACTGAAAAAACAAAGCTTTTCAGAATTTGGTATGAGAAGTCATACATCTGTAACACAAATGTTTCAACATAACTTAAGTCAGTAACTACCCTGCTGAAGGAAACAATATAAAGGTAAATATCAACATAAAATGACTGCATAAAAGGCTACCTCACAAAGTCTATTTTTTTTTAATATGCCACATTTTGTGTTCTTTAAAATTTTGTGAGAATAAAGAAGTTCCTCTGCTTCTTGTCTGCTTCAGCATGAAAACTAAAAGTATTTTATAGTTTTTTAATCCTCTGATGTAGCACTAAAAAGAAGCCCTTAACAAAATAAGCTTTTAAGCTAACAACTTATAGCTGAAAATTTTCTTCTGAGTGGTCTGACAATTACTATTCAAAATAAAATACCTACATCTTAAACAATACATGCCAAGAATACTATCGGACACCTTATCCCAAAATAAATGAGACAGCTTTCAGAGGAAAGAATGGAAGGGACTAGGTCAAATGTCAAAAATTCTCTTTCTAGAGTATCTCACACTCTGCTTCACATCTGAAGTATGAACATCTGAGACACTTAAGCAATAGCCTTTTAATTGTCTCATTAGTTTGACTACTGCTACTTAATCTAAGCAGAAAAATACTTAAAAAAATACTTAAACACTGCAACCTGTCCATTCTTCAGTTAAAATACAGAGTTATTCAAATTGTTTCATTATAATTATTAACTTGCAATATCACTGGAAGCCCTGCCAATTTTGGACTCAGGTTTTCATTCACAAAAGAGAAACTAACTTACTATATATTTATAATATATTTAAATTTCATTAGAATCAATATACAAATCTAAACATCAGAACAAGCATCCACTGGACTTTTCCTTAAAGCTTATCATTGTGAACACCTGCTATACTCTGTCACCATTTGAGACTACTAATGCTCTAATACACTTAAGGTAACTATATTTTATATGCTTGCCTTCATTTCCTACATAGTGTCCACTTCTAATTCAAAATCTTCAAATTATTCAGTCAGCCATAATGACACAGCAAAGAAGGCTTCCTAATGCCACACAGCATGTAGAACCAATGGGCTTCCTTAGGCTGCTCTCAGGGAGCTATAAACTTGAATGTTTTAATTCTAGCAGAGGTCAGTCTAATTGTCCAAACAGCCCTCCAAACTCCTCCTTCTAAGGAGCTACTCCGCCACCATGCACAATTACAATCAACTGCACATCTCCTCTGTCAGGATTTCCATCAATACCAACAAAGTTGACCAAGCACGGACTAGATGACTTATTCTAGAAATTATATCACGCATTTCAGACACCAGCTTGACCCTCAAGCTGATATGATGCATCACAGACAATTTACACATTGGGTGTCACAAAGCAGTGACTTAAGCAACCAGAATCTGAACAAAACCAGTGACCCCAGTTGCAAGAAAAAAAAGACAGAAGTTAAAAAAAGACCCCCAAAAATCCTGTAGTTGCAACATGAGAAGCATTATTTGATGTAACAAAGTCTTCAAAACCTCTTCAGTTTGTGATCCAGGAAATGATTAAATATATAGTCACTATGTGACTAAGCTACCACTAAACTCATTCCTTCCTGCAAGATCTTTCAGTTTCTCCATTACCTTTGGATGGCAACCACTGTGGAAGTGGCTTGTTCACACACCTCGGAACTGAGGCCTCATCCACAGTGAGGATGATTTACTTTTAACACATATACTAGTGATACTCCCTATTTCCTCTGTAGGCAAAGATCACACCAGTCTTTTCATAGTGCAGTACAAATCAGCTCCTGAAATGGAAATCCCCAATAAAAAACCTTTTCATGGTTATAGCTTATTCTAACCAAGAACCTGATTATAAATACATGGTCAAAAGGAGCTGGATTTGCGTATGTAAGTTTTATATAATAGAAATACTGTTGCAATTGCCAAACCAGTAAGCCATTTTAGCATAGAACAGCCAGAAAAAGCAGGAACCTTTATACATTTTTATGAAAATTAGAAATTACTAAGTTTTCCTTCATTGAAAAAAAATCTGTTCAGGATATATACAGGAACCATAACAGCAACATGTCACCACTGGTTTTTTTTGCTTGGAAAACCTAAAAGAAACACAAAAATAGTTTTCTCTATCTCTAAATTTATATCATCAAGCATATTTGATTATTTTATATGTAACAAATAAAGCATATTTGAGCAAGCTAGAAAGAAAAGAAATATGTCAATTGATAATTTCTTCCTCTGAAGCATCAGCTCTTGCTGAACCTCAGTGGTCCATTAGTCAGAATTACTTTATCATGATATTTTGAGGGGAGAAAATAGACACATTAGGTCCTTTCGCGGTTTTGTGCAAGGAAAGGGACACAGAAAAGCTTGATAAATATTCTTACTAGCCCCATCTCATAACAGACAGTAATCAGTAACTATGACTCAAAATGCAAAGATGCACCTACACATAATTCAAGTTAAGAGGAGTAAAATAATCAAAAATAATTATATCACTGTACTGGTGAAGATGAGAGGATGTCACAGTCTTAAAAGATAAAAATATACCAGAACAAAGTGGACTTCAGATAAGGCCACAGTTAAGAGTTTTAACATCACAGATGTTTAACTACTTTAATTAGGGTCAGAGGTTTTGGGTTGTTTTTTTTACTTGATTGCAGTACTTACACTTCCTAAAACTGGGTAATTATACCAGAATATATATAATATATATATAAAACTTATAATCCTAAAAGTGAGTAATTATACCAGAAAGCAATCCTCCTCCATTTATCTCATAATTTTTTAAATATAATTAAAATGAAACAACCAATGCTTCCCTGGCTCCACTTCAGACCTGTGAAGCACAAGAGCTCTTAGAAGTTTATCATTCTTTAGTTTGTGTTGCTTTGAGGGGAAAATTGTCTGCAGCTTGTAGGAGAAAGGAAGGTCAGGGAGCCTACTTCTCAGTGAAATAAATTTTAAATAATATTGGTTAAATAAACTAACAATTCGGAAATACACACTTTCTAGTATAAACACAATCTTAACTTTTGTCAAGACCTCAAATCTCCTTGAATTAACAAAATACAGCTCCAAGAAGTACATCATTGTGCTATCTCAGGAAAATAAACCAACCCTGGTACCACGACACATATTTTATAGATACCTGAATTACTTAAACTCAGTATTTACACGTATGGATGAAAGTTTATCAAACATAGTTCAGGTACATCTGTCACTACTACTTCTTTGAGAGAGGTGCAAGTCATTTCCAGGTTTTTGTTTGGTTGTTTTTTAGTTGTGGGTTTGGTTTTTTTTTCCTATCGTAACAAGGAAAGAAAAGGATGCAGTTCTGGTCAAATAAAAAAAATACCAAACAACAAAACTACAACCTAACAAACAGTTACGTATGTAATCTGTAAAAAATATTGAAGAGAAACGAAGTAAATATTAAGGGAACTAATATGCAGCGTATATTAGGGTGCCGCTTCGCTCAGACTGAGCGCGCTGCACCGCGCCGATAAGCGAACCCTATCTGGGGTCGGGACCCGGCAGGGTCACATCCCGGCCGCTGTCGGAGTGACACCCTCTGCCCCTCCAGCCACCGCTTCCTCCCACCGCCTCAAAGGCCTTTGCAAGAGCCAAGTCCCACAGAAACGGGAGGGGGAGGAAAACACCAAGAGTTGTTACAGTGTGAGGCATCAAGTATTTTTTGCTATTTCCGAGACTCGCTTCATTTCCGTAAACTTTGCTCCGCCATTCGACTCCCAGCAACGGGCGGCGCCAAGCTCGGCCGAGAGCAACTTACAAGGAGCCAGCCACAGCAAGCTAACGGCCACCGCGTAGCCCCTGTGGGCCGCCGCCAGCACAGGACACCGCACCCAGGCCCGGGCCGCGCCCCTCGCCCCAGTCTCGCCTCACGGCCGGCTCCCACCCTCACACCGCCCAGCCGGGGCGGGCGCGGGGGCCGGTCCCGCCGGCAGGAGG
>JAOXNO010000052.1:18833535-18856558 GCA_028565335.1 Limnodromus scolopaceus
GTGGATGCCCCATCCCTGGAAGTGTTCAAGGCCAGGATGGATGGGGCTTTGAGCAACCTGCTCTAGTGGGAGGTGTCCCTGCCCGTGGCAGGTTGGAACTAGATGATCTCTGAGGTCTTTTCCAACTCAAATCATTCTATGATTCTGTGATCATTACTAAACCAGTGTGAAAGTTGTTAACCACAATAATATTATAGGCAGAAAATATTCTGTTGAATACAGTTCTTTTTTCAGTGGCAACATAATTTACATCTCATCATTCACAGTTTATACAAATCATGAAGTTAAAGTATATTCTGCTGCTGGCAGGGAATTTTTCTTAATACTGTAACTGTGAAAATTTTGTGATTATTTCCAATTTCTATAAAGCATTCGCATAATGTTTTCCTTTATAGAAGCATGGGGTTTGATCCAATTTTTTTATTAAATTTTAACTGCTTTATAGCAAGGATGTATCAGTAATCTGGTGATATCTTAGTGTGCTCCATTGGCCTGCAGGATGCCAGGACAGTGGAAGCAATGTGCTCCCCCAGGGAGGTGGAACGTCGATTTGTAGTACTCCCAGGTTCCTAGCTCTCAAAGGTGGGCTAATCCAGAGGCAATACTGCAGGGCTTTACCTGGCACTCCTTGTAAAGAAGGATTTGTCAAAGATAGCAAAGGAATTTCTCCAGAAATTACATTAAGCCCTTTTTTGGAAGTCTTTTCTTGCTGTCTGTTTTCTCATGGATGTATGAGTAGAATTCAGGTTCTGCATGTTTTTGTCCTTTCATGCTCGCCTTAGTTCTATGACATAGATGCTCCCCACGCCAACCCATGTCCCCTGCAGAGAGGCTGAGAGGCAGAGGCAGCGGTGGGGAAGCATTTGGAGAGGGGGTGATGCCAGTTGGAGACTGGTCCTAAAATTCTACTTCATGATTCCATCGTTTTATTTCTGTTTCCATACGTTGAAAGAAGATGTATTTCCCTTGGAATTTTGCATCCCAGAAGTAGGGAGGAGGCATAGTATGTCCTAATATTCATAATATTGAAATGGGAGTTGGTTATTTAGTGTTGGTTTCTGTTGTTTTTAACTTAAAGGGCTTTCTAAAGCTATCTTTAACGTACTAAGTTTTATTTAACAGAAGTAACCCTCACACAGGCATCTGTCATGGCCCAGAGTGCACTGACAGGCCTTCATTTCCCTGACGGGCCTCACCTGGGTCCCCCCACCCACACCCCCTACCCTGGGCCCAGGAGCCCTATTTCAGGTCAGCCCTCCGGCCTTGTTCCCTTCCTGAGCAGGGCTGGTCTCCAGCTCCACCATGGCCTTGCCCAGCTTAGGGGTCCTGCTGAGCTGGGCCTGGTCTCTGTGGGCTGGTGGCTCATTCTGTCTGTCTTGGAGGTGTGTCTGATCCAGGCTTCCTGGTCTTGCCTCTGATCTTCTCGGCTTTGCCTCATTGTCATGGGGCTGCCCTGTGATCCGGGCCATTGGGTGAAGCCAGCTGCCATCCCTGGACCTTCCCTGCCCCCTGCTCAGGTACCGTGGAGCTGGGCCACCTTCATGTAAGTTCTCCCTGGCTAGGAGAGGGGCAAATAGGATATTCAAGTCAGTGGGTCTGGAAGTTGCCATTCAAAACTGGTAAGCTCTATCAAAGCATTATTTTAATTTATTTTGTTATTAGTTCAGTTTTTAAAACATTCAGTAAAAATTACAAAGTTGCTGTAGAAAGGAGAAAAGTGATTGAACTGGTTTTATGAAACATTTAAGCATTTTTAGCATAGAAAATAACATATGAATTATAATCAAGCTAAGTAAAACTACTGAATGTCACCAAACCTGGGAGCTTGTATTTTGTAGCTGGGTGTTACTCAGGAGATAGTTCATTCTAACCTGGCTACACAGAATTTTCTGGCAAATATAATATATTTTATTTGATCAGCTAGTATAGATGGGAAAAGTAGACAAGCTTTCAGGTGCACAAGGCTTTATTCAGATCTGAAATAGAAGTGGTAGGCTTCAAAGTTAAATAAAGATTGAGGATCATTTTTCTTCATTAACTTTAGAGCCTACACATAGCAGCTGGGAAGAAATAGCTGTTGAGTCTGCTGGAGATGCTGCTGCTTCTTGTGGATGTATAGGAAACAAGCAGCAGTCTTTAGCTTGGTGTCAGGTAGCAAGTTTCACTCCTGTTTGTGTGGTGATGCTGCTGTAGCCATAATGGTCTCCTTAGGACAAAGACAGAAGTGTGTAGACACATGTAGACCAGGATGAGCAACTTGGTCTAGTGGGAGGTGTTGCTGCCCATGGCAGGGGAACTAGTTGATCTTTAAGGTCCTTTCCAACCTAAACCATTCTATGGAATACCTCTTGTTGGTAGCACCAGCAAGTAGAGATGGAAGCCCTCCTTTAGATCCGGGATAGCAGTGGGAGATGCCTTCACACTGTACTGCTGTGACTGCCTCTGGTGACATGCAGCTGGGGCTGAGAAATGGTCTGCCATGGTGTAGTCACTGTGCAAACAGCTGTGACAGGTTGCTGTCTTACAACTCCAGTTTATTTTCCACTCTGCTGGAGATGATTGCCTGTCAGTCCTCCACTGATAGAGTGTTCTAATCTTCTTTAAACAAAATCTCAAGGCTGGGGGCTTGGGATTAGACTGGGGCTGTCTCCAGGGGCTGGGTGGGGCTGGAGCAGGCAAGATTCACATCATTTTCTACATGAGTGGCTCCCGGCTGGAACAAGTCATACAGCCCCGGGGTGTCCTGTCCCACAAGCCATCTCCACAGCGGGAATCTCACACTTCAAAGGCTACTACTGGAACAAAGCAGAGGTCGGGGCAGAGGGCTTGTGATTGGCATGGAATGAGCACCCACAAGGGCATAAAGATAATGCTCAGCCATCTGCATGGGTGTTTATGCAAACTTTCTAGGACTTGTTCAGGTTTCTGGGGATCTTCCAGCTTTCTAGGTTGAAGGGCAAGTTTTTCAGCCATTAGTGAGATGAACCCTCCCACTTCCCAGAGTCAAAGAATTCCCATGGGGATTGCCCCAGGGACCTCTTCCTCCTCTCCTAAAACTTGTGAGAGTCTATTTGCAGCTTTTTCTTTCAGCAGCTGAATAATATATACTTCTGCTACTTGTCACATTTATTGCAATTATTCATTCTGTGTTTTAATTCTGATCTGTGTCCAGTGAGCTTGAGAAATATATTTTTTAATTACTTTCCTTGTTCTCTTTACTGGTTTTCCATCTGTAAAATAATGGTGTCTGGCAGCTTTTTGGCTTTTGGCACTGCAGAGAACCTAGCTCAGTTACAACAAGGTGACTCGGGGTTCTGTGCAGCCGTTTGTGAAGATTTCAGCCAGGCCTGTGCTTGATTAATGAGCATTGGCCTATTCTCCAGATAAATTCATGCTGGATTTTGCCCAAGGGCTACAGAGTGGGCACTCCAGGGAATTTAGTGGAAGAAATCTGTACTTGAAATGACTTTTCTTTGAGATCTGTTTACTTAATGATTGCTTGCTTGAAGGTAATACCACTGATAAGTAGGAAAAGCCAGTCAGAAATGTAAAGAGAAGTACATTCATTAGATTATTTTCTTTCTCCTGTTTGTGTATTAAAGCCAGCTCTCTCTCAGAGGAAAGATTATGAGGCAGACCATATACTGCGCTTAGTCCCTGAGGTAGGTGGGAGCTCACAAAATGTTAGCTTGCATCTGCATGGTGCCTTTCAGCAGTGGCATTTGTGACATGAGGGACTTGGCAGTGAGCAGTAGTCCCTCTCCCGCCCCCGCCAGAGCTTCTTTCCTCAGTAAGAACTGGCACATCCATGTTGATATTGGTCACCAACCACAGATAGGAGCATGTTTTAGTTGATTTCCTGAAAAATTGTGTGGTGATTTTATCTGCATGCTGGCCTTCTCCAGTAACTTCTGAATCGATGGACCAGTTCCAGTCTCATCTGCCAGAAGCATGGGTTGCTCACAGGCTGCATGTCTACCACCTCTGCAGCTGCCACTCATGGTCAGTCTTTTTGGTGAGGGAAGCTGCTCTGTGACTTGTGATGGGATTGACCAAGTGTGTCCATGCAACTCCAGAGCTGAGCTCAGGGACTGAAGACATGGCTAAAGATACCACGTTTGTCTAACAGGCGCTGATGGCTTTTAGTTGTGCATTCTCAGCAGCCGGGGGCTGTGTGCTGGTGGATTTGTTTGGAAGCTCACACAGCTTTACCGCCCTGGACCATGTGGTGGTTCTCTTCCAGACAGCAGGTCAAAGAGAGGTGGGTAGAAGACTTCAGAGATACTTGAAACCCTTGAGTTGAAAATGGGAAGCAGGGAGGGAGAAGGGGTACTGAGCAGTATGTAGGGAACATGCCAGGGAGTTGACAGTGTTGTGATTGAACCTGGTATTCAGAACAGGCAATCAGGATTAATTTTTCTGCTACTTGTGACTTCTAGATTTACATAAGAAGTTGGACACCTGTTTGATGCACCCTTGGAGGAGAGGGTGTTGAAGTACTTGGTAGGTTTTTTTTTTCGCTAAGTATATAATGTATGCGGTATTTGCGTACTTCTGTTGGTGTAACAGAGAAGTGTTTCTCTGAAGGAATCATACGTGGTTCTGCAAATCCCGGGTTCATTTGCAGAAGGAGAAGAAAGAAATGGATGTGTGCACAAAAAAGTCAGTATACTGAAATGAAGAAAGCAACAGAAGACAAAACACAATATGTGTGTTTTTAGAGTATCTGTCAATCTAAAGTAATAATAAATAAGTAAACAGAACCTTTTTAATTCGTGCAAGTTAATCCCTTTCAGGGCTGAATTAACTAAAGCATATCCCTATGAAATAACCTTCATTATATAAATCAGTATGCTGATGGATTACTGAGTTTACAGCCAAAAAAACATGCCACCATAGGTGTGAATTTTCCCGATCAGCTAATAAATTGATAACTTTGAAGCCTAGTTGTGACAATTTAAATGTCATCACTATTAAACAAGTTGCCAAAATGCAAACAACCATCCTAAGTCATTAAAATGCAATTATAAAGGACAGCTGGGTCTGCTATCAATCTGGGCTGTGGGGACTCATAATGGGGGAAAAATATGAAACTTTCATAGAAATGGAATGAGACGGCTGTATGTGCCAACCAGAGCTTGCACGGGAAGCAAGGGAAACATGTATTTTGTGCGTACGTAGCTACTGATGCTTATAGCAGGCTTGCATTACTCGGATGTAGGAGTCAGTGACAGCACAGCATCTAGCAAATGTCTTCACCTTCTCTCTGCCATGTAGGAAGAGTCCTTTTGCTTATTAATAGAGCGGACTTTGCTAATGAGAGACAGATAGACTGGGAGGCAGTTACAGTCTAGTAGAAATAACTGTGGAGTGGGACTAAACTTGGTGTATTGTGGAATGGCAGGGCAGGTGTTGTAAGCCCTGTTTTGAGAACCAGGTGGACTTTAAGTCATGATGAAGGTTTGTTTTTCGGTTGAGAGTAATAAAGAGAAAAGTGACTATCAGGCTTTGCAGGCGTGGACCCGATACGTTTATGAACATTGTGTTTAGTGATATTGATAACTAAGTTACTGAACTTTATTTTTTATGTTTATTATTTGCTTGATTCTTTGAAATGGCCATGATGCAGACAAAAAGGCCAGTCCCAGCTCAGGACTTCCAGCTCCTACTATGTCTGGTGTAGCTCTAAATTCATACTGGTTTCAGCTCCATCCCAGTAGGTTCTGTCTGTTATTCAGTGATGCAGTGTGTAGTTGATTAGATTTACTGCTGATATTAACAGTGGAAATGGTGGAACAATCTAGAACAGTGCTGCTGCTTCATTAAAACAGTAACCCCAAAAGGCCCCACAGTCTTTTGGTGTATTATTTATATGTATTATGTAGCTACAACAGCTGTTAGCTTCCATAATTAAGCCCCATTTTCCCTAAATGTGGCAGGAGGGGTGAAATAAGTGGGAATTGCTGGTAATTGGTAAAATTGTAAAAGAAATACCTTTTATGTTATGTGTCTCAATGCATGTAGTAACTCAAGTATTAGATAGATTTGTAAAAGCCTCAAAAGTAACTAAATAGATCTAAAAATACATACAAATATTTGCATTTTATTTGAATTAGTGTTGATTTTTTTTCTTATACATCAGCCTATAGCACATAATTCTCAAAAAAAACCCCAATTGAGTATGTTGCAAATAATTCCAAGGTGTGTTCTAACTGATTGATATTCCTAAAATATTTAAGTATCAAATTCTCTATATATCTTTTTCTACTATGAAGTAAATCCTTGTGGTGCCTTGGGGCATCCATTGTGCTGAAAAACTTATTCATTTATTCTCACTAAGAAAAGCATGCTATTGTGGGTGTTCAAACCATTCATTTCCTTCTTTTTGTATGCTTGGAAATGATACAATAACTGGGTGTGCTAGTGTCATTGTCTACCTTTCACTTTTGTAAATTGTAATTTTTGTTTGTTTTGTAACAAGAATCAGTTGGTATGGAGCTTAGAGAAACGTTTAAGATTACAAACTGTTTCTAATGAACAGATTGTTTTCTGATGCAAATGGAAAGCCAAGTTGAGAGAGACTTTTTTTTTTTACGCAGAAGGATATACAGCCTTTCAACAGACTTTGTCCTTATTTTTTGGCAGATTTGGACTGCTCTACTTAAAGCATAAACAAGCCTCAGCCTATCGACAACAGAAATGGGATGCTAACTGCCAAATACAAGGAAATGAATAAACGGAAGAACAATAAAAGTCAGTAAAGTAGGAAGTCTCATGCAGTGTGAATGATTTCCTATATAGCATAAGCAAAATTTCTGCTGTTTGTTTCACACAGCTACACGAAGGATGAATAATTTTTTGTCCCCAGTGCTGTTATGAAAAACATGTAAATTCCAGAGATCATGCTCACTAATGGATGCAATGGTTATTTTGAAAGGAAAAAATAAGCTTTCCTATAATTTCCCTTCATGTCCTCCCAATGTGAGAAGACAATTTACTGCAGGTTTAGGAAATTAAAATAAAATGTTAGTTTTCCAGGTGCACTGAAGAGGCTTTGAGATTAATTTAGCAAAGGTGAAGCTACGTGGTATTTCTCACTGCACAGTGAGAGTCAGCAAGATGATATCGTAAAATATCCTTAGTAATAGTCAGTTAGAAAGTCTGCAGGGGATAAGGTCAAAGAAAGGTTAGCAGCTGACATCAAATCAGAAGCCAGATGTGCTGACCCTTAATCATAGGCTTTCACAGGCTTTTTTGGACTGCAATTCAGCATAACATTATTGAATTCACCTTTAGATTAAGCTGGTCTGCTTTGGCATATACAAAGCCGTATGCAAGTTAATGGCTGTGTCATCCACTTAATTATGCAAGCTTTGATAACAGATCAGTGAGGTGACCTCTGCAAGCACTACTTTTCAAGGTCTTTACCATTTGCATTTTCAACGAAGAAAAAGTGGCAATCCCCATTTAGGTCATGTTGGATCATTAGTTTTATGTATACAAATTAAACCTGGGAATAGCAATCTGCAACATGTTTTTCTTTTTTCTTGCAAGATTACTTAGAGCTATTTAACTCGGCACTATGTTAGGATGAGAGTCATGTACTGCTCATGTACTGGTGCAAAATCTTTGGCTTTGCAGAGAAAACATACCTGGAGACAGTGGTCCCAGCAAAGGCATAGGTATTACTCAGTAGACTAAAATTAAGCATGGTAAGAAATTTTTGAAGGATTGAAATCTCAGAAAAAAATGATATTTTCGTAAAGGTCAGGAGATCACAAAGTTAAGATTATATATGCAAACCCTAATTGTTCTTTGTTGCTTATGTATGATTCTGCAGTCTTTGCTTGCAAGATCATTCTACTGAGAATTTTTGCATTGGAACTGAAGTGAAAGAGGGCTTCACATGGTAAAATTTCTACTAGTTTAACAAATATTTTTTGTTGTTAATGTAAACTTAATGATATATTGATGTGGTTTTATCTTTATTCAGAGCATATGCTTCTGACTTGCTTACTTACACAGTGCTTACTCAACAAACCGCATAGTAATTGGTAGTATTAAGGTCAATGGCAACAGATCTGTCTCTCACACTGTGCACTAGGAAAGACATTTACTGAATGTTGCACCAGTATAGAATCAAACTCATTGCTGATTCCACTGAAATTACCTCTTTTTCATCCAGCTGTGGGAAAGGATTTAGCCAGGAGCTGGCTGGTGGGCCTATGCCCTTTGCAGTTTTTTTTTGTGTGTAGTCCAGCTTGCATACTGAATAAGGCAGGTATGCAGAACAGATGCCATGTTTCTTAGATTGAATAATATCTGACCCTCTTCCTAATGAGGTGACTTCAGCAAGAATTGTGTGCTCCTACAGTGAAAGACCATGATGGTGTCCATAATGGCCTGGAAACCCACATAAAATGTTATAATCACAGCTATTAGCATAGTATCCCAGTTCTCAGCCACTGAAACAGCAGAGCTCAATGGTCTGATCTCTCCTGTTCCCAAGGCAAAGGGGGGCATATGTATGGGGCAAGCTGATTTTAGAGTCTATTTGCTGTGCTTCTTAGCTCCTGTTTCACTCTTACTTTTGAATTCTATCCTTTGTTCTGATTAATTGTTGCTGTGGGAAAACACAGTTCAATTATTTTAACACGTAAGCCTGAATTTGTGTCCTAATTTCATCTGGATGAGGAGTTTCAAGCCAACAGGTTTTCGTGGGTGTTTTTCTGCTGACAGGAGTTTAATCCAGGAGGTTGGTCACTTCATTTCTCAGGAATGCAGCTATCAAAAAAGGCTGTCATCACAGATTTTAAAAAAGTCTTGGCTATATTAGACTGCTTCCATGGAGCTAACTGCAGTTCTCCAGTTCCTGTAACAAGCTTCTAATCTGTTCTTTGATGAAGATTTTACAGTTCTAAACAGATATATTTCTCTAGCAAGTCCTAAGACTTCAAAGTATATACCTGTTTTGTATAGGCATGCTTTCTCTTTGAGGTCTGATGTGCAGAAGTCATAGATATAAAATACAGGATTTGCAAATGATGGGGCAGGCATCCATGTTGGGGTGAGAAGTCCAGTGTGCATCTCCAACTGGATGGCAGAGGTAGACGTTGCAATCCAATTCATCAGCTCTAATGCTGGTAAAGTGGACACCTGTAAAGTAGCTGATGGGTTTATTCTCATCAAGTGACTGATGCCAGTATCAGAGTCACCAAGTTCAGCTGGAAGAGAGGGCATGACTAATATCTCTTCCTGCCTTGGGTTTTTGGATTTCTCTCTAACAATAAAAGAAAGGTAGTGAGGGTAATTCCTGCCAAAACCAGAATAAAGCTGTGGCTGCTTGGTGAAGCTGTAGGCTGCTGTTGCACGTACACGCAGGACCTTGGTGCACATGTGTTTAGGACGCTAATGCTGTTTCAAAGCTGGACCTATGTTTTATACCAAGTTTGCTATAGCACTCTAATGTAACATAAGAAACTGGATATTCTACAGTAGCTTAATTAAAAGTTAAAAGAAGGCATTTGAAGTTAGTTAAATATGAAAGTATTTCATAATGAGAATAAATTCCTCTGGGATATTAATTTTTTTTATTACTTTTCCCACCACATGGGCAGCTTTGGACTGGAGGTTAAGAACAAAAGCTGGATGCTTCTGCTGAAATTCTCCATATAGAAATAATTACTGAGGGCAACATTTTAACTTATCTTTCAGTTCCAGACTTGACAACCCTTTCAGACGATTAGAGGGAAGCAGACCTCTCCATTAGCTTTTTTCAGGTTGTTCTGCAGATTCAGGAAGACGTTATTTATGCTCTGTTCATGTATTTAAGTTGATCTTTGTCATTGTGTGGCCAAAACCATCTGTTTTAAACAACAGAAGCTGAGATTATTAATCACTATTCTATAGGAATTAATTCAGTAACAAACTGCATAGCTATAGAATAATGCAATAACTGAAACCTTGCTGATAGCGTGGATAAGTTGAGGGTTTCATTGTATTGAGATGTCAGTCTTGTGTCTGTCATCACTGCTAAATAATTTTTAAAGGCTTAAAAAGCCCAAGAGGTGTCCTGTCCCTGTATGAAATTTAAAATTCAGTTGTTCCATCTCCTGGGTGCTCTTCTTAGAAAGAACAGGAGAAACACAAAAATGAATCTGGCAACTATATTTGTGTTTATAGTTTAATCCTATGAAAGGGGGAAGAACTGAGGCAATTGTAGTCATCTGCAGAAATAAGAATATACTTAGTAGCAAGTTCAGGTTTTCTTTTTGGTAAAAGTATTCGAATTGGAAAATTGTGTGATCCTTGGAGATTTCTCTCTAAGAAAGCAAGCAGAGGAACTGCAAATGGACACAAAAGGGGTGTCTGGAGGCAGCCTCTGTGCTGACAGTAACAACAAGGAAATGATAGGGTGCAAAATATATTGAACAAAGTCAAATATTTTACTTCACAGTACTTAACATTAGTTTTGTACTTGTGACATAAGAATAAATACAGAAGTGATTCAAACAGCTAGATAAATCCAAATGGTGCAAACTTGGTGACATCTTGGGTGAGAAAATAAGTGAAACTGCTCTATATTTACTTGAAATCTGGTCCTTGAACTAAGATCCCTCAAAGAAAAGGAGAATAAAGACAGAAAACCTGCTGGGAGTAGCTTTATATGTAAAAATTATACATATTGAGGAAACCTCAGCTTTGTGTTCTGCAACTCGGCCCTTGAGTTTATGACCTTTTGTTATGGCTTGCTTCAGATATATGATGCAAAGTCCCCCCTGTCTTATACTCATCCTGATTTTTCCAGGTTTTACAGTTAGTCTCTGCTGGCTCCTTTCAGGCTGCTTAAATCCATCAATTGATAAATGTTTTCTTCCTGTCTATATCAGAGAAAAAATAGCAGGTATTATCCACTTTGAGACCCTCCTCTCCATAGCCGGTCTCATGTCTTGGGTGGAAAAACAGCTACTCGCTGTGCTTTCTGTTTACACACCAGCATGTAAATCTGTATAAGGAGACCATGGAAACAGGGTGCTCAGACTCTGTTTTTCTGGACTGTATGGCAAAGACAGTGTGTTCTCTGAATCTGTTGGCTACTAATAATCCCCAGTAATGCTTTGTAAAAAATAATCTAATGCATGTAACAACATAATAGGAGGGGGAGAATGTATTTATGTAAATTAACTGAAACATCCTCAAGAATTAATGTATTAAAGTGGTTAGAAAAGCTAGCAGAGGATAATAGGCATGGAGACCTTCTCCTGTTTGTCAGCAGAGACTGTTAAATGGTTGAAGCTGCTGTAGTACCATGCATGCCAAATAGATGCAAAAATAATTTTCAGCACTAGAAAATCACCTGCTAGCATTAACTATAGAGTAATATATTATACTCAGGTACTTAACTTGTTGTATGTATAATTACTATTATTTAATACTTGTGTTGAATGTGAATGCATAGCAAAAGAAATAAGAAATTTACTGATTTATTAGCATTGCAGATTATTTACTAACATTTTCATGGGCAATCTTTCTTGCAATAAACTTTCTCTGTTCTCTTAGAAATTAATGAGTTAGGCACCTGGATTTCTTTAAAGATCTAGCTTTCAGTGTCCAAAGTTAACAAAAATGTTATTTTGTTTTAAGAAAATGCATTTGTCAGCTCAATTTTTTAATTTAAATTTATAGGAGCAGTCTGTGAGAGGTGGAAATCCTGCTCTGTTTGTATTACCTACGTCATGCTGAGTACAGTATTAGCGCAGCAAGTAGTTTTTTTCTAATTTTAGCATACACACTAAAGAGACCAGATGCCATTTAGTGTAGATAATTTGGCTGAATTTTTTGAAAAAAAAAAAAAACAAAACTATTGACAATAACAGTGACTAGTCAGCATTTTTTTATTTATAGCTCTAGGGTTTAAGATGCAGGTCTTGAGGTAAGTACAGATACTAGCTGAGAAACAGGAGAGAATGCAAGAGCCTGAGAACTCCCGTACAGAAAGAGTAGAACCCCTTTATCCCAATTGTGTAACTTCCGAGACTCTGTAAGCTGCAGATGACATAGTACCGGTCTTCTAAAAGAGCTATCAGAACTTAAAAAAATTAAACTGAGGTAAATGTTTGAATTCTAATGTCTATCTCACAGTTAATGGTCTCTTTGTCTCATTCTATTCAATGAGATTTTTCCTTAATTCGGCTAATACAGTTTTTCTGGATAAACATGTGTGCATAAATTATTATTTCCTTTTCTTTCTGTATATCTTTCTCTTTCCGTTCTGCTGAAATAGTTTCACTGTAAACAGAAATGGTTTACCTTGGCCCTGGAATTAACAGTAACTTGGATCTCCTCGGTTTACTAATGAAACAGAGTTTGAACTGATACACAAAAAAAAAAAAATATATTAAAAAATGAGCTCAATAATTGTTTTATGGCTAGATCAACACTGTACTAGTATGACTGTTTCCCATCTTCTTGTTACTGATCTTCAGAAAGAAGGATATCTTTCTCTATTATTAAGTTCCCAAAAATCTCGAAAGACAATTTTTGGAAAGAAGTTGCAGTAGCTGTTAAATAGCAATTCTTCAAAGTACTTGCTAAAACCAAATTGTGTAACAGCACTGTTTGACAGATTTATTTACGGGTAAACATACATACTGGTTTAGTAAACAGCTTTTAGTTGCATACATTCAAGTTACCTGATTTGCTCATAAAAGACAAAAATTGGACCTTTTTATGATAGTCCTAAAGTAATCTCTAATTAATACCACCTCAGATGGAGGATTGAAGATGAAAAACGAAACCATTATTTTATCACGGGCTTTTTTGAATCTGGTAGATCTTAGACACATAACAAACCAGCTCTGAGTATTTCAGTAATTTAATCTATGTTCAATTCTATGATAATTGAAAAAAAAAGCTTAGAAATTTTAGCCTACAAGGCAAAACTGCTGCCTTTGTGACCAGTGTCTGATTTTCTTGCTCAATTCTAAAATATTTGATGTACTAAAATGTAAATAGAGAAATAATGTTTTAAGAAGGCAGATAACTTCAACATTTCTTCACATTTGATTTTCTTGCTCATTTGTATTTTAAAATAAAGAGCTTGTATTACCATTACTAAATCCTCCATCAAATAGAGCAATTTCCACTGGTTGGAGTCCCACTGATGAGTGTGTTTCTGGAAACGTAATCTGTATTGTTTTGCATTCCAGAACTTCAAACTCCAAGCCCTGTTACCTCACATCCAATTACCTATTCTATGATCTTGAATCAGATCAGTATTTCTAATCTGAGAAATCAGATTTCTAATCACGTCTTTGGGGTGATCAAGACATTTAAATGCTTAGGGATAGGTGCCCAGTCCTGAATCACTGGTGCTGCTTCAGGTGCTCAGTGTATCTGAAGTGCTTGCACAGAACTGGTGAACATCATTTGTGGTCTGTGCAGGACCTTGGCCCTTCTGGAGGGGTACCTGCAGTGGTTCCTCTCTGCATCTTCACCTGAATCTATAAAATATTTGCAGGAACCAGGATCAGCAGGCATTTTTGAGAATATTCTTGCTACTGACCTATTAATTAAATTTGACCTTATTTGAGCAATAATAGTAATGATGTTCCAAGTAAGTAACAGTTATTAACTTCCATTAGACTGAAGTCAGTTTCTTCAGTGATGTCCCCAAAAGTGACTGTTCTAATTTGGCATGTATCATTTAAATGGTAATTACTGTGGTAACGTTTTAAAGGCATGTGGTGCCTTTCATTTTACGCAGCAAGTAGGAGTTGAGAAAAATTAATGGATTTTGACTAGACTGTTCAGAGTAGGCTAGAAAAGGAAACATTTGAATAGTGGTAAAAAACAAAAATGTAGTTTGGGCTATTTTTTCTTGCAGACGGAACTCAAACAATTGGTCAGATTGTGTCTAAGATTTCCTAAATTTGCTTTTTGTCTGAGATCAGTCATAAAAATTTTGAGTCCTGAAAGTATGAAGAAAATTGAGTAATGTGAAAATGGGATTTAAGTTCTTCCAGTGCTTTCCTTTGCATGATAAAATGTATGATCTTGCAGGCATGCTTACTCATCAGTGTGCATATATGAAAGTACATATATTTTTAGTGCTTGATGCACCCCCCACCATCCACCCGGCAAATCCTCCTCAAATGCAGACAAAACTTTTTGGCAACTGGGGAAAACTAAAACATGAAGCACAGTAATTAGCAGGCATAAGTGTGTTTATGCCACATTTTTGTATTTAAAGTTTAGAGAGAGCTCTCTGAAAAAATACGGCTAATGACCTGCACTTGAATCAGCTACAGGTGCATCTAGAAATCAAGGGAAAAAACAGACCTTGGATGACAACTTCTGCCTGAGTGTTTTTCCATACAACTTCTTGATCCCTGATGTAAAGCCTTTTTATTTATGAGGGTAATGGTTAAAAACATTTAGGAGTAATCTGCAAATAGGGAGAGGTAACAGATGAAGACTGGTCACAACTGCATCCAGTTATGGTGATTCCAAGATGAATCCAGTTCAGACCACCCTAGAAAGGCCATTTGCTATGGAAGGCATCATGATTAGATATTTCTGGGGTATCGATTCCCCTACGCAAAGGCTTTTTGCATGAAAGAGGTAATGCAAAACAGTGTATAAATAGTGAAATTACTACATTGGTGATGTTTGCATCACATACTAGCACATGAATGTTTTCTGGGTCTCATCCCAGAAACTGCTGAGATAGTATAGTTTAGTAGAGGTATGGGATTCTAAGCAAGTAATTTAATTTGTACTTCGAATCACTCCCTGTCCAAAAGCTCTTTTTGAAAAGTCAGTGGATTCCTTACTGCAGTAACTTAAAATGACATTTGGCAGGTTCCTGAATGTTTCTGTTTAAATAATGTAGAATTAGTATCACTCTTTATAACTGTGTGTGTTTTTTAAATGTAGAAAACTTTATTTTACAAATGTGCATATTAATTTTCCTGGATGAAGGAAACTATTTTGTCTTTTTTTCTTTGGTATATTAAAATGGTACGGTGCACTAACTGTTGAAAGATGGAAGGGGATGTCCTCACGTGAACTGCTTCATCATTTGTTATGCTCTAACTCTGTAGACTACTCAGAGTCTGGACTTGATGCTGTGTCTCTTATGCTATGCCATGTTGTATCCAGAGGATTACTGAGAATACATCCTGTTGAGCTTGTGTTCTGAAATCTCAACCTTCTTTAGTCTGACAAAATCTTCTGAAACTTGGGCTCCACTATCTCTCGTAACAACAACAAAAAAATCCATAAGCAGTATATACAAAAGGGATAATAGAGATTTAACAGAATGTAAGTTCTAAATGAAAAGTAATGGTGCAATATTGCCAGTGTAATCTCAAAAGACATTAAATGTAATCTAGTACTAGAATAAGGAATAATAAGAATTTAAAAACTGGAATACACTTAGATTACCAATCCCCTTTGTGTGCCATGAATGTGAATTCTTATTAAACTGAGTCCAAAATCTAGTTCTGCAGTCCCCATCAACTGATGGTGCAATTTTGTTAATTCAAATATTGAGTCAAATAATGGCTCACAAATAACAGTAGTTCTTACAGAACTTTGTGATACTATAGGAGGCTATGCACAGTGTAGGCTATGGATTCAACATGGAAATGGTAAAGAGTTATTGAAGACCTCTTAGAGGATCAAGTGAAATTAATGTTAAAAGCATAAGCATGCATGTGCTGCACCATACCAAGGTCCATCTAGGCTGCTTTTTGATGACAGAGACCCATACAAGAGTAAGACCGTAAATAGTGGCATTTACCTGAACACGCTCCCAGGTTCTGCAGATCTGTGTGGACCTCACACAGTTCCAGAGCTGGCTGTGGTATCTGTGGATTGTGTGGACAGACTTTCCCCGGGTATTTGTCTACTGATTTTTTTCAAGTTACACCATCCTGTGGCAATGATTTCACAGGTTTATTGACTGAAGAAGTAACTTTGTATTTGTTTTGAATCTTCTAGTTTTAGTCCATGTCCTTTATCTTTTGCATTGGAACCACCAATCATTCTTTACCTTCTCCATGCCAGCAATGATACTTCTGGGTATCTGTCACATCCCTTCTCAGGCACTCTTTTTCCAGCCTGAAAAATCTCAGTCTGCTAGTCCAGTTTGGGCTCTTTGATCATCTAGTCTTACCTTTTTCCAATTTTTTAATGTTGTTTTCAAGACCAGAAAGTAGAATTTTTCCACAGTAGGCAAGGACAAGGTGCACAATAGATTATACCTCTAAAAAAAGAAATTGTTCTCTATTTTGTCTTCTCTCCTTTACATGATAATTCCTAATGTTCTGTTTGCTTCTTGACTTGCATAAGAGTATTGAACTGATGTTTTTGTAGAGCTACCTCTTGCAATGCTAAGAGCTTTTTTCAAAAGTAGGCATAATTAAGTCGGAGCTTGTCACTGAATATGTGAAGACAGAATTACTTTTCCCTGCATGCATTTACACTTACCATTTTACTGCCCAGCATCACATGGTGTCATGAGGCTTTTGTGCAACTCTTTGAATATCTAGTAATTCTTTGAAAGAGCAGAGACCAAGAAAGTATGTTCCCTTATGATCAGCAGGCCATGATCAAGCTTGATCGTATCACACAAGTGAAAGCTCAAGAAACTCCAAAACACAGCTGGATCTAGTGAAATGAGTCTGTGCCTTCCCAGGTTGATAAAATAAAATTTTGTCCACTGTGACTGGACATAAGTCAGGTTTCTAGATAAGCTCAAATGCTGTGTTTCTCAAAGAATTTAGCAATACTCCTTTTCCTGTAGAAACCGTTGCTTACTCTTTTGCTCTGTTGTCTCATTTTCAGTCCCCCATTCCTGATTACTGATTTCTCAGTTGTGTTAATGATCAAACACCAGCAGCACATCCTGCTTGGAGGTAGTCGGCTCTGAGACCAGACTGCAGTGCAAGGGCCAGCACCAAAGACATCCAGTCACGGGCAGCTTCCTTGTGGCCAAAGGAAGGATCTCTGCCTTCATGCTGTACGCTTTCCATTCAGCTTCTGACACAGTAGACCCCAAAATACAGTTAACCCACCTCAATGGCATGTAGTAGGGGCAGATGGGTCTGCACAGCCTGGCTCCGTTCACTCCCTTCCAGCAGAGTGAGCAGACACGTACCTGATTCTTGCCTCAAAAGGCTCTCACCCGTGGGATCCTGTAGAGATCAACACCTTTTCTCCTTTTCTTCTGTAATTGCTAAATACCACTGCAGGCAATAACATGCACGTTACCTTCTGCTTTATCTATCATTCATGGTTAAACAGTGTGACACCTAAAAGATGAAATAAAGCTGACTCTAAGCAAGACCAAAACTTGCTGCTATCACCAAGTAACCATGGGCAAACCATTCTATTTGGCTTTCATTTTCATACCTCTGTGGACATTGGCACAGGGGTAAAAAACAAAAACAAGCCCCGTGGACTTATGAAACTCCCTTCCTCAGTCAAAAACTGCTTGAGACCATTGCTTTAAGCCATGCACAGACAAAAATTATTATAAATTGGATAAAAGATTCTGTAACTTCCCTTTTGAAATTCATGCTCCAGGCAATTTTGTCTGTGGTGAAGGAGATGGAATTAAAGGCAAGGGGGGGGGGAAGTCTGTGAAGCATGGAAACCTTTTCCGAACATATTACAGAATGGAAATCTAAAAATAATAGATGCAGAGCTGAAGGTTGATGAGTGTAGTCTGGGAATTATCCAAAAGTATTGCATAGCTTCCTGTTAGTTTAGTGATACTTCAGTGGGATACCCTTATTCCCTGATGGAAAGCATAGGAATTTTTTATCTTTTCTGACTTCTTTAAAAGGTACAGGGAGGTAGAAAAACAAAATAAAAAAAAATTATCTGTATGAATTAATAGTGTGGTTTTTAAGGTGAAAGCTGGTTAATTGATCACTAGAACATTACTTAAATATTTCATGTAATTAATACATATGCTTTGTCTAAATGCTGATACGAGTAGAACTGTTTTACATGTGAACTGGAGAGTACACTGTAGAAAAATCCTAATAAGCGAGGTATGGAAACGATGACAAATTTTTCTAGTTCATTATGTGCTACAGTGGAATACAGCTGCTAACAATCAGATATACTTACTGTTCGTAGCATAATACATTTGAAGGTTCTAATTAGTCATTCCATATGTGTTTTTGATTTGCCTCAAAGATGACAGTAGAAGCTGGGGATGTAAGAACTGTTGTTTTGCGTTTCCACTGTAATCATGATATTACTACCATTCCTTTAACAGAGAAATTAAACAACTTGTTTACTTAAGTAATGATTTAACTAGTTTAGAGTCAACCACGCTATTTTTGAAGGAGGAGTTACACAAGATTCATCCTTACTGTTGGATGTAGAAAAGTAAATACTACAAATGAGCTTAAACAAATAAAATATGCAATCAAATCAACCTTGGAACAAGAGCCAGAACATAACTGTGTTGATGTGATGGGAGGGACAGAGGGATGGGCTCTTCTCTGTGGAGCCTGGTGTCAGGAAAAAAGGCAGTGGGCACAAACTGAAATATAGAGAATTCTGTTTCAACGTAAGAAAAAAACTCTTTCTTGCTGCAAGGGTGGTCAAACACTGGAGTGGGTTGACCAGAGAAACAGTGGGGTCTCCATCTGTGGAGATATCAAAAACCCAACTGGCCAAGGACCTGAGCAACTTGCTGTGCTTTACCCTGCTTAAAATGAGGGCAGGGGGTGGACTAGACAATCTCCAAAGGTCCCTCCCAACCTCACCTATTCTGTGATGCTGGTTTCTGTCACTGGCTTTCCCCACTCACCTTCTTTGGGTGTGATAGGAATGGGCTGCTATTGGGGAGGTCACTGCCCCTCGGCATCTGGTTCCCCTTCCCTTGCAGAGCAACTTGTTCTTTCTGCTCCTGGACAACTTGATTCAAACTTGCAAGGAAACAGAAGAAAGTTTTGATTTCCCAACCTGTTATTTTTTCCATGAGATTCTGCGCAGAACTAGAGTTTTTTTACACTGTTTTAACTGCAGAGTTGGATGCGGAAGATGAGATCAAGTGTTTCAGCAGCAGCTGGGAGTGGGGGTTACAGTAAGAACTTGTCGGACGGTTGGGTCTGGGAGGTGAAATGACAAAGCTGATGAATAAGAGTCATGCTGCTTTTCTTACAGGCTTACAGTAGCATCACTTTTGGGGAACGTTTCTTTTGGTTTGTGTACTTGTGAAAGAGATTTTCAGTGGACCCTAGAAGTCTATAAGGAAGTAATAACAAGACTAACCCCTTTCAACAGAACAGTCAGGTACACAGAAAAGTGAGCAAAGTGCATAGAGATGTGTCAGAGGAGAGAAAGGTTGGGGAAAAAAAGAGCAATAAAAGCAGGTGACAGCAGAGGCAAAAAAGACGAACAGCCTATGACAGTCATCTGAAGAGACAAATGAAAAGTGCATTTGTTTTCTTACTGCATGAAGGGTGCATGTTTAGTCTTAATTCCTGCTTTCACTCAGCTTTTCATTCAAATGTATGAAAAACAGCCAACCAAACAAAACAACCAAATACAAAACATGAGGAGCTAAAAATATAATTTACCTAAACCCCTGTTTTTTGCAGCTAGCTGAGAGTCTGTATGTGAACAGGTAAAGGTGGCATCATGAGAAACTAGTCATTGTTGTAGCTTAGAGCAGCACTACATCTTCAATTACTTCTACATGCTCAGGTGGCCTTCCTGAGATGCCATTCCACCAACACGGCATTACCAAAACAAAAGTTTTGATTATCTGCTGGCCTTTACCTGTCTGCTCTGCCAGGTTCAGTAGTGACACAATAGGAACTAATTGTTTCAAGTACTTTATGCCTTGTGGGATTACCCTGTGCTAAATCCATCTTCAACCACGTACTAAGGCAGATGTAAAATAGGCACTTTGATCCTCACCTGTCCTATTATACTCCTTTCCCTTCTCTACATCAAATCATTATACGATTAGTTATGGCTAGTTCCAATATATCCTGAAGTGTGAGACCTGAACATGGGGATGAAGGATACTGCAGAAACTTGGTGGTATGGAATTTAGGGTTTGGACATGGATACTAAAATAGCAATGTCCATTTCACTCATGTTTACTGAAGCTTAATTTCTCATATAGGGAGATAGTGATGTAGCATGATAGCCATGGGTATTTGGACAGGGAATGAAATGTCTTGATTTTCTGCCAGGATATTCTAGTATGTGAACTCCTCTGCAATTAATTGTGCAGCCTGAATTCTCAATAGCTCGCTGTCAAAACAGGGGGAGTATTTAAATAGAAAAAGCAAGGGTACGTTCTCTTTGGTGTGCTGGTGTGCATGCTTACATACCTTACAGAGAAGTGCAGTACTTCAGAGCTTTGGAACTCAAAGAGCAAGAAAACAATTTCAAGATGTGGTCTGGTATGATGTAAACTATCTCTAAAAAAATAGTTTTCAAAATATGCTGGAAGTATTGGTTATTGCCTGTTATTTCTGCTGGATGAAGCACATGAATCTGTGTATGAAGTTTGAAAACACTTCTGGGACATTTGCTGACTTCCCTTGAAAACTAGATAAGAACAACCAAATTTCATCATATCTGCAAAATCAGTTATTGAAGAGAATGTTCCCAAGACGAATAGAGCACATTTACATACACTGTCTGCCCACCTCCTGTGGATGGGACAAGGTGTGAATTTTATGAAGCTGTGTCAAGGAAAGTTCAGATTGGGCATTAGGAAAAGGCTCTTCACTGTTCAGTGGTCACTGGTTCTTCACTGAACGGTGGTCAGTCACTAGAACAGGCTCCTCAGGGAAGTGGTCATGGCACCAAGCCTGTCAGAGTTCGAGAAGCATCAGGACAATGCTCTTAGTCATATTGGCTTAGTTTTAGGTAGTCCTGCGAGGAGCAGGGAGTTGGACTCGATGATCCTTTTGGGTCCCTTCCAGCTTGAGATATTCTGTGATTCTAGGACTATCTCCTGCTTTTACCCTCAAATCCATGTTCCCTTGTGCAACAGACTGCAAATCAGGTGGTTGTTATCCTCCGTCAAGAGATCATTCCACTTACACATCAGCGTATCCCTTGCCAAGGGAAAGAACAGGGAAGAGCAAATACAAGTTGATATTAAATAACTTTACCTACTATGTGCAAAATGTTTAATTTAAAAACAGCACTACATATATTCTGTGCACAAACGTGTTCCCATGCCTGTGGAGGGACAGGGAGAGGAGGTTTAGGAGCTACCCTCTTGCCGCAGGACCCACTGCCTTTTTAGCATGTGCAGTGCAACGCGTGTAGGGTGATGGTGCCCCACAAAACATACCTCCTTATTAATGACAGCCATGAGAGCTGGCGTTAATACACCTCAAGGCTGCAATTCTGTCCTGCTGCTCTGTGGCATGGGCTGGGGGAGCAATTTCTTGTCATTCTACTTGTTAAAGGTGGAAATGTATTTGGGTTGTAGTAAGCTTTAACTCAAGGTATGTATAATGGATCTCTTTTCAATACAAACAGTTGCTTTTGTCATGATGAACTACAGTGTGGAGGAAAGAATGAGATGATGATATAAATTATTGTTATAGTGTGGATTATTATTGTCTCCTTCCCATTCCTTGTGTCTTACCAGCTAGATTCTGCTCCTACATTACAGATTGTCATCCTGTGTTTGGTAAACACTTTTAAACAATGCTGTTTCATGGTGTTATCTATAGGATAACATGAAAGGATGGCTTGCAGTGCTGCCTGTTGTCCTCTCTGGGTCCTCCATGTTTTTCTGCAGCTGTTCCAGGGGAATTTTTCGCCTTTTGACCAGCTAACTTCTCTCAAATAATTGTACATCCATGGTCTCCCTGACAACAAACTTTGTCATGCAGATGTATTAGAAAAGCCTCTGACTTATTTGTTCCACGACTGGGCCTCCACAAGCCCAAACAAAAGGATGATTTTGTATTGCGTTTTGACCTTGAGAGCGGGTGGGAACACGGCTATTCCGCTTCCACCTCCAGCCGCGGGGGAGCAGCCCGCTGGGGCAGGGCAGGGCAGAGCCGGCCCGGGCGGGTTGAAGGGTCCCCGGCTCTCCACGGGGAATCCGGAGCCACCGACCGGAATCTGGGAAAGGCGCGGGGAAGGAAGAACCAAAGGGCAGGTAACACCGACGCGCAGGTCCTCCCTCCCGAGCGCAGGAGAGATGAGCTGGGAGCCCTCCTGGAGATGGCAGCATTGAGCAATTTATTTGTCAGACCTGCCTCGCCACACTCGTTTCCTACCGAGGGGGTGAAAGTTACACGTGCGGTGCGTTTCAGCCCTGGCAACTGCGGATCACGCTGAATACGCGGTTTAATTTAGTATATAACGATTCCGGGAGATACAGTTAGCTGCGTGGCGCTACGCGGGGGAAGACTCTTCTGGGGACCTTCCCGGGCCGCGGCGGTGCCGAACCTCCCGCTCTGCACCCGGAGAGCGGCCGCCACCGTCGGGGACGCGCCGCTTCGGGCCGCGTATCGGCCGGAAGCCGTTCCCGTGGGGCTGAACGGGCCCCAGCCCGACAGGGAGAGTCCGCCGGCCGCCGAGCGCCCCCCGGCCGGCGGGACCCCACCACGGCCTGCAGCCGGGGCTCCCCCGCTCCCCTCACGGCGGCGGGCGCGCGCTGCCTCGCCCTGAGGGGCGGCGGTTAACGGCCGCGGCGGCGGTTAACGCCGGCGGCTCCGCGCTCGGGCCTGCCCCGCCGTGCGGTGCCGGCGAGAAGGAAGGCGGGGACGAGCAGGAGGAAGGAGGCTTTCCGCCACGCCGGGCCCGCCGCGGCGAAAGCCGCCACACTGCAGAGGCCGCCGGCGACGGTTATAAATAACACGCCGCTGAATGGCGTCTACGCCTCTTTTACTACGCGCCGCGCCTTAGCCGGGCCGGGCACCGCCCCCCGCCGCTGCCGTGACGGACAGGCGGCGGCACCAATGGGGGCGCGGCCCCCGGCGGGCGGTGCGGCGGCGGGGCCGAGCCC
>JAOXNO010000052.1:18856631-18954368 GCA_028565335.1 Limnodromus scolopaceus
GGGAGCGGCGGGGCGGGCCGCGGGGCCGCGGCGCTGGGCTGGCCGGGAGCCTGGCGGCGGCGGCGGCTCCGGGGATGGTCCACGCACTGGCGCCGTCACGTGTTGTTCTCCTTGGAGTGAGCCGGAGCGGCGGCGGTCGGAGGGGGCTGGACGGGCGAGCGCGGCCCCCGCCGACTGTTTCGGTGCGGGGCGCCGAGAAACTCGTCGAAGAAGCCGGCGGAGAGGGAGTCGCCGCGGCGGTGCCCGCTCCCCCGCCGGGCTGGGGCACGGGAGGGGGCCGCGCCGGCGGCCGCTGAGGCGCTGCCGACTGGAATGAAGAGGAGGAGGAAGAGAGGATGTTCCTTCGGCGCCCGGGCTGCCTCCCCTCCCTCCCTCCCGCCGCTGCCGGGCTGCGCCGTGTGTGGAAATGGCACTTTCTCTGCCTAACGAGATGGGACTGAATGGGGTCGCCAGCCTCCTCCGCACGCTTGAGCGGGAGAAGCAGCAGCAGCAACCCCGGCGCTGATATTTGGGGAAGGGGGGGAAGGTTGTGTTGTGGGTGGCATTTTTTTTTTTTTTTTGGTTTTCTCTTTTTTTGGAGGGGGAGAAGAGAGAGGGAGTAGGGAAAGCAGCGTGTATTTTTGGGTGCAAACCCCGGACTTTGCAAAACAATCTCCGCCCCCAAGAGGATATTTAATCTGCAACAGAAATCGCTACTTGCGGAGACAAACTTGAGACGGGGAAAGGGTGCGGGCAGCGGAGGAGGGAGACCCCAGCCCCGCGCCCGGCGGAGCCCGACCCTGGCGAGGGAAGATGCGTTTCTCTTTCCCGGCGGCTGCTCTTGGGACGAGACTTTCGTCTGGACTGATCGGGAATGGACTTTTTAAGGACACGCTTACCCATCTAAGGGCGACTTGGGCATAAACAGCAACGCAAACTCTGATTTGGTGCTGGAAGCTGCCTCTGCCACTGAACAGCTGCTCTCACCCTGCTTCTGGCCCTCCCCTGTCCCGTCCTCAGAAGAGGATCCTGAGCTATTATTCTTTTTCGTTTTTAATTGTTGTTGCATGAATTTTGTTTTAGGTGGTTGTTTTTTCTGCCTGGCTTGGCTGTTTTGGGGTCTTGCGGACTGGTAGCTGCAGTAACAGCTTCACCACCTCTCATCATGGCTAGCCCCACAGATAATAACGAGGGCTTCTTCTCAGATGTCAGAAAGGTGGGTTACTTGCGCAAACCCAAGAGCATGCATAAACGCTTTTTTGTGCTGAGGGCAGCCAGCGAGTCTGGACCCGCCCGGCTGGAGTATTACGAGAATGAGAAGAAATGGAGACACAAGTCAGGGGCCCCCAAGCGCTCCATCCCACTAGAAAGCTGCTTCAACATCAACAAACGGGCTGACTCCAAGAACAAGCACCTGGTGGCCCTCTACACCAAGGACGAGCACTTTGCCATTGCAGCTGACAGCGAGCCTGAACAGGAGAGCTGGTACCAAGCGCTGCTGCAGTTGCACAACAGGGCCAAGGGCCACCACCACCTCCATCACCATCACCACCACCACCACAGCGACGTCACCTTTGGAGGCAGCAATGCGGGACTGGGGGAAGCAGGTGAGGACAGCTATGGTGAGGTAGCCCCTGGCCCGGCTTTTAAGGAAGTTTGGCAAGTAATTCTGAAGCCTAAGGGCCTAGGCCAGACAAAGAACCTGATTGGCATCTACCGCCTGTGCCTGACTAACAAGACCATCAGCTTTGTGAAGCTGAATTCAGATGCGGCTGCTGTGGTGCTGCAGCTGCTCAATATCCGTCGCTGTGGTCACTCTGAGAACTTCTTCTTCATTGAGGTGGGGCGCTCGGCTGTCACTGGACCCGGCGAGTTCTGGATGCAGGTGGATGACTCAGTGGTGGCGCAGAACATGCACGAAACCATCTTGGAGGCCATGCGAGCAATGAGTGAGGAATTCCGACCCCGCAGCAAGAGCCAGTCCTCCTCAAACTGTTCCAACCCCATCTCTGTGCCCCTTCGCAGCAGGCATCACGTCAACAACCCTCCACCCAGCCAAGTGGGCCTCAGCCGCCGGTCCAGGACTGAGAGTGTCACGGCCACCTCTCCTGCTGGTGGTGGGGGTGGAGGTACGGGTGGCAAACCCAGCTCTTTCCGGGTTCGAGCATCGAGTGATGGGGAAGGCACGATGTCGAGGCCTGCCTCTGTGGATGGTAGCCCGGTTAGTCCCAGTGCCAACCGGACCCATTCGCATAGGCACCGTGGCAACTCCAGGCTCCATCCTCCACTCAACCATAGCCGGTCCATCCCAATGCCTTCCTCACGCTGCTCTCCTTCAGCCACCAGTCCAGTCAGCCTGTCATCCAGCAGTACCAGTGGCCATGGCTCCACTTCAGACTGCCTGTTTCCACGAAGGTCTAGCGCTTCGGTGTCTGGCTCCCCTAGTGATGGTGGATTTATTTCTTCTGATGAGTATGGTTCCAGCCCATGTGACTTTCGCAGCTCCTTTCGCAGTGTGACCCCAGATTCATTGGGACACACCCCACCAGCTCGGGGCGATGAAGAGCTCAACTACATCTGCATGGGGGGGAAGGCCACCTCCTCTTGCTGCAGCCTGGCAGCCCCCAATGGCCACTTCATCCCACGCACCTGCCACCCACAACAGCAGCCCCGCTACCCTAGCACACCGTGCTGTCCTCGAGGTGGTAGCGAGGAGGTTGCTGACTTGGATAAGGCATTCAGGAAGCGGACTCACTCTGCAGGCACATCGCCCACCATCTCCCACCAGAAGACACCCTCACAGTCTTCGGTGGCTTCCATTGAGGAGTACACAGAGATGCTGCCTTCTTACCCCTGTGGCGGCAGCCGGCTGCCCTCCTACCGGCACTCAGCCTTTGTGCCTACTCACTCCTACCCAGAGGAATGTCTGGAGATGCACCACCTGGAGAGTGGCCATCATCGGACCAACTCCGCCCCGCACACGGATGACGGCTACATGCCCATGTCACCTGGTGTAGCCCCTGTGCCCAGCGGTGGGGGCCCCCCCAAGGGTGGTGACTACATGCCCATGAGTCCTAAGAGTGTGTCGGCTCCACAGCAGATCATCAACCCTGGCAGGGGGGGCCGCCACCCTCCAGCCACGGTGGACTCCAATGGCTACATGATGATGTCCCCCAGCGGCAGCTACTCCCCCGACAGCGGTTCTGCGGGCTATGGCAAGATCTGGACAAATGGCGCTGGCCACCACCCAAAACTCTCAGTGGAGAGCAATGAAGGGAAGCTCCCCTGCAGTGGCAGCGACTACATCAACATGTCCCCAGCCAGCGGCTCCACCACCAGCACCCCTCCTGACTGCTACTTTGGAGGCGTGGGGCAGCCAAGCGTCGAGGAGGCCGCCACCACAGCCCACCACAAACCCATCTACTCCTACTTCTCGCTGCCACGCTCCTTCAAGCACGTGCACCGGCGGGGTGGCAGCGGGGTGGCAGGTGAGGAGGGCAGCCCCCAGCCCCGCATGGCTCTGGGCTCCAGCCGCCTCCTCTACGCCGCCGAGGACTCGTCCTCCTCCACCAGCAGCGACAGCCTGGGCGGCGGCGGCGGCACCGAGGGCGGCCCCCCGCCGCAGGCGCAGCCCCCGCGGAAGGTGGACACGGCCGTGCAGACCAAGGGCCGCCTGGCGCGACCCACCCGGCTGTCGCTGGGTGGCCCCAAGGCCAGCACCCTGCCGCGGGCCCGGGAGCAGCCCCCGCTCCTCCTGCCCCCGGAGCCCAAGAGCCCCGGCGAGTACGTGAACATCGAGTTCATCGCCGGCGAGAAGCCGGCCTTCCCCTCGTCCGCCCTGGGGCTGGGCCTGCCGCCGCCGCCGGGCAACGAGGGCGCCGAGGAGTACATGAACATGGAGCTGGGGCCGCCGCGGCCCCCCTGCCCCGCCGGCTTCGCCACCGCCCGGGCGGTCTCCACAGCCCGGTCCGGCCGAGGCGCGGCCCCCGGCGGCCGGGACTACGTGACGATGCAGCTGGGGGGCGCCGCCGGCGGGGGCTCCTGCTCGGACTGCACCGACAGCCCTTCCCCCTGTTCGCCCGCCCTCCTGCTCAGCTACGCCGACGTGCGGTCGGGTCGCTCCGCCGCCGAGAAGCCCCCTCCGGCGGCGACGGCTTCCCCGGAGCTGTCGCGGCCGCCGGCCGAGCTGTCGGCGGCGCCGCCGCGCTCCTCCTCCCTGCTGGGGGGTCCCGGCGCGGGCAGCGCCTTCACCCGGGTCAGCCTCAGCCCCGGCCGCAACCAGAGCGCCAAGGTGATCCGCGCCGACCCGCAGGGCGGCCGGCGGCGGCACAGCTCCGAGACCTTCTCCTCCACGCCCAGCGCCGCCCGCGGAGCGGCGGGCAGCGGCGGCGGGCTCGGGGCGGCCTTCCCCTGCGGCGGCGCGGGGGGCGCCGAGGAGGTGAAGCGGCACAGCTCTGCCTCCTTCGAGAACGTCTGGCTGCGGCCCGCCGCGGGGGAGGCCCGCCGGGAGCCGGGGGCCGCGCCCGCCCTGGAGAACGGGCTCAACTACATCGACCTGGACTTGGTGAAGGACTTCAGTCACCGCCGCCGCCACCACCACCACCTCCACCCCCCCGCCGAGGGCGCCGCTCTGCCGGGGGGCAAGCAGCCGCCGCCGAAGCCCCCGGGCCAGCCCCGCGGGAGCGGCCACTCCAGCGACGACTTGAGCGCGTACGCCAGCATCAGCTTCCAGAAGCGGGAGGAGATGTAGGAACCGGGCAGCCGGCGGGGAAGGTGAGCCGGGGGCGGGGCGAGCGCGGGTGAACGGCCGCGGGCGGCTCCGTGAGGGGAGAGGGCCGGGGTGGGTGCTGAGGGGCACCTCGGTGGTGGTTTCTTCCCGTGGGGACCCGGCAGAGCGTCCTGAGGCCTTCTCCCCGGCGGGGGGCTTCGGCAGATGCCGCAGCCCCAGCAGCGGTGGCCGTGGCACCTTATGTTGGTTTCGTGGTGCGTTTTGGCCTTAATATCTGCAGCACGTTTGAATGGCAGAAGCATCCAGGAGCACAGCATCCCTGCGGCTGTCCCAGCTGCTGGCCCTTGCCCGCGGGGGCCGGGGGGCTTGCTCCCAAAGCACGCCTGGATGCTTCTGTTCAGATGAGGATACAATACTGTGCTGTGTTGCCACATTTCTTTACTTTTCAGAATTAGGTGTGCCTCAAAAGTATGTGTAGGGGGGAAAAAAGGGGAAAAAAAAAAGTGAATTGGCTAAATCATGGGGGTGGAAACAGGAAACTCCCATTGTAATCCTGGTTTGGTCAGTAATCACTCTTGTGGCCAAGGGTAAAGCAGTCAACCATGCGGGCTCTTGCTTTCCCACGTGCAAAACACAGCTAATGGCATCTACCTCGCAGGGATGCGATGAGTGTTAATTCAGTTTTGTTTGGAAGGTGCTTTGAATTTGAAAACAGACTTCAAAGCCTTCTGTCACTTGTGTTTCAGCTGATACTAAGCGTGGCTGTCCCATGCTTGCAACAGCGTTGTAAACTACATAAGAAATGGGCCATGTGAACTGTGTCTTTGGCAATGACTGATATGTTCTGTTTTTTTGTTGAAGCTTTTCATTTTTAATTTGGGAAAAACTTCTGCCAGGCTGTTGCATGTTGATTACAGGCGTATAAGATGAGTAGGACCATTGTGGCAAGCAATGTGATGTTTTTGCTACACGGGAACTTTATATGCAGCACATAACAAATATATCTTGTTTAGAGCTCCTGAAGCACAGTGCCCCTGTGTGCATCCTTTCCTGAAAGGTGAAGACCATTTTGGTGCAGCAAGTGCTAGTAGATAGCTACCCTGTTAATCTAGTGACACTCGATTTTAGCGGTTTTCTACACACTTGAGCAGCAGCAATCACAGTAGTTTAAGTAGTTATTGTTAATAAGTGCAGTGATATTATGGGATGACTCTCATACCACTGTATACATTGTACATGTAATAAACTTACTATTTGTATTGCATGTTCCCTCGGCTCCAGGGAATGCTGAAGGCTGGTCTTGGTACGATGCCTGGGATCATACATTCACCATTTTTATGTTTTCCGTCCTCATAACCTGAACGAAAGTAAAACAATTGCTTCGCATTTGCTACTTAGCACTTGCTGCTGTTGCTTGTTAGAGCAATGCAGTATTACGTGTTAGTTTCACGTGACCAGTCAATACCAGGTTAATTTCAAAGTCTGAGGTAAGGTTTAAGATCAGCACAGATATTGGTGATCTGGTTGAAATAGTAACTGGTAGGAAATGATTATTTTTGTGGCTACCTGACAGGAGTGTGCTGGCTGTCACAATACGTTGTCTGTGACCAGACTTACACTGCCACACCTTTTCTCTGTTCTGGGATGTGCTTGCAAGAGCCTGTCTAGACTGTCTTGGTGATCCGTGCCGTTACTCTGGAATCTGTATCTGCCCAGGGCAGCATTGGTGTTAGGAACTCTTCAGGAGGAGATTTTTGCCAGAGGATGCAACATGTTGCACTATAAGTCACATTGCTAGGAGCATCACTTCCCCTCCCTCCTCTTTCCCCTCCCCTGTTGTGGGCTAAGATTGGGGGAGAAAGTGTGAGAGAAAGTCTTCTGTCAGCATGTGGATAAATGATAAATGTGTGCAAGAGTATGAGAATGCAAGTTTAGGGGGGAGCAGTGTCATAACTGTTTAGTTACACAGGTTTTTTCCGAAAGCACTGCTTTCTTTTGCTGTAGACAACTTACTTAATTGATCCTGTGTGTCATCTTTAACAAAAAAGCTGTGGCAATGTTTTCCATCATGGTGGTAGGTAAATACCTGCTGTTCAGTGGAGGATCAGGACATGGAAGACCTGATACAAGAACATGCTGAAAAGTATTATGTGGCTGTTTTTCAGAGCAGTGTTGTGAAAGGTAGTGTCTAATAGAGCAATTGCTATTTGAAGTTGGTTCTTATTTCCCAAAATTAGGATTGGACTGGGAGGTAGGGGAAGAGTCAGGCTATAATTATATGGGGAGTTTGTAGCCATGGCTGTTCCCTTTCCCTTCCCACTATAAAGCTGTGTTAGTTGCTTGGAGCATTCTCAGACATTAACCCTTTAGACTCTTTAACTTCCCAGTCTAGATTTCCCACCATCGGCTGAAACTTTCCTCACAAAATTTAGCCTGACTAGCTCATCTGTTGTTGAGTGTGTTAAGGAAAAAAACCAACAATGTTTTATCCATGTTAAACCATTTTTACAGCTGTTTTTTGACACATCCTCATACCTTTTTTTGCTTTG
Organism: Limnodromus scolopaceus; assembly: GCA_028565335.1. Taxonomy (NCBI): domain Eukaryota; kingdom Metazoa; phylum Chordata; class Aves; order Charadriiformes; family Scolopacidae; genus Limnodromus; species Limnodromus scolopaceus. The sequence goes on from JAOXNO010000052.1 coordinate 18,863,889, forward strand.
GAGGTGGAACTTAGGTTTGGCAGGGGAATCGGCCCAAGTAGGTAATACCTTATGCCATTCTTGAGAAAATCTGCCTGGAGGTGAGTGATTTGCAGGCCTGCAAACAGTCTGTTTGCACATGCCTGAAAAAGTTGTTGAGCACCTTCAGCTAAACCGTTCTCCTGAAAACTCCACGTGCTGTGAGGGTGCTCCAGTTCCCCGAAGCTTTGCATGTCCTTTCCAACAAGCAGCTGAGCGGGCTCTGCTGCTTCAGCCTCCCTGAGCTTTTCCCGTGTTCCTCCTGAGAGGTCAGGTTGTCCAAGCTCTGGCTGAGAGCAGGGAGGCTGCGGTTGTTTTTTCTCCTGGTGGTGCCTGAGCAACGTGAAAGAGGGAGGAAAAGCTACTTGCCATGTTTGCAGGTGTGGTGGAGAGAACATCCAGACCTGGGAAGAGAGAGGTGAAGTTGCAAGTATCAGAACAGGGGATGGGGAAGGCTGCACTAAGTACCCTCTCTTGGTCTCCATCTCCTTCATGGGTTACTATTTACATTTTTAATCTCAGAAGTGCCAAAAGGACTGCATGCACTTTTTTTTTCTTTTTTTTTTTTTTTCCTCTCCATAGCGCAGCCTTCTACCCCACCCCAAAGGCCAAAACTGTCTATATAACTCTTGTTTTATCCATTCTGGAATTTTCTGTTGTTCCAGACTACAAGACAAGGACCCCAAATGTTGGCTGTCCATCTCCTAGTGGGTAAAATTATTGTTGGTGCTTTGCTGTAAGCTAGCTAACTCCTCTCCTCTTCCCTGCTCCCTTGTCTTCCCCCTCTCCAGCTGCCTCCAAGTTGTTCAGGCATTACATTCTGAAATGTTTTTAAGCTATTTCAAGTGTACTTATTTCTCCTAACATTAAAGATACTGGCTAAAATAATCACATTGTTTCCCAAATTTAATTAAAAAAAATTTCTCCCGCACCCGCAGCATTCCTCTGCGCTCTCCAATCCCCTTGCCTTCCCTGTCATATATTCTTGGCTGTTTCCTAACAGCTGGCCCTGCCCTGGCCTTTCTAACTCTTTTCTCTCATCCCATTAGAAGTGCAGCAGTTTCAGTGCAGTCCCAAATGCTTCCCTGCCCAGATGCTTCCCTCTGCTTCAGAGAATTGGGCACTGTTGTGTGTGCCTAGCCTAGCCGGTGACTCTGTGGTGCTTGGATCCTCTGATAAGTGGACTTTTGAGCCGTAGCTGGAAGGCCACATCACTGCAGCAGCCAAATCTTGCTGGGAAATACCAGCCTGTGACAGGGAGAAAGTGAGGCGAGAGCTGGGGAGGGGGGAAGAGCAGTGTTGGCTGTAAGGCATTTTCTTCCTGCTTGGAGTTTTGCGTGTGAGATGAGCAGATGTTGTGGATATGCTGTGGATCCTGCTTTTAGGGTTGTTGTGAGAAGACAAGACTCTTAGAATGAGCAGGGGTTTTGAAGATGAACCGCTGATAGCTTGGGTTCTAAGTATATAGTCAAAAAATATTCCAAAAAGGAAACCATTAGATGTTGGCTCCAGAGAAACAGGAAAGGCTGTAGTAGGATAGTAGCATGAATCCAGGTATGTGGCTTTGATCTCCGGAGCTTCAAAGCGAAGTCATTATTCCTCTGCTTCATTTCCATTTTGTTGATGAGTCTGAGAACTTGTGAAAGTGAGTGCTAATAACACCGAATAGAATATGTGTAGTGTGAGCAAGTGGTAACTTGGCTCACTCACAGCTTTAATGATGCCTCTTTTACCCAGTGCATGGGTGGTTTGGGGTTTTTTGGTGATGTAAGAAAATGGAATACAGTACAATGGCATCTATGTTACACCTTCTGACTGGTTCCAGTTAAAGCAAAGCACTGCTAAAGGGAAGAGCTAAACATTTGTTTGGGTCTCACGAAAGTACACACGATGGTAAACAGAAAATTACTTATGTAATTATTGGATAATATACCTGGTTTTTAATTTTTATTTTTTGTTTGTTGGGAGATTGCTTGCTTTTTTATTTTCTTTTTTTAATGGTTTTCAGTAGTTTGTTTTGTTTCCTCAAGTTGAAAACTTAAGGTGGAAGAACTGAAACACATTAAATGCCAAAAGAAGACATGTACAATTAAAATAAGTTTTTTTGGGGAGGTTGTTTCCAGAACTGAAAGAACAGAAGTTTCTGTAGTTTTGGGTCAGCACCAAGGTAAATACCAGTAAGTTATGGAAGTTTTCCATGCTTTATGGGTATTACTGTACACAAAACGGTGCATTTCTTACTGTATGCACACACCAGTTTTTCCCCATGCCTAATATATTTGCCAAAATTGAGCCTGTGTCTCCACATAGTTGCATATTTGCAGTTTTCCTGTTTAACAAGACCACAAGCTTATAATTAATGGGTTTGGGTTTTTTGAGGGTTTATTGTTGGGTGATGTTTTGTTTTTGGGTTTTGGTTTTTTTTTTTTTGTAATTTAGACAGTAGATCAGTTCCTTTAATCTAGCTACATTAAGTTGTAGTATTGATTCTTTCCCTGCCCCCACGTTGATTTTAATGACGAGTTTCTTGGGACCTTTCTGGTTTGTTTTACTGGCTTAAAAATTAGAACTGTATGATTTCTAAACCAGTTCGGTTGATTATGAGGCACTATGTGGACTTCTTTATCACATAGGTTTCGTATTTAGTCAGAATTTAAACTGGTTTCTGAATGTGGTTTAAATTTGAAAATGAAACAGAGCATTGCAGGGCAAGGATGGTGTTCTTTTTTAACTAGCAACTGTGGAGAGATCATAAGTTTCCTTAGATAACACTCGTAAATAGAGAATTACAACTCTTAAATAAAATGCAGCAAGCAGCTGTGGAGTAGGAATGTTATTTGAGCAGTATCTTCAGTATGTTGGGTTGTTTCAGGATTACTTTTATGGTAGCTAAAATTTTGATATTCATTAGGGCTATACAGTTTTCATGACTTTATAAATACATGAATGCAAGTGCTGAAAGTAAAATGTACTTAACTATTCTTTTGAACAAGTTGCAGTAACTGTACAATAGCTTGTTTGTGAAGAAAGTGGGGTGGTTTTTTCCAGTTTACTGAAGCTCTGAAAGTGGATGTGTTCATTACTGACTGTTGTGCCAATAAAGCCCCTAGAGAACATAAACTTTAAAAAAATATATTTTGGTGTCCAGTGATATGGAAGAGAAATAGATACCCTTTTCCAAAACTAATTTGATACTAGATTTAACTTCTGTTCCAAGTTTCATTGAGAACTAGTCATTGCATTTAGATTGGATATTAGGAAAAATTTCTTCACTGAAAGGGTTGTCAAGCATTGAAACAGGCTGCCTAGGGAAGTGGTTGAGTCACCATCCCTTGGAGGTATTTAAAAAACAGGTAGGCGTGGTGCTGAGGAACATGATTTAGTGGTAACTTGGGAGTGCTAACGGTTGGACTTGATGATCTTAAAAGTCTCTTTGAACCTAAATGATTCTGTGATTGTATGATTTGACTGACAGAGGTATGAAGCACAGTACTCTTTTACAGGAGGAGCGAAAAAGGGGGCAATGCTGTTCACTGTACCCGTGCTGTGGCCAGAAGAGAGACTATGGGATGCTGTCATAAGATAATGGGGAATTAGAGGCACAGGCTGGGGAATAATTGTAGAAATTGATATGGGAGGGAGATGAAAATGAGACATAGAAATTACTTAGGCGACACAGAGAAACAGGTGTGATGATGTGGGTGGAGAGAATTGCAAGGTGTTCGTGATCTAAAGGGAATTGGGATGGTGGTAGGTGAAAGTTTGAGGATGAGTATAGAGAAATGCAGAGAGCCTGGATATATACAGAGAGTTTATTCTAGAGCCACTTCTTTTACGTGGTACTGCAGTTTTCTGAAGGTGTTTTTACTTCTGTATTTTTCTTTTGATCTTTATTACTGGGATAGGCACTCTGTTTCGAAAGTGTGTGTTTTTCTTACTTTTGATTAGATTTTTTTTTTTAAATATTATTTGGATATTCTGCTGACCTTAACAGGATGATGTGCATAGTAAGGTAAGCAGAATTTGCCTCCAGCTGGTCTTTCCTAAATTCTTTGTCTTGTAGCATCCCTGTCACAACCGCAACAGTAAACCACAGGTAGGAATCTGAATTAAGTACCAGATAAATAAGAATGAGTGAATTTTAACATTAAAAAACCTTGGTTTTATAAAATACATCTAATGAAAGGAGAACTATATCCAAATGTGGTTGATTTTTTTTTTTTAACTGTAGTAGGTGGTGTAGTTGAGGCAACATCCCTGGAGGTACTCAAAAGATGGGTTAACATTGAGCTTAGTGATATATTTTAGTGATGGTTTTGGGTTTTTTTATTTTATTTTTTTTTTGGTCAGAGTTAGGTTGATGGTTGGACTAGATGATCTTAAAGGTCCCTTCCAACCTAGACAATTCTATGATTCTTATTCTATGATTTTGTTCTTTACACTCTACTACTTGGACAGTTATAAATTTGATTAAAAATGAGATTCATTAGTTTCATAATTTGTCTCACAGATAATTAAGTATAGATTCCCGTAAAATTGTTTTGTTTAAAGAATATCTTGTAAAAGAAAATTTCAAATGGCAAAATTATTGTGGCTTGTTACAGCGGATCTTGCATTTATCATTTTGTGGTAAGAGCTACAATACAAATATATTAATATTAACAAATACATCTGAATTCTCAATTTATCAGAATGTTAAAAGCTGGCTTTTGGTCATCTGTACGTAATCTGATATGTTAAGAGTACCTATTCATGAAAGTGAACAGCATTATTCTACTTTTACATCATTCTGGGGCTTTGATAAATGGTGATCGTGATGATTATTATTTTGAATACATGAGATAGAGGTAGTAAAGGAGAGGCACCGGTAACTTAAAATAAAAAGATTCTCAAGTTTAACAGCTTTACTCTCCACTTACAGAAATGATGGGAAATACAACAAAAGCCAAGGTGTGAACAGATAAAGGAGATTAAACAAGCCTGGCACTCTTAACTAACTAAAAGATATCTTGATAAATATCTCTCTGATCATGTTTGACATATCTAGGTCATGTTCTCTGAAGATTATTATTAGAGATTTAACCTTGGGTAATTGCAAAGTGTATTTTCTTCTGAGTAGTTTTTGATCAGGTAGGTGAAACAGTGAAAGTTTGTGTGTGTTCAACTGCTTGTAATAATTTGGGAGTCTAGTTAAAAGATCTGCTGTCAGCCACCTAAGCTGTAAGGTGAAATGTACCGTTCTTGTGGTGTATCACTCAAAATTTCCGGTGTACATTTTGTCAACTGTTGTAAAATTCCATTTTTTTGGAAGCTGGGGATGTGGAAGAAATGACCTGTTAAGTTTTCAAATTAGATACGCTTCAGGAAGAATGGAATTATGTTGTTCGCTTTACCACTAGTAGAGCTGTTGAAGTGTACTTGTACATTTGAACTGCCTGATGATACATGTTATAAAACGCAGGAAGGTAGTAGTCTGGGAACATCTACAACTTTAATTTACCATGTTTTTTTTGTCCCCACCCCCAGTCTGTGTAGGCTGGATATTTGTAACCCACTAGGGCAGCTAACCATTGGACAAGCTTTCTTTGAAATATAGAATGTGTGTGAATAGAAAAAATGTGAATTATCATAGAATTGCCTAGGTTGGAAGGGACCTTTAAGGTCATCTAGTCGAACCATCAACCTAACTCTGATAAAAACCATCACTAAACCATGTCACTAAGCACTATCTCTACCCGTCTTTTAAATACCTCCAGAGATGGCACATTTAACCACTTGCCTGGGCAGCCTGTTCCAATGCTTAATAACCCTTTCAGTGTAAAAATTTTTCCTAATATCCAATCTGAACCTCCCCCGGTGCAACTTGAGGCTATTTCCTCTTGTCCTATCGCCTGTGACTTGGGAGAAGAGGCCAACCTCCACCTCTCTACACCCTCCTTTCAGGTAGTTGTAGAGAGTGACAAGGTCTCCCTTCAGCCTCCTTTTCTCCAAGCTAAACAACCCCAGCTTCCTTAGCCTCTCCTTATAAGATTTACTGTCCAGACCCCTCACCAGCTCCGTTGCCCTTCTCTGGACCTGCTCCAGCACCTCAATGTCTTTTTTGTAGTAAGGGGCCCAAAACTGGACACAGTACTCAAAGGTGGGGCCTCACCAGTGCTGAGTACAGGGGAGTGCTCACCTCCCAAGTCCTACTCAGCACGCTGTTGGTCTTGTCCAGTTTCAGTGGTCTGGTTTTCAGTGTGGTGCACAAATATTTGTTAAGACATAACTATGGGGCAGGAACTCCATAAGCTGGCTTTTCCAGTCAATAAAATGCATAATGAGTCTGCTCAGGAGCTTCCCTTCAAAGCCACAGTTCTCTGAAGGAGTAAAAAGCTTAAACACGTGGAGTGGGTGAGGCTAAGCCAGTGACTGTATGGGTTCCTTTCCGCCCTTACTTCACTGAATTGTAAACTTAAAAAAACCTAAAAAAACCCAACAGACCCAACCAACAGCTGCCCTTCATTCTCCTCACAAGATCCTAGATGTCTTTACCACACTAGTAACACCTATGTTCAAACAATGTGCCCAGAGCTGTAGAGAAGACATGTCTTGGTCGAGAGAATCAAAGACCGTTAGGAAGTGTAGATGGAGGTAGAAGATTGAGTTCATGGCTCTTATGGTATATCTCAACTGGAATATCTCGCTGTTTATCAGTTTTTCAGTGACCATAGAGGAGTGGAAGGGAGACGGGGAGCTTGAAATGCTGTGGCTGAAGCTGTGACTTGCTTCAGTTTTGACTTGAGCTTCCTGTGCCCTGCGCTGTGTATGAGAGATGCAAAAAGACATCTAGAGTGACAGCTGATGTGTATCAGTGAGGGAATCTTTTGGATTAAAACACCGGATGGTAATTCATCTTCAGCCTAGCTGGCTTTCATTTTGAAGAGAAGATTGCTGTGTTATTAAAGGGAATTTTAACCCCTAGATAACGGGGAACAAGCAAGAGGGGAGAACTCTCAGCTTTGGAGACAAACTGGGAGCTCGGAAGCCCTCTGTGCACTGCACACCAAGGCAGTGCTGCTGGTGCCCAGGCATGAGTAATTGTTAGTCACTTCACTGAAGCACCTTGAAAATTACTAGTGTGAGGAGACTGGTCTTCCAGTAACTTCCCAGTTTAGTTTGGTGATTCCTGTGCGAGTGATCCTCAAGGTGTTTGGTAGTCAGTGCCAGCAGTGATGCAAGTGCTATGCAAGAGCCTTCATACTGATTTAAAAAAAAAAAAAAATTTCTTCAGAAAAGTTTGTGCTGTCATAATTAGTGATTCCTCTCCCATAATTCCTGATCACAAATTCTGAATTACCTGTTACTTCAAAATAGCAAAATGTAGCATTTGTGGAGCAGTATGTTATGGAATAATGAGGAAATAAACTGACAAGTTGTTAAGTCAGTTGAGGCTAAGGCAACGTTCTCTTAATTATTTTTTTTTCTGCTTTGGAATATACCCATCAGGATTTTCCTTTCATAGTACAGTTATATTTCATAGAAATGACCAACAGCAGGTAGCCCAGCTGCACTGTCCTTGAAAGAGGTAGGACAGCTCGGCTTGCCCAGAGGATTTGAAATGACTTGTAGATGTTGGGAAGGTAGAGTATTCCTTGTTTTGGTGGGAACGAAGATCTGTACAACGGGTGTGTGAAAGGAGAAATGATCAATACTTACCTTTTTGCAGTGATGGTAAATTCAAACTGAACCATTTTCATCTGGTGAAAACAAAAGTGACAAACTGAAATCCTTAAGAGGATTAAAATATATTTTGGACAGGTAGGAACTGCTTTGTAAAAAGTGAAAAAATTACCTATCTTTAGCCTGCTGCATTTACCCTGTTTCTGTTTTTGACTTCTTTGCTTGCAAAGCATAGGTGCAGTTTACCATTCCTTTGTGCTTTGCCGTGTTATGGTATTTTTAGCACTTTTGATTTTCTGTATTGCAGAACAAAGTTGATTCATTATTTTTTTTTTTTTATTCTTTCTTAACTAGTGGCAATTAAAAGCAGAATAATAAATATTTGTTGCCCTTTGAAAAACAAAGGCAAGTGCATGAGTACTAAATAGGTAATTGCTTGATCACATACATAAAATTAAATACAGGTAAGGAAACCCTAGCATTTCTAAAGCTTAGGTGTACAGAAAACCATTACAAACAAAGAGAATTTGCTGTCTGCTGTCTTTCCTTCAGAAATCTCAAAAAGCAGGCTGGCTGGTACATCTAGGGAGTGGTCCTGCAAGATATTTGGGCATATTTAAACAGCTCAGCTCGCTTCACTGAAAAGAGTGGTCTCATCTCGGCCACCTTGACTCTCATCTGCTTGCTCCCGCTGCTTCTCTCTGCTGGTTCCATACAAGTAAATGGCAACTGTAGTTAGGCTGATGTGTTATTTAGTAACTCTTTATATTTTCTCGTTTTGCACATAATAGCATTCAGATTTCTGAGGAACAGCAAAATAAAACGTATAAAGAGGAATTTAGTTTGTTTAGGAAGCTGTACGTTGAAAACTGTAAATATTTTTCTCATTGAAAGTTAATGTTTGTTCTAGTGTCAGTATTTTGGAAATAATCTTGTGTTTTGTTGACTTTATCATCATCTGGGGAACATGATGCAGAATGTTCTTGAATTCCTTGGATATCTTGATATGGGTGGATAGCCACGTGTGATTACATCTATCTTACCAGTTTGAGATGAAAACGGAGCCAGATGAAACTAAATAGAAGAACGGTAATGGAAACCAAACAGCTCCAAATTGTCCCTCTTCCTTTTCCAACTGCTTGCACACTCCTTCCTCCTGTGGCTGCTTCCTGGGAGCAGAAGTTAAAGAACTGGTATCTGCTAGCATTGGTGCACTGTGTATGAATGTTGTAGTCTAAATATGTAAATGGTGAAACTTTATTCTTAAATGGATTAAAACAGCTGATCAATTTATATGCAAGCCAGTCTTGAATACTTAAAACAATTTAGGTGTTCTTAAGAATGAAACAAAACTTTCAAATACATTTAATTCTTTTCTGTATGAAACTTCTTTACCTAGCAGGATCTGATACAAGGGAAAAGCCCTTCTGAAGGTGTGCAGGCATGTAGCTAGGGCATGTTTTCTCAGGCCTTTGAACTAGGTTAGGAATGTGTCTCAAGATGGAAGAATGAATAGTTACTCCGTGCTTTTAGCCTCCGGGCTTGAAACTCGCAAGAGGAATGTTATTGTGTCTTCAAAGCCTGTTTCACACAAGCCTTTGTTGAGCAGGAACTTGGAGAGTCTTTGTATTATCATGCACACAACAAAAACAGCCAGCCACCCGATTTGATCTAATTGGGTGGTGATTTTGAGATGTTTCTTCTGTAGGAAGTCTCTGGAAAATGGGGTGCATATTTTTAATTAGGAAATACCCTTTACAGCCAAGGGGTTGCCTACACAGACATTTACCAGCTTGATAAAATTCTCTAATTGTACTGGTGCAATTCCCCATATGCACATCCTCTCTTTTCCCCTTCTCTCTATGTAGTGCTTTCCCTGAAAAAGAGCAAATATTTACATTTCTTCTAAATTCTGTTTTGACCCTGAGGTGGTGGTAGCACATTCCTGGAGTATGCAAGCTGAGGTTGAGAATGGGGTTCAGGTTGAAGTAATTTTTGTAACGCTTTCTTAAAAATAGACCCGTATTAGGGACTAAATGTGCTATAATATACTAATACTACCTAAATTAAGACAGACCTTTCCGTCAATGTAAATATCAAATGTTTAGAGGAAATAAAACCATTGCTTTAGTGAACGTGAGGGGTGAAGTATCCAGAATCAAGGTTCGAAGTGCTAAAATTTCTGGAGAACATCAGCTGCTTCAGTAGATATCTAGAAAAAATTATTGTCATTGTAGCATATGACTAGCTTAATTACTTGAGTGATTTAGTCAAAGTTGAGTGAGATTAACTGAAATGATACGAAAATGGATTTCCTTTCTAAAGTTTTTTAGTTAAAAAACCTCATGTACTCTACTAAATCTGGAATTTTTAAGTCTGTAGTAGCCAAACTTACTCAATTTCACCTACTAAATAGAGGAGGCTTAAAAAAAAAAAAGGAATTGTCTTTAAATGCAAGGTTTATTTTGTTAAGCAAATTTCCTTACGTGTTCAGGATATTTTGTTAGTTTTAAATTTACTGATAACTAAATACAGAGCATACTATTTAACAGTTTTGTTGTTATTTTCATTCAAACGCACCTTGAATAGTCATAAATACAAAATTTAACCAGCTAGTAAATAGTGACCTGTATTGATCATTAATTTCATGTCAAGAATCTGCATAAATATGCACTAACAGTATTGTCTAACTAGAGACTATAGCAAATGCTAAATTAAAAGGTTATATTGCAGATCAGCATGATTTAGTAGTGATCGCTCTTTGAGAATGACCATTAAGAACATAAAAAAGGTAAGTTTCCTCATTTGCTAATCTAAATTTGATTACTTTAATCACTTCAATTTGAATTAATCCACTGTGAAGCCAAGTGTCAGTATAGACATGATAATTAAATATATTTGAGCTGATACGATCGTGCAGAAATAAAGTGTAGGCACAGAAAAGACCTGATTACAGGACCTTGTCTGATCCAGAGGAGGAGGAGCAAACAATACATGAAATGGTAGGAGGTTGGGATGGTCAGAGGAAAGGACAAAACCACAAGTACAGAGCAATGGTAGTTAAATGTGTTGAAGGATATGGGTGACAGGTAGGCTGTGTTAATTGGATGGCCAGTTAGTGGGTCTTCTGTAAGAGAAGTTTCACAAGGTAAGAGAAGGAAAATTTGTGTAGGAAGGGGTACAGGGTCTGAGTGAGCAGAGGGAGAAATTGGAATAATGCTGAGAAGCTCAGATTTCGCTTGATGTAATTGGGCTTTAACGGCTTGATTGATTCATAATCTCTCAGCTTGATAGGCTGTTTTAAAATTTTAAATGTAGATATGAATGAAGTTTCTTACGCTGATAATGTTGTGGGATTGCAGTAGTGGAAAGCATTGATGCGCCAAAAATTGCTCAAAGAAAAAAATGTGTAAGATGTTGATAACATTTGTGTAAACATATTTTGGAGGAAGGTTTGAGTGATGATCCTTCTGCATGAGTGCTCTATGAAGTATTTCTCATCTTGGCAGGAAAGGGAAGGAGTCTTCAATGGATGTAAATTGCTGTACCTATTTGAAGTTGATGGGATGAGGCCAACGTACCTCACTTCAGAATGTGTCTCTTTAACTTTTTTTTTTCTGTAAGCTGTTACTTTACTGTTCTGTTTGAATTAATAGCAAGTCCCCATTAATTTTAATTAGGTATAGTAATGAGTTAGTTCTAAAGTGCTACAAAATGATCTGTAATTCAATGTCTAATTTATCTCCTACCTTGGGTATTTCATCTTTTCCAAAAATTCTTCTCCTGAAGATATGCGAGATGTTTGATCTGTCTTGATTCAAGCTTGTTTACTTCTATGTTTGTTAGAGTAGCTCATCAGCTTTTGTTCTTTTTATCAAATAACTTCTGTGATGTTAATTGTGCTTTATGGATTTGGGTCACATTTCATCATTTGCATTTAGGTTGAAGGAACAGGTAAAAGCAAAAGACTATTAGCAGGACTGCTATATGCTTAGAATAAACAGGACTACAGAACACTTAATGATAGTGTTTGCATTGTAGGACTCCTGTTGTTCTAGAGGTTTGCAACCTGTTGTGTTTTTAACTGATACACTCTTACAGTATCTTTTTACTGATCTTCACTGTAACTTTTTGAAGGTTTTTGTTTTGGTTTTGTGAAGTCAAGAGTGATACAAATCACCGTCTGGAATCTGTTTTCACATCTCTGGCTCGATCTGCACATCCTATAGTCATACTTACAACTTCTACCATTGTTGCGACTTTCTCTATTCTGAGTCCCTAGGCTTGGTTCATGAAGGTACATATGACAGATTTAAGGCCAGAAAGAACTGTGATAAGTACAGGTAATAGTTCCACCTCAGAAGCAGAATGCAGGGTAACAGCTTTGCCATCAGCTTAAAGTAATGGAAGGCCACCCTGTTGTTGCTGTCTCCTTGGCCATCTATTTCTCTGGCGAGTTATTTGCTCACAGGTGATGGTGCAGGGGAGCATTTGGTAATGTATTTAGGAGGGAATGCTGGACCACTTCTAGCATGCTCCTAGAGTTTGGTTAAAACCAACTGTGAAACCTCATCTGCAATGTTCTTTCAGGCTGCGCTTAAACCTCTTTTTCCCCAATCTGGACTTGGGTTATTTAAAACTTCAAGTGGAATACCTTATGTGATTAGTGCCTTACAGTCTCCTTGAAACTATAGTTGTCTTGACCTATATTACTGCTGCTTCTGGTCTTGGTTCTCTTTTTGCCAACTGCAAGAACTGTGTTTGAAATTGCCTGCCTACACAGTTGCTGTGAAACCGTGCCTTTAGTGACGTATGATCCTGACCAGCTGTGACTTGGCCAGAACCAGCTGTACCAGCAGTCCCTCAGCCCCATAAGACTTTGCAGGTGTACTGCGTAGAATCAGAGAGGTTTTATTGAAATGGCTTTGCTTCTTCACTCACCCTGGAGGTACTACTTTTAAGTGTGAATGCAGTAGAGATGTATTTATGCTATTGAAAAAACCCACTTCTCCTTTATTGCTAGTTTTGGTTCAGGTAAAAATAGTAAGCCGTGTCTGAGAAAAGACAACTTGTAGTGGCAAACCTGCACCTGCTGCTTTAGTATTCATACTAGTTTAGCTGTCTATGTTAGTCATCTTCTCAAACAAACCTTTACCACCAAAACCAAAATCCACACTGAAAAATTAGCCTTTCTAGTTTAGATAAGGTCATATGTATGTGGGAAACATATTCAGGTGAAAATGAAAAATAGGTGTAATGACTTCAGACAGCTGTCTTTCAGACCTTCTGATACAGTTACTCAAGATGTCATATGAGAAACAGGCAAGGTTCCCACCTTTCTGCCCCCAGTTCTTGTTCAAATTTAGTGATTATAGGAGGATTCAATAAGTAACTGACGCTGATAGAAGGAAACATCAGTTTCCCTGAAACGTTTCCTACTGATCTCAGATGAATTTGTGGAAGAAAATTTTTGTTCTTTTATGAAAAAATCTTTTGCATTTTGTTCCCTGTGGTATGATACAAAACTGAATGCATGCTATCCAGCAGATGTGTGATTGTAAAAACAAAACTTGCTTTTAACTGTTTGTTGAACTTGTAGCATTATGATTTATGTTAGGAAGTAACTTCTTAAATAGAGCTCTGCCTTTCTGCTGCTCTGTGCAATGTTTCCAGATGTATTTGAGTACAGTTGGAGGATTAAAATGCTCCAAGAGCTAATATAGTGATCTGTCGCTTGGCTTTTTTTTCCTTTGCCACAGTTTGCTGTAGCTTTCTGTTTTAAGCCTTATTTATTAAGAAGTGTTACTGCATTCTGTTTGTTTTTCCAAACTACCGTGTCATTTTTTTGGCAGGAGAGAGGGAAGGTTAAAGTTCCTCCTTACCTCCTCCCCCTCTCTCCAGTGAAATTTTTGATTGTTCTGTTTAATGAGTCATTTTCTCTACAGCTGAAGTTAATTTAGTGGCTCATCCAAACAATGACTATTTTCTGAGCAAGGAAGTGAGGGAACTTAAGCGGGAACTTTATTTCTTCACCCTTTTTTTTTTTTTTTTTTTTTTTTATATATAAAGGTGTGTCTTGTGTGTCTCCAAAATACATGGAAGAGAACACAGACACATTTTTCCTACATCTTTGGAAAAAGAAACTTAAATTTTATGTTACATTAGCTTGACTTACTGTGTTCAGGTTATGCCCCCCCCCCTTCATAGACCCATGGAAATCCACTGATCCAGATGGATGAGTAGTTTTCTTCCACCTTAAGTAGCTCTGGAAGTGTAAATATTTGGCATCTTCTAGTGGATATGTTTGTCTGTCAATGGCAGAATTCCCCCAAGTTCATTCTGCTTCAGTAACTAAAGGTCACACAATGCGCTCTTTTCAGTTGCCATCTGGCAGTTTATTACTAGCAATGGTATGGAAACCAGAAATAAGAAAAACTGGACCAAAACATTCAACATACTGTTTCAGATGTTCTGTGCAAGCTCAGTTCACCTGTGCTCTGTGGTGGTATCTGCTTTCCAAGGGCCATCCAGCCCAGCCATTTGGCGTTTGAAGCAGTTTCGCTTCTGCTTGAGTTGCTTTTGGATCTGCTTGCGGTTTGAATTGCAGTGCCATAGAAAAATAGGCTTAGTTTTTATTTCTCTTCACCACAGTTAAATTTTTAAGTCGGGTAGTCCTTTGTACCATTGTCCTGAAGGCAGGAGGAAGAGGTGACTTTGCTAATGTGTTTGCTCACTGTTGGAGGTATTTTAAGAATTGTTAACAAAAATGTCCATTGACTTCACAGGAGTGGAGTTTCCCTACTAGTATAGACAGAGTATAGGGGGAAGTAGGTAGGGTTTGCAGAGCTGTCGAGCTGCTGTATGTTCAGAAATGCTCTTTTCCAAAGGTTCTTTATCAGTATTTAAAAGCTGATCGTGAATGCTATCGAACTTATTATTTTCTCTAGTTCTTTCTTTCCCATGGAAGTGTATGTATGCTTTAGAGTGAGAGCTGTGTGCTTTGTGGTGTCCAAGCCAATCTGCCCAAGAACATTGTTTTCCAGAGAAAAAGGGTAATCAAAGATTTGAAATTGAAATCACGTGTGAAATATTTCTGATGTGTATGTCATAGATTTGTAAAATCTGTTTTATACTTCTGTTTGTTGAACATAGGGTGTTCTGATTTGACTGAGTAATACCAAGTTATTGTGTGTCAGTGTCCTTACACACAAGGCTTTGATTAAGCAAGGGAAAAATGCTATGATATTAAAGGCTGGCCTATGTACAAACTTGCACAGAGAAACAAAAAGTGTGACTTAAGAAAGTTAACATTTTAATACAAGTGTGTTAATACCATGCATAATAGTGACTGATCTGGGCATAAAGTGAAAAATTCATTTAGACCTTTGAGGAAGACACAAAGACATTTCATAGTAAATCAGGGTGGGTTTTGTTATTTTTTTACGACTGGGTAACCAGGGTAAGTTCAGTGACTTTGTTTATTTATCTGGACCACAGGTATGAAGAGTTATTCAAGGTTCAGTCATAAGCTCAGGTTCCATCTGACTAAACCAGATTTCCCTCCCTCCCTCCCTGTAAGCCCTTTACGGTTTTGATCACAGTGTATGACATTATATTCCTGTGTTGAATCGGGCTGCTGAGCTGAACGTGCTGTCTGATTTGGACCTCCTCTTTCCCAGTAAGAAGAAAGGGTTACTGGAGCAGGTGCGGTTACAGACATGCCTCTGAACAGCCTCCAGACAAGGGAGAGTTTGTGCCCTCTCAATTCAGATCACGGATGGGACTTGTACACAGAAACTTGTGCAAAGCTTCAGGCATGCATGTACACCATTCTCTCGCTGCTGCTGACTCTCATTTTGAAGAAGTATTCTTACTCCTGCTGCCATGCTGCCATCTCCTTTTCTGAGTAGAAGTGTTCCTGTAGCTGAGCAGGCAGCTACATCAGGGACCTAATCCAGGCTAAAAGTAACCTGGCTCGGGGAGGAGTGAAATCAGGTTTTAATTCAAATCCAATTCATCATGCTATATGCAGTCCCTTGTGCCTGGGCAAAGAAGGGGATGCTCTGTGTGATAGGGGCATGTGAAGTAGGTGGGAACACTTAAGGCAACAGCAGGAGAGGCTTGTACTAGCTTCAAGTAGACATGAAATCATGATCATCATCTCCTTGCAACATTTTCATTCGTTTTTCAGAGTGCTTGTTTCATTGGGTCAGGACGATAGCTGTGCCTTGAGGCATTATACTGATGGTGTGAAGTAGAAGGGGCTTGGTCTTTTCCTGTGTTAGGATCATAGAAACTTTCTAAGTCTAATTGCTGGAAGTGAGCCTTATGCACAAAGGTTCTTTTGTTTTGTTTCTGTATAAACCCACTTGATGTTAAGCAGCCAAATCTCATCCTTTATGGTTAATCTAAGGCATTTTTAGAAGCTCCCAGGCTTCCTGTTTAGCTTTTAGCTCCTGCTCCAGAAGGGTGTGCATCTCCTTACATGGTTCTGTCTCATACCTGCTAGGTCAGGCATACCAAAATCGCACTGGGCACCTCTGGTTAGAAACCTGAATTTCTGTTAAAGAGTGTTAATTACTCTAGTGATTTTTCTGCGTTTCACCCGTGGAGAGTTTTGCGGAGGTTTTTTAAGACAAATTCCAATTATTAATAGAAATGGGAGTGATCGTGCTGAATTACATAGTGAGATGCAGTGGTTGTTGTTTTGGTTTGTTTTCTCTTGAATAGCTATCCTGAAAGAATATCTGTCTTCTCTCTCTGTGCTTGTGGAAGCATACAATCTCTTGCTCCTTGGCCTATGTGTCACGCTAAAAGTTTGCTAGTAGAACAAATACAATGTTTGAGGCTTGTTCTGTAAACCTGTTATTATCAACAGCAGATGAACTGGTAGTTTACCTTGCCCAACATATTACTTTGATATGTATCAATAATTTACTTTGCTGTTAAGCACTAGAAAGGACAACACAGTTTGTACTGTGAAACAGGTTTTGTTTCTGATATCTGCAAGCAAGTATTTTGATTTGAACTTTCAACCATCTTACTACTTTTTTGAGAGTTAGGAACAGATGTGTGCTTAATTGTTTTTTGGAACAAGGATTAAATGATTAAAAGTCAAGGCATCCTTTCAAAGAAGGAGAAGTAAAGGTTTTTCTTCATGTTTCAGGACTAGAAAGATAGAGGAGGAGAAAAAATAATGAACTTCAAAGGAAAACCTTCTGGATCTTTTCAGGAAATCATAGAATCATAGAATGGTTTGGGTTAGAAGGGACCTTAAAGATAATTCTAGTTCCAACCCCCCTGCCATGGACAGGGACACCTCCCACCAGACCAGGTTGCTCAAGGCCCCATCCAGCCTGGCCTTGAACACCCCCAGGGATGGGGCATCCAGGGCTTCTCTGGCCAACCTGTTCCAGTGTCTCACTATCCTCACAGTAAAGAATTTCATCCTGGTGTCTAATCTAAATCTCCCCTCTTTCAGTTTAAAACTGTTACCACTTGTCCTGTCACTACACTGCCTGGTAAAGAGTCCCTCCCCCGTCTCTCCTGCAGGCCCCCTTCAGGTACTTATAAGGTCTCCCTGGAGCTTTCTCTTCTCCAGGCTGAACAACCCCAGCTCTCTCAGCCTGTCCTCGTAAGAGAGGTGTTCCAGCCCCCCAATCATCTTCGTGGCCCTCCTGGAGCCATTCCAACAGGTCCATGTCTTTCCTGTGCTGAGGACTCCCAAGTTGGACACTACTCCAGATGGGGTCTCACCAGAGTGGAGTAGAGGAGCAGAATCACCTCCCTCATGCCAAACAAAGAGCAGGTCCCAAAGACCAAACTTAGTTAATAAAATTTTTACTTTAAAAGGAGAAACCTAGAAATTCACGTATGGGATACCCGATGGGTGACCTCTGCAGTGGACTCAGTGGGCTGAATTTGGAAGCAATAACCACCTCATCTAAGGCCTCTGGCCATGAAGGAATTAGTAGAAGCCATGCCACTGTAGCCCATTGCTCGTCTTCTGATCATCCAGATCTAATCTGCTGCGTCATAATAGTGAGGATGTGTTTCATAGAATCATAGAATGGTTTGGGTTGGAAGGGACCTTAAAGACCATCGAGTTCCAACCCCCCTGTCATGGGCAGGGACACCTCCCACTGGACCAGGTATTTCTAAAGCTTTAGGTTATGTTCGCTTTCAAGAGAAGAGGGGAAATGAAAACACCCAAGCCCAGTTCTAAGCACTCTCTCTTTTAATGTTGTGTGTCCTTCACTAGTCCGCTAAGCATAGTTAAAGAAGCCTCACTGTTCAAATAGAAGTTCTCTGATGTGGATGTAGGAAGGATGTTGAACAGTTATGCAATTGCAGCCATATGTTCGTTAATTAATGAGAAAAAGCTTGGCTGTGGCCTTTGGTAAGTTGTACATGCGGCTCACAACAGGTTGAATATTATGCTGTTATTTCCCTGTGCTCTGATGTATTTACTTGCCTCTTTTTTCTTTCCCTGTAGAAGTGTCATTTTACTTTGTTCAGTGGCCAGTAAAGTGGGGCCTTCAGCTCTGGCTGAGGCTCCTGCACACTGTTGCAGTGTAAAAAATAGGAATAATCATTATCACTGGCTATTGCTTCAGTTCCTGTACAGCATGGGCTGGGCAGTGTCCAAATACATAACATTCTACCGCTGCTGAGATTTAAAGTCTTCACAAACCCCGAATCAGTAAGCCTCACCGTGTTCACAAAGCTCCAGTTGTCACGCTTTCTCCCCCTCCTCCATCTTGGTAGCTGTTTCTGACAGTATCCAGAGGTACTAGGATTTTTTTCAAGCCTGCATCATAAAGGCTGTAACTAGGAATATGATGTGAATACCAGCTTCCTTTCCTCCGTGTTTCACTTTGAATTGCACGTGTGATTGCTTTCATTGCCCCACAATCTGTCTTGCTGTCTCTACTTGCTGACTGGTGTTTAAGAATAACAGCAATCTTCTTAAAAGGCACATCTTTCATTATTTAATAAGAACTGGATCATTTTTAATGTCAAGTGTATTTTGTTAAAAAGCAAGTGACAGATGATCTGTCTGTTTCCCTCCCCACAGTCGTTGGGTGGCTTGTGTAGTGGTAGTGTGCTCTCCTCTGTAACCCTGGGTGAGCTTCACCTGCAGCTGCTGCTCAGGGCAGTGGAGCCAAGACAGACATGGTCACTCCCTGTAAAACAACCTGGAACTGTAGCATTTTGAAGAGGGGAAAAGAGCTTCTAACTCTTTTGGTTTTATAACCCAAATAATCTAAATTTAAATCTTTAGGGATTTCAGGGATGATGAAACCAGATAGCTTGGGAGGTTCCTCTTCTGGGGGCACCTGAGGGGGAGCACCAGCCAGACAACGGGTACAGACAAGCAAGAGGCATCAAAACACACAGCGCGATCACTTGAGCCGTGTGGGAGGGAGAGCTCTATTTAACAGATACAAGTGCTACTAATGAGACTTCAAAGAGAGCACACCCTTTCCTTCCACAGCTGTGCTATGCCACGCAGAAGAGACGAGGTAGTTTTCCAGCAGAAGTTTGCTTCGTGTCTTTGCCTTTGGGAAGAAGTTCAGAGAGCTCTGAAATTAGCTTAGAATTTCAGAAAGGCGAAATGGAGAGAGAAGATATGAGGGTAATTATGAATTTTGATGCCAAACCCACCATTCTGAAACAGAAATTTATTTTTTTTATTCCATCTTGTACTTTAGGGGATAAAAGGATTTTGGGTGTTTTTTCCTTCCTTGTGTGTTTCCTTTTACTTTGAATTTTTACTAGCTTTTTTTACCTACGGCCAGTGAAAGATCCCCTGTTTCTTGCTGAAAACTGTTTGCTTAGCTTTATTGAAGCACAAATAGACAGTTGGGCGATCTTTTTGGACAAAATGTTCACAGTCCTTCTATAACTGAAGTCCTTTCCGTAAGGTAGGGTATAGCTTTGATTCTGTTTATTTTCGAGTGGTTTTTCCCCTTGCCTATGAAGCCATAAACTGTAAAGGGAACTTGATATACTTGTACTGTATTTGCAATTTAGATTGTAGAGAGTGTTTTGGAGTGCACATGTTTGGCTGCCAGTGAAACCACTGGCTGTGAGTCAGAAGGCATCGAACGTTGTTTTCAAAAGTGTCCTTAAGGATGAGGTCACGTAAATGGTGGAAAAATATTTCAGAGTGTTCTGAGAAGCAGTAGAAGGGTATTTTGTATCTTGTGAGTGGGTGACCTGGGGGGGCGGAGGGTACATGTCAGCTTTGCCCGCCTCTGGCAGTCTGATAAACCCTTTTAGAGGAGTTACCAGGGAACCTAAGTGTTACACTTGTGTGTGGCAATTTAGGGCTGGGAATTAATGGAGACTTAGTTTACTATGCAGCTTTCCTTTTGCTTTCGCTTCAGCTTTCGTCCCATTTCTGAGGCCTTTCTGAGTTAATTTAAAAATATTTAGATCAACATCTTAACTTTTTTTTTATGGTTTAGGATCACCAATCATTTACTTTTAGATATGTTTTGTTGTTGTGTTAGACACTTTTAAATGCCCCAAGTCAAGAACTGTAGCGTCACAGACATCGTAGGAAGCACAGGAAAGCTGTTAAATGAAGTTTATTTGCTGCCCAGCTTTGCTTTTCCTTCCCGGGTGTGTTTGCTGCAGGACTAAGGTGTCTCGCTGAGAGGCAGAACAAAAATCCTATTTTTGGTGCTACCTACTCCCCTGGTTTGGATCCTAAGCTGGACACGTGTCACTTGCAAGCGTTAAATGTGAAGAAAATACCTCGTTGCCTGTGGTCACAGGGGCCATGGTGTTCCAGTCCCTCTCCCGGAGCCGCGGTCCCCGAGCGCAGTAAATGGGGCAAAGTTCAGTGCCGGGCTGGCGGGGGCTCGCTGCGCCCGCTCCCTCCCGCCAAATGCGATCCAGCTGCTGCTGCCTCACAGCTGGATCGCGATTCCTGCTCCTGAGCCTGTTTATTGAGGTGTGCGCTGTTAATATTCTGAGTTGTTATTATTTTAAAAACAGCATTACGTGCTAAAGCTGGCTGGCGGGACGACCGACGGCTTTGTTTTTGCTGCTGCTGGAGAGGGCAGAAAGAGCTGTGAGCAAGTAGGAGGAATCAGCTGTTGGAGGAAAACCTGTTCCATGGATAAACGGAGGATTGCATTCTCCTGAGTCAGCACAGACTTGACTGAGCACACTGCTCATAAGTACCATGTTAAATTTGCTTTTAAAAAGTGCATGTGCGATATTTGTTTTCATTATCACAGTCAATATATTTACTGTTTCTTTTACAACTTGGCAATTTGTTTTACATTGTAATTCTTTTTTCTTCAGACTTTTTAATTAGTACTAGGATTCCTATCCCATGTTACAAAATGCCCATCAAATCTTGTATTTGTTTTGTGCAAATCACATGGCTTATATTGCAGTAGAGCAAGTGACAGGGTTATCTGTAGCAGGAAACTTAAGTGCTCCACCTCTGTGAGCTTAGTTCATGACAGGATTTGTGCCGCTTGCACGTGTGGTCCAAGCTATGCCTGTTGTTCTGAGGGTTCGTATTGTTTCAGTTGCAGAAGCATCTTTTAAGCAACATGTATTGGCACATGTCTACTATGCAGTCTCCCTAGATGTTTTGTAGATTTACCTAAGGCTTGATAACTTGGATGTACTGATCTACCAGCAAAAACCATTATAATTTACCAGAGAGACACTCTTCAAGGATTGGCAGAATGGTGTAGTTTCATCTTGCTGAAAATTCTCGGATGAAACTGTTTTAAGTTTACTCCTCTATACTGTGTCCATTACCTTGTAGTCAAGTGTAACCAATTCATAAAAGACGTAGGATAACAGATAATCATCTTAGATGCACTAACCTATCATCGTCATGTGCCTCATCTCCCTTAATAACTTAATGCCTTAATAGGTAAAAGTCACAGTCCAGGGAAGCTCAAATTAATAATGGGCTCAAATGAAACAGAACAGATGTAAGTGAAAACATGTAAACACTACTGGTCAACTGAGGGTGAAAAGTGATGGGCAGGATGTTCAGCCCAGACATTCCTGGGCCAGCCTTTCAAACCCTTCACAATGACTGTGAATGTTTCTTTGCCACTGTGGGTAGAGCTATAAAACAAGAAGTATCAAAGTTCTAAGTGCAGCTTTAAGGCAGTATCTTAATTTGGTTTGTCAGCTCCTCAGTTTTCTTATTGAGCACTGTATGTTTTAAAGGGAGTTTAAAGCTAATGTTTTTTAATGGCAAATGCAGATTAGAGAAACCAAAAGATTTGATCTAGTGAGTAGAGCAGAGAGTTGGAAAGAGGAGAGAGATGAGCTGTAATGTTTGACACGTAGCCTTTGCCTGTCTTAAACAGATTATAAATTATATTATTTATTGCTTCTTACTTCTGTGGGTGGATTGCTTTCTAGGAAAGGACTAGATGTACATGCCAAGGTAAATGTGATAGTAGTAGTGTTCTTCTGCTTTACTAAGTTGACCAAGCTTGGGATGTGCAGGATAAAGAACTAAAAACCTGATTTAGCAAGTGCTAGTATCGCAAATGTGTGTATACTGGCAACTTACTTGCTAACAAGTTGTTGTTGTATATACAGGTTTCAAAATATTTTGAAAACAGATTCTCCATACAAAAGTTGTAAAGAAAATAAAACTTGAAGAACTGAAATAGAAGCCATAACATAACATAAATATGTTAAGGTTTCAAAGTAAGAGACCTGTCTCTTAAGACTTAAACTGTTCGTAAGGAAAGGACAGCAGACATAATGTGAAGGTAGCAGTGGAGTTGTGGTGCTTTCTTCATTTGCTGAAGGGGTTCTCTGACGTCTTCTGTGTTCAAAGTGCACAGAATGTTTAGAGTTGGACGAGGTAGGAAAGAATTTGTGGGATAAAAGGAACAGCATTTGAGAATGGCTTCATTTTAATGAACTAATTATTTGAACCTTTTGTTAAAAAAATGGAAACAGACTTATTCTGAGTGGAAAGCTTATTTAAATTATATGGAAAGTGGAAGGTAGCATTTTATATAGGTAGGAGTGTATCCTTTAGTAAAGTTAAAAGTTGTTTTTATTTAAATGTTGAGGCAAACACCATTCCCTATTTAGAATCGGCAAATAAAGCACATTATGCGGAGAAACAGTGGTGCAGTTGAATTGGTCTTTTCTGATACTCAGCAGAGAAATTTGGAGCTGCTGATTCCGTGGTCAAGATCAATAGGCTGCAACATGTAGCACCATACAGTGTAGTGCTTCAGACTATTCTCCCTTAAGCAGGCACTGCAACAGCATTAAAATCTGCATTGTAAAACTCCTTATTACACAAATCCATCCTTTTTTTTTTTTTTTCTTCTTCACCAAAGTTCCTGATGCTTTCCATGTTTGATGGCCTTTAATGTGCTCCTGTTCTGAACTCTCCTGCTCCTTCCACAGGGCTGTTTTGCCTTCTCATCTGCTTGGGAAACTGGAAGGCAGCTATGACTCCTTCACAAAAACCCTCTGGCTGCTAATGCTGGTGGAGGAAGAGGAGAGAAGCTGAAACATACTCCCACTTCAGCTTTCAGGCAGCAAAGCATCAGAAACTGATTTCTTTCTTGTTCTGTGGAAGTAGGTTACTAGTAGTAAAGTCAGTTAATATTTCTCTTTCCACTTAAAAGCGGAAGTGTTTTTCAGTTGTGTTTCTTTCTCCCGGAGTGTTTTTTAACATCCGGCTATTTGGTGACAGATGCGTGGAGAATATGCCAGTAGTTTATTCAGCAGAACAGCAGGTGCTTCATTGAGAAGAGCTGAGAAGAAGAGTGTCACCGCTTTGCATAGCTGTCTCATGCGCACAGCTTCTGTACTCTGCACTTGCCAGTCTTGGTACCAAAGGGGGAGCTTGCTGTTGTCATTGCTAATCAGGTTCGAAAGCTTTTCTGTATTTAGTGTGACTTTGCCCTACCCATTACTGGGCATGTTTTGTTACTTCTGGCTGGCTGACTCATAGGAAAACAAATCAAAAAACCCTTATATTTAGGAGACAGTGCACAAAAGTTTACAAGTTTTTTTTCAATTGAGAACAAAGAGTAGGTTTTCTACTTTTATAGGTTTTCTCCTTTTATTATTCATTATGTCCTGCTTTATATTCATATTGGGGAAAATAGAGTTAAGGTCATGTAAACTACTCAAGAGGACAAATGGCAGGCTGGGCTTTAGCACCCTTGACAAAAGTCCCATAGTCCCATGCTTTCAACAACATTCACTTGCAGAAGAAGTACCCCACTGGTACCAGGTATTCTAGAAGCACTTGTTCTGCACTGCTACAAGGTTTCTTAGTGTTTGAAATTTCAAGAAAAGAAAGTACCTATCCAACACCTGATCCCAAATGGAAGATTCTTAGAGAATAGTGGTTTCTGAAAACAGATCTTCTGACCAAAACATTCAGAAAATCCCAACACACACATCAGGGGGAGGATGGAGAAAGATATTGGACCTAAATCTGTTGGAATCAGAAATTCATTTGTACTCTGGAATCTGGCAGTTAGTGGGGTTCTTCTGTTTCGGGGGCAGAGGGGGTGGGGTGTTAGGGCATTTTTATAGTAGATATGGGATATACTAATTGTTACATGCAATGTGTAAGCATCTTTGAAGATGAAAAATACAAAATGAATGTGATATTTCAATTTGTTACGAAGCAGTCTCTGCACAGAAACCTGAAACAGACTCCCAGGTCTACTAGGTATGGCTAAAAAAATAGCTTTCTCTTGTAAATTATTTTATGCTTGAGAGAACAGCCTTAAAATTGTCTTTGATTCCTTTGACTGAGGAAAGTGGGAATCCAGTTTTGATAGTTAATTTAAATTAACTTTTGAGTCTGAATAAAGATGTTGTGGATTTTTTTCCCTTTTCTTTCATGGAGTAAATTGCAATCATATCCAGAAGTGGAAATTACCAGTATTATTTTTTAACTTTAGATCTGCTAATTTTACCACATGAAGTTTCTGTGATCCGTTTTATGGGACAGCCCTTGGCAATGCTGCACATGATAGATGATTATTCCTGTGGTGGTATAACAGTGCTCAAGATGCAGCTGAGACAAAATACTTGTTTTCTTAAGAAGATCCTACATTAATCACAGAAGTTCTTAAGGCTTTTGTTTACAGTTCCTGGTTAATTTTCTTGTTGTAGCCCTCTAATTTGAATAAGTTTATGTTGGTATTTCTGTTGCTATTATGGCAATTCAGCTTTGTCCAAATACAGAATTCTTTAGCAGAAGAATTCTGCTTCAGTCTTCAGTGTGATTTTTAATTCTATTCTTTTTTTTCCCCGATGTTACTTGGATTTTTACATTAACTTTTTAAAAAATAGTTTTGAAGATCTCCTTGAAAGTAATTTTTCATTGTAAGGTAAAAGTGAGGACTGATAGCTGACAGATACAAAACAGTGTTAGGAGCTCTGCTGTCTAGTTGCCATGCTAGAATATCACCAGAGTTGGTGTTACAAGAGATCTAATTTCCTCCATAATAGTAGTCAAGTAGTCTATGAACAGTTTAAAACTCTATGAACAATCCGTTGCAGGTTTTGTAGTGTTCTCCCTCATCAGTCACAGATGTGTGATGTATGGGGTTTTTTTTATTCTTTTGGTTACATTTTGTACCCGATTTCTGTTCTGTTTAACAAATCCCCTGTCTCTGGTAATCTTCCCACAATGATAAAACTGGTCCTAGTGTTCTTGATTGATCTTGGTTGCCTTCCCTGTGGCTTCTAGACATCACTCAAACCTGATTTGTTAACTCACACTAGCCTCAAAATAGTTCCAATTTTCATGAAAAATGCTACTACTGTTACATTTGGTTAGTTAGATGCTGTGTCAGTGCTGAGGAATTCCAGAAGGCCATCACATAACTGAGTGGGCAAAAAAAGGGTATATGAATGTCAGCATAGGTAAACATAGGTTTTAAACATACGATTTTTCCAGTAAGGAAAAAATTATACTAAACCTAAACCATGCTTATGTGATGCTGAACTCAGAACTGAGGGTTGCAACTCGGAAAAGAGGCCTTGTGGTTGTCATTGACAGTTCTCCAGAATCATTGTCTGCAATATAGTGCTGCAGCAGCCAGAAAACCATGGGTGTAGTGCCTTTTGGCATCGCCAGAAAAAGGTACTTGGGACAAGAAAAAGGTGTCATTTTGTTGATGTTTAAGACGCTGGTGTGCCCACCGCATTTTGATCACTGGGCACAATTTTGGTGTCCGCATCTTAAGATGGTGTGCAATTAGTACCCTTAGTTTAGGGAAGGTACAGAGAAGGGCAACCCTCAATCCAAGGGGTGGTATAGCTGCCTTGTGTGGAGTTGTGTCATTTAGAAGGCTTGATTTAGAAGATGAGAGGCTATGAATATGATCAGATTTACAAAATCATAAAGGTGGTGGGTAAGGTGAACACAGAACTCTTGTTGACAGAAACCTTGCAGTACTAGAATTACAGGACACTTGATGAAACTGGTTCGGAATCAGTTTAAGACAGATTAAAGAAGGTATTTGTTTACACAGCAGGTAGTGAATTTATGCGATTTGCAGCCAGCGGTTGTTTTGAAAACAGGCTGTATAGGCAGGTTCAAAACAGTGTTAGGAGAGTTCATGGTCAGCACGTAGAGTGTGAGGGAAGTGGACCACAGAGCATGGTTTATGGGTTCTCTCTAAGTAGTACCTTTTCTGCCCTGTTGGCGACAAATTCTGGACTACATGAACCATTGGCCTGATCCAGCTGGGCATCTCTTATATTCCTGAGCTCTTGGGCTTAATGGAATCTTTTTGTCAATCACTCAAAATTACATTCTCATTCATGGCAGGAGTAGATGGGAGGCATGAAGCTTCTCTCTTTTTCATGTTCAGTGAACTGCACCTCCAAGGGAGACTTTTGGTCTACTTGCTTAAATCATCAGTACTGCAAGCTGAGATGGCTATTGCTTCATAGTAAGCTGGAAAAAATTTCCTTCTTTCTAGCCAGGAAAAAAATACTGGAAGTCCATCAGGGAATGTGATTCATCTGGGTCACACTCATCATTTTCCTTTCAGGTTACAAGGAGAGGTTAGGGATAGTTCTCAGCTACTAGTGATAAGATTTTATTTGGACTTAGTGGCCTTCAGTTTCTGGTGGTAAGCAGGTATGCTGCTGTTTATGCAACAAGACTCCAAACACACTTTTTATCATTTCATTGGTGTGACATATTCCTTGGTATTTGGTTATGTCCCGGTGTGCTTTGAGAAATGCAAGTTCTTCATCCAGTCCCTCATCTCAAAGTTACCAAGGCTGCATATTGATGCAAATAAGTGGGTGGACCTTGCTCACGAGCGAGAAGGAAACCCACAGCTAGAAGGATTTGAATCATAATCTGAAGAATGTGAGTAGCTCTTTTGTTAGTCTAGGGTGGTAAATTACACTATTTTCAAGTAAGTGTGGTTTTTTTAAATCTTCACCAAGTTAACTCCAGTATAGCAGTGGCTTGTAGAGTGGTAACCACTGGTAACTGGAAGACAGTGAACCTAGTGCTGTTAGTGGTTTTCTTTGTTATATTTTTAGAGTGAGTCTGAGTGAAAATCATCTAAAAGACAGATTAATAAAGAGAACTTGGAGGTTTTGCATAATTCTAAGACTGGAGAGACTGCAAGGCTGAAAAATAGCAATTTGAGCAAATTCTAAAAATGACATAATAAGAAAAACAGAAAAAATGGTGAGGGCATTCCTTTCAAAAGTAGTGGTTTTTTGTTTTATTTTTAACTTCAGTTTCTTACAACAGAGAAATAAATGTCCAATTTTTAATATAATGTTCTACAATGTATTTTATCCTGCAGGAAAACTTCATGAATGAAAAGAGCTAGGTTATATCTAAATCTGGACACGGTCAGGCTTCATATTTGTCTAGTGTCAAACTGCTCTAGAATCAGTGACTAAGAAGTCTATGCTAGCAATACTTATTATTCATGTGGATATATCCATCTGAATTTTTCTTGCTGGGGCATAGTTGTCTTGGAAATAAACTGAGTATGAGCCCTGTGAGAACTTGTCCTCCTTTCTTCCTGCACTCCCTGTCCCCTCTTTCTCTTTCTGTAACTGCAGTAAAATTTGATAGCTCAAAGTGTAAATTAATCCTAAGTTACATGAAAGTCTTTCCTTGAAAGAGACCATAAATCTCAGCAATATACTTCTACTTCTTAGGATACAGAAAAAGAGCCTCTGGGGTTTTTTTTGGGGGTGAGTGATTAAATTTTTTTTTTTTTTAATTTTTTTTAAAATACCGAATAAAAGTCTATAAAGTTTGCTCAGTAACTTCAGAACCAAACAGAAAAGAACATCCAGCTTTTCTTCTTTGGTCAATACTTTCTTACTAAATTATGAAATATTGACTTTTTAAATGTCAATATTTACTATTCTGTGAATGGTCTTTAACATTTGCCATTTGAACCAGCTCTGTACCTTTTTTTGCTCATTTTTGAGAGTGTCTAGTGTTTCCATCCAATGCAATGAAAATACTCCTTGATGTCAATACAGTTTTTAGTGATCATAATAGATGAGTTTGAGCTTGTCTAAAAGCCATTCTTGGTTGGTGGGAAAAAAACACTAAAAGAATTCAGAGTGGTTGGTGACATGGCACTGACACTGCAGACCTGAGCCTAAGCTCAGTATTCAGATTTTTGTTGGTTTGGTTCCGGTCACAACAGGGAAAAACAAATGTATGGAGAAAACCTCCTTTGCTTTTTGTCCTGTTCTGGAATGCACCTGCCTGAGAGGGACCAGAGAAGTTGACTTTCCTGCTCTCTTACCATATTATTACTCTAGTGATGGGGAAAGAGGGTGATGGTGATGTAGGTTTTTTTTGTGACTTCTTTTTCCTCCCTAGAAGTTACCAGCTGTAAGGAGTGAAGGAAGCAGGGGGGAATTAAGTCTTCCTCAAACCTGTTTGTTTTTATGGAAGGCCACAGTATAAAGCTCCTTAGATTGCTTTGCTGGTCCATTGGTAGCCTTGCCACTTCTTGTCTGTGCTAGGAAAGGGTCCTGGTGATGGCTGGCTAACCTCTGAGGGTAACGTGGAGCCCACCTCTGTGCCACAGGGAAGCGTGCAGAGGTCCACCTGATCCTGTGTATGGCATACAAGTTCTCAGGGATGAGTATCAACATCTTTTGATGAAGGGGACCTGAAAGTTCATGTCTGAGTATGCTTTTGATGGAGAGAGCATTTAACAAATGCAGCATAAGAGGAGGTGCAAGGTGCTGAGATTCTCTCTGTGGCTAAGTAAAGCTGTAAACTGCATACTAGCAGCGGTGAATTCAATGCGCTCAATATCCATTCAAGTGACTTTGCTACGTAAAGCATAGGTATCGCTCTTCTGCGGATGGATACTTACAGATAAAGTTATACAGCCTGATAGCTACTGAAGGAAGAGAGCTAGAGCTTGCAGCCTAGAAATCTGTAGCAATTTTGTTCAGTTTCTCTGTTTCTATGGAAGTTGGGGCCTTTTCCAACTATATTTGTAGAGCAGAAACTGAAATCCAACCCAGCTTCCTGATATATATGTATTTCTATTAGCAGTTGGATTTGAAGCTCTGCATAACTTTGAGAGGTTGGCAAAAGCTGTCCGAAATACTCTTCTCTAATAATGAGGTAACTGATGGTAACAAAGCGTGTCGGGAAGGCTTCTTGGGCAGCCGCATCCTACACGCAGCTAGGAACATAGGAGAGGCAGTGGAAAACATGCAGCTCCAAACCAGCTGGAAAGAAGGGACAGAGAGATCTACTGTCCCCAGCTGCTGTTGCAGACTGCAGTACGTTACCATGAACAGAAAAGATGCAGCTTGATTGTATCAAATGTTGAAGGAGCCTGTTAGAAAGGGAGAAAACCGTCTGATAATCTGTCAGATAAACTGTATTCTGAGTTCTGGCTAGTGCGGGGATGGCAGCCAATCTGTTGTATTTGAAGTTAGAATGGAGGAATTATTTTAATAAAAAGATGAAGTGCTGAAGACTACAAGGCTCTGTCTGCAGGCTTGGATCCCTGTCTTATCGCTGTCGCAGGTTGTTGGTGCTGCAGAACGTCAAACATCACAGTATTTCCATGGCAGCCTCGCTAATCCGGCTGCCACATTTAGGGGTGACCATAGCTCAGTCACATGCGGAGATTACTGCAGTTACAGGCTAAAGTCTTGCCACTGATATTTTGCACAGCCAAGTTCTCATCCATGAAGTTCTGTGAGCAGAAAATTCCTGATGTTACTCTTGGAGAAATATGTGAAGTATCCACATAATCTCTTCAGCCTCTCTGTTCCCAGGAATTACAAGGTGCTTCGACGAGCGTGGTTGCCCTTTCCTGGGTGTTCTGCAGTAACGTATTCACTATGAGAAGGCTGAGGTGTTGCTGTATAGTTCCAAAGTTAACTTTAACACCTCCTCGGAAGTTATGTCAAACTGTGAGATTTGTGGCTTTTTATATTCAGCTCAAATTGTTTGCTGTAATTGGCATTTAGATTAGTTATATAGAAGGGAAGCTGGCTCCCCATGAAATGCACGTATATTTCATCTTACTTAAAAATATGCGTTTATCTTTTTGTCATCTGAAAATCTGCTTTGCAGGGTAAGATTTATTGGCATAATTCTTTAATTTACTTCCTTTATTTCCTTACTTGAGTAAGAATGAGATCCGATTCTCCCCTGCATCGTCGTGCTTGGCTACACACTTGTCTTGACACTCCACCCCCCCGATGGTGCTCAGCTCAGTTTCTCGCTTTAGTTTCACATAAGCAGCCAGCAGTGAAACCTAGAGGTATTGGTTTTCATTAAGGCAGATAGGAAAACTCTAGCAAACACGGAATATCTGCTGACGGAGACACACACAGCTGTGCTGCAGAGTACACCCTTACACTGTGCTGCGGCGGCTTGTTGACTTGATGTAGTCTTTTCCCCAGCATATCATATCTTCTAATTATAGAAGAAAGCAGTATAATTACATAGTTGCTTGACTTTGGCTTTTTAAGAAAAATTAATATATCGGTATGGCCCTGATGTTTTATATTGATAGCTGTTTTCAGTGCCTTTTTAGGGGCTTTGGGTAATATGGAAAGAAAAATTAAGTTGGTGAATTCCTTCAAAATATTATGTGAATTGTGTGAAATCAAAATACAGTGAAATTCAGAAGTTTCAGTATTTCCCCTCCTCCACCCCAATAAATGTTTTTTATTAACATGCAGTTCAGTTGCACTATCTCAAGGTTAGTTGTAGTCTTTCCAAAACTACAAAAATAGATACATCTAGAATGATGGTTCCCAACTGATGTGCAGAGACATGCAGAAGAGCCAGCAGGCCATTAGATAGGCTTTGAAATTGGAAGTAATTATAGCTGTCTCCCTGAAGTGTTGCATTCTGTTTATAAGCACACTTATGGAAGGATATTGGCAAATGCAAGTAGGTGTATCATGGACCAGCTGATGAACAGTTAAAAGGATGGAGGAGGATGCTGGGAAGAAGCACTGCTCAGGAAAGTTAAGATACATGGGTGGCAGGTACTTGTCTGGTGTGAAACTTACTTGATGTTTTGTTTTGTTGGGACATGAACTCATGTTGTTTCTTCTCAGTATAACTTAGAGCTCTTATCTTACTCCATGCAAATATTTGCATGTTTGTGATAACTAGAAAAATTGCAGAATAATGATCATATTAGTAACATGTATGATACTCTTGTGTGGTCTTTATTATATGTGGTTATTATAAATATCTTGCTGTACATGAAACAGAACTAACACCATCTTTTCACTTTAGAAAACAAAAACTCCCTCATTTGATGATTATGCACTGTATTAGAAAATGCGATGCTGTGAGTTTCTAACATTAATGTAATTCTTCCTTTGGAAGAGCTATTTGGTGTAGTTACAGTCTGTTCCTATGATCTTTGTTCAGTTGTAGCATAGAAATAATTGTTAGTGCATACCAAAACATATAGGAGGTGCAGCAAGGTTTCTGAATTTGATTTGCTGCAGCTGCTGTGCAGTGGTTAATATTCCAGGATGTTTACCAGCTGCTGAAGTGTGCACACAGGCACATGAGCACACATACTCCACTTTAACTTGGTGTTGTAGCCTAGCCCTGAGTCCTTGTCTTGGGGTTTGAACCCCAGCATTTGCTTTTTCCAAAAGAAAGGTAGACATGAAATGATGGAAGAAAAATGGGAAGCAGAGGACTTGTTAGAGTTGTTCTGCACTGGGAATAGAATGTGCTTAGTAATGGCCTTTCAAAATTATAATCGGTATTTTTCACAAAGGCTAATATGATTAAAAGCTAAGTAATCCATTCCAGTATTTTTTACTTCCCACCACCTAACTGATAAGTTTAAAAATAAAGTAGCTGCTGCACAAGGAGCTGCACGTTGTAGAGCAGGGAGTACGGTTAGTTTCCCGAGCTGGAAAGGGGCCAAATCCATAGAAGGTGAAGAGGGCCTGGCGGGGCCTCTCTGCTGTAACTTCATCCCAAGAACAGATAAATTCTTTTCAAAGTCAAAGCAAGTAATGAGTTCCCTCCTGGTATACCAGTGTTACACCAGTTTATAAATGGCTGCTGTTTTCATGTTGTCTTTATGGCCTGTAAGATGGAGGGATGTAAATTATTTTAATCTTTTTCATTTATGTAGACACTAGATTAATTTTTATGTTGGCATATATGGGTGCTAACACTTTATTTGATCTTCAGAAACAATCACCACTAACTGCAGAGAATGGTTTAAAACTATAGGAAAGCCAAGTATTGCTTGTTTAACATAGTTTGATTTTAGTATTATGTATACCAGGCCCTCTTTAAAACTTTTTTTTTTTTTTTTTTTGACAAAGGTTAAAATCCCAGACAGTAAAAGTCAATTTATTTTCTCACAAGAGACCTCAGCCTCTATGGAAACTATCTTTTTATTAAGTTAAAATAAAAAAAGCTATACTGAATAATTACAATTAACAAAACTACTAGAAATGTTGTTTGCAAGTGAGTTGCCAACTTATGTTGTAAGGTGGTAGCCAAGATCTCATTTGGTAACTACAGGTAATTTCGTGATACATGGAAAAGAAAATCATCAATTCCTGTTGACTTCAAGTAGGTTTGCAAACAGTAAATTGATATTATTTATGAAATATCTGAAATCCCAGCTGCAAGTTCTGTGTGGATTTATTTATGAGAGCCTGCAGATGTACACAAGATTATATCTGTGGGTTTGTAACCACGTCAGTTTTCCCCTTTTGGGGAAACCTAGCTTCTGGCCTAGCCTAGCTTCTCTGCTGTACTGCTATAGTGCAGGTTACGGAATTATATTTGAACACTGTTTTGTGGCAGATGAAGGCAAAAGATACACTAGCTCAAAGTAATACTATATTTTGAAGCCACGTTGATCACACAATGACTGTCCCTCAACTGTTAAGTGATTTTAGTGTTTGTGTTTTATCTCTCAAAAGGTTGGCCTGTAAGCCGCTTCAGGACAAGAGTGACGAGAGCTTTGAAAGCTTCTGGATCATATAATTTGAGTGCATTATTTTCTAAAGATTGATAAATCTGTGCACATAATTTTTACCTCTAATTGGTACTGACATGGAAGATAGCACGTACTGTAGACATTTGAAGGAAATGCTGAAATAAATCTTGCTTTATGCTAACCTATATCAACAAAGTAAGAGTGCTTGGATATGTTATGTGTGCATATGTATATGGTTATAGGTGTCAGTCTGTGTGTACAGAGTGTATCTCTGTGTGTATAGACAGAGGCGGAGAGAGAAAAAAAAGTGCTTTGTGGCAAATGAAGGCAAAAAGCGGGCTAACTCACACAAGACCACAGATGTATAAATGATTGCAATATCAGGGCTGCTTGGGTGGTGGTATGGGTAATCTGTGCGGTAGAGTGAAGTGTGCCTTTTTCTCCCTGCCACCTGACTGGAGTAACCTTTCCAGTTGCTATACCCTTTGAAGTACCCTGTCGACTCTGGCTGCACACTGAAGTTTAATTTGCATCATATTGTAGGAAATGCAGTGTTTTTAAACTACTGTGGTGGTTTCGTCCTTCATTCAGGCACAACATATTTTGATTTATATGGAGGATATATTTTGTTGAGTGGATACTTTAGAAGTGTGAACAATTGGAAAAGGAAAATACAACTGATTTCTATTACTATTTAATATTATGCTCATCTGTGGTCTCTAAGTAATGAGTACTTGTTTGCATATTACAGAATATGGATTATAATTTTATAAACATATTGTTTATAGTTGCATATTGGTTTCCTAAATAAAAGAAAGAAAAGTGATACTGGCTTATGGAAATACTTGCACTAAGATGGTCATTGCAGTCAAAAGAAGCCGCTGGGTGGGATGGGACGGGAGCAGTTTGTGCTTTATGGACTGCCCTTCCCATAGCTCGGGTACTCGCTCTCTTTATGCCCAGATCTGTTTGTTACCACTAATGACTTGTGCTTACTAACTTTAGGGTTTGTTGTAAACAACGATTACAGCATTGTTTTGCTGTAACTGAATGTGATTTGTAAATCCTTAAGTGAAGGGGAAAGTCTTCTTTAAACCTTTTAAAGCAAAATGTCAGTAGACCTCCCTGGTTTAATCATTACATCCAAATTGCAACTATGGGATGTTTCCAAAACCCTGTTCACCTTTCTTATATTTCTGTTAATTTTATGATCTCACTTTCAATGCAGCATGGCTTTGTTCAGTGAAATGGGTTAATATTTTATATATTTGATGTGCATAGTATAAGTGAAGTGGCCAGTTCAATATTTAAAATACAGAGTTTTGGAATCTTACACGTCTAAACATATTATTACTTTTTGTTGTCATAAGATTGCTCTGACTAAAAGAACAGTGCAGAAAAACATAGTAGTTTACTTCTCTCTTGAAACTTTAAGCTGAGAAATAATATAGCAGCAGCAAGGAGGCATCTGAGCACAGAAAAGGAAATAAGAGTATGGAAGCATGTGGATGTATTCTTAAGCCCATCTGGAATACACTTGAGAAATAAAAAAAGTAGCAAACAAAGGGGGTTTGTGGGTTTTTTAATAAAAAGCTGTGTTTACAGTTACATAAAGATTGTGCTAGCAAAAATCTGATTGTCTAAGATGAGCTAGCTTTAAAATAATCATTATGTTATGCCCTATAAGAAAGCTTACAGTATTTTAGCTAAGTTGCTTATTATTTTGAAAATGTATATTGCAAGAAGATTTTCACTTAAAAAGCCATGTGAACGTCTGTATTGTTTACATTTGTGATGGTAAAATAGAAGAACATCTAATTTTCTCATATTTTTGACAACATTTCAGTGCTTAAGGCTGTGAAATTTCCCATGCTTGTTAACAGTCCCCTCCAGCTTAAACTCGCTGGAAGGCTTTATCTAATAGAATTTAACCATCCTCAATGAGATAAGAACACTGTTCTTTTTTCATCCCTTCCAACCAATACTTCGGACGGCTCTGATGTTTTGCAGGTTTTGAAGTGACCTTGAAATTTGGAAGGAAGCACTCTCTACATTTCAGGTGTTGTATTTGTTTGAAAGCAATGTTTTGTTATGTCAATACTGTAACTAACTGAAAAATGCCCAGTTGCATCTACAGTAGAACTTGTTACACCTTTCAGTTACTGTTTCTAAAAGCTGTGGCTCCCACTGTGTGTGCTTCCACAGACCTTGATGCATCTTTTCCTAGAAACTAGAACTTTTAGCTAGAAGAGAGTCACAGACAAAAAGGAAAGTTTGAAAGGTTGTTTTACCGTGCTGAAATACCAGGACTCTGATGTATAGAAAAAAAAAGGTTCCTGTGTTTGTACTTCATTGTATTGTCTCTGTAGTAGAACAAGATGCCTACGGATGCTGCAGAAACTCTGACTTCCAATTGTCACAATTATTAGTGAAAATTAAACATTGTGTTAAGCATTATGCATAGTTGGTAACTAGAAATGAAGTAAGTTTGAAAAGTTCAAAGGAATGTTTTTTGAGAGAGATGAATATGCAATTATTGAGACTGGAGAAAAAGTAATAGAAAATTATCATTACCAACATAGGAGGCATTTTGTAGAAAATAAGTGTTCTTTGTTTTTCCCTTCTCCTTCCAAGACAATTCTTATTTCTCGGAGTCCCCGGAATTTGAACTGGGAATCATAAATTGTATCTGACAATATGGAGGTTTGGGAGGTGTGTTTTGTTTTTTAAACTGAGGTAGAGGGCTGTCCTGGTTTTGTTGTTTTTGTTTTTTCCAGTAATGCAATTGAACTTCTTTTTTTTCATGCTACTACCCACTTTAGCTCCTTTTTGTATATATGCATACTTATAGGCAGTGGTACTCTTATGTTCTGTACAATACATGTGATAAATAGAAAACATAGTTGCAAAGTTGTTTTCTTTTGTTCCTTATGTGATTTAAAATGATGAAGTGTACTTTCAAAAAAACTTTTCAATAATATGAAAAATCTGCTGGTACTGGAAAACAGGTGGACAAAATAACGTAGACTGACATCTCTTTGGTTGCTGTGCTGTGTGAGGGAGTTTTGGGTTTTTTGGTTGTTTTTTTTTTTTTCAAAAAGGCCATGAAAATGGAAGTTATATAACAAAAATGCTAGCTTTATCTTAATTAAAGCCTTCATTTAAGAGAACTGGACCTAAGATTAGACTTAGAGTATTTTTGGCTCTGGCATGAAAATACAGATGGAAAGTAGAAGTTAAGATACTTCCTGCTATTCTTCATATGATCTCCTTAGTGTAGCAAGGGCATTCAGAGTCCCTACCACCTCTGTTGCTTGTCACAACCACTGATATTTTTTTGCTGTTTTTAAAAATATTGTTTTATTTTTCCCCCATTGCTTTTCAAGCTGCTTTTTCCCCATCTAAGGCATACGTTTTATCTGTACTTGCTCCTTGAAGTGTAATGCAGGCTTCTGTTTTTTAAATTATATCTATAAGGCTGAATGGAACATTACCCTCCTTGTTTGACCTCCCACATGTGATACACAATCCATTAAATCTCATGTAATATTTAAGAATTTAATACATTCTTTGAATAACGTAACAGTAATAGTACTGACAAAACACTGCTCCAAGCAAAACTGCTTATACCAACAGATGATCTGTGAGCAGTGGAACTAATGAAGCCCTGTTTCCTGTAGATTTGTTTTACGTTTATTAACTGTCCCTTTCGTGCCCCCAGTACTCCCTCTGCAGTCTCTGCCAGACGGTGCTGGGGCTGTTGAGACGAGTGCGAGGGGCTGATGGTGGGTGCTGAGCAGCTTGCTCTCTGCTTCTCGTGGAACATGTGGGTTAAAACTGTGCTTCAGAAAAAGAGTCCTTTACTTAGCCATGGGTTTTTTAAAAAATGTACTGCAGCTTAGTGTGTCTGAAACTTTATGTCTTTGCCAAAGTTAAACTGAATTTTACATCCTGTTTAGAAGGTCTGCTCTCTCTTCTACCAATTACATAAGCTCCGTTTCTCCAGGAAACCAGACCAGAGAACCCAATGCAAGCTAAGGTTTCTTGATTATGGCACAACATATATTGTCTTCTTGGTAACCGTGTTACTTGTGCTGGCCGTACCCCCCTTTCCTCTCCCGTCACTTTACTGTCTTTGGGTTTTGTGCTGACTGTATTTCTACTTTGCAGCAGATGAACATCATTGCCGCTTCACTGGCTTGTGTTTAGCTGCCATTTGGGCAATCCTCAGAGCAGTCGCTCCGAAGGAAAGAAAATACCTATGTGCCTAGAATAGTGATTTCCAGGGTATTTTAGTCAATGGTTTTTCTGTGGTATGGCTGAACTATAACTTCCATAGTTGGATACACAGTTAAAGACCTGATGTTGAAAGGAAGCACAAAGTAATGTCCAACTCAGTAATTTCTCTTGAGGACCTTTGCTGAAGTTCATGCTCTTTCCTAATCCTACTTGCTTTTCCCTCTACCATGTTTCAGTTTTTGAACTACTAAATGCTAAAGGTATGCCTAGTTTTGGACATCAAGGAACCTATACTCCATCATCAACACTAACTTGAACGGTACTTATAGTCAGTAAGACTAGCAGTTTCAATAGCTGCTTCTCATACAGTATTTTGTCAAACCATTTCTAAAACTGTTATTGGTGCTTACCTAGTATAATATTAAACTTCTTCATGTTTCAAGAAGAGACCTTCTTCTGTCTAATGTGTGTTTTGAGTAACTTTTTGTATTAAGTTGATATTAAAGGATGGTTAATATAACCTCTTTTGGGAAGAGGTTTAAATGTAGCATCAATTACTTTTGTAATCACTGAGACTATCAGCTGTCCAAGATAGTTAAAAATTCCTCTCTTGGCTAAGAAGAGTGGGTAGCCAATGGTACAAGTCCGTGTCCAGTATTAGGAGAATGTGGGAGGACTTTCCATTTTATGAGATTATATCGTGTGGTCATATGGTGAATAAGGCTGAATTTTTATGTATTTTGTCAAAGTTAATGTTTAGTGGATGCTTACAATCAGTGATTAACCAAGACACTTTAATGAGATATGGTATCATGTACAGATCCTTTTGTGTGCATGCTAAGCCTTTAATCTGTATTACTATATGCTTTTAATTATCAATTGACTTATACTAATAGCTTCTGAAGGGTTATCCTTAATACTAGATTTGACAACTGATGGAAGATTTATGTCACAATAACACAGTATCTATCATCTAGTGAGATTCTCACTGATACTGTTATGAACAAATTTCATTATATGGGAAAAATTTCCGCTTAGCATGGTTGGTTTTTTTTTAAAAGAATTTAAGTAAGAATTACTGACTTAAAATGTCTGACTGAAATTCTGAGAGGAGAAAATCTTCTACCTACTTTGACTTTTGCATGTGTAATTATAAAGTTTTATAATGCTAAATTGATGTTAAAATTATATCAGATAATTAATGTGACTGTTGATTAGTTTCCCATTTGAAATCACAACAACTGAACAAGTGAAGATTAGTCCATTTAAGCTGTTAGCAACTTTAAAATACAATATTGGCAGTCATTCAGGCTTTTAGGATTTCACTGAATGAAACTTTAAAGAAACAGCAGTAAAAGATTCGGTTTGTCTGATTGATCTTTATAATTTGGATTTAATTCCCTATTCAAATAGTGCTCCCCCCTCCCCGAGAGCCTGCCAGGTGCTGCTTCCTCTGTCCGTATACTTTAAACTCAAGATAGCTCCATTGGTCTGAATCAGAATTACATTTCCTTTGTGCCCTTTCATCACCCTGTATTTGCCGTTTTCTTTATGGAAATAAATTGGATGACAATTGTTTTGAAAACCTTATCTATATACAAACAAGTATTTCAGTGTTTAAATGGTACAGTGAATAGTTTAGCCATGAAATACCTCAGAGCTCATTAAAGTGCTCAGCATTATTTTCGAGGTTAATCCCATTGCAGTCTGGAGTATTTTGCTTGCTAAATCAGTGGGAGGAGAAGGGTAGAGCTCTTGTTCTACCAGGAAAGGCTTATTTTCTTATGTTGGAATTTTGTTTCTTTTTCCATCTCTTTCTTATGTTGGATTTTTTTTTCTTTTTCCAGCTAAAAATTATATTTGCATGTAGAGTTTACTTAATTTTATAAATCTGTTTTAATACAGAATAATGCTTGGCAATATATACAGTCACAAAATTCTCAGATGTCATTTATTTTCTTAAGAATTGGAGTTTTGCCCCTACCTCATGCGTATGTATTCTCATAGTTTAAGACCATGTATTAAGAAACTAATATTTCCCACATATTCTTCAGTTTGTAGGCAGGGAATGAAGCATTTTTTCAGTTCTTTTTATTCTCATCAACGTATGGGTGGCCCAATGTTTTATTTATAGCAGCTTGTCCAGATGCTGCCCTGCATCTGTCGTCATGTGGGCACTGTCAAGACACTTACCAGCCTGCTGTCTGGCCCCTGGCGCAGTCTGAACTCTTCTGTCAGGTACCAGCTCTCATCTCACAGTGAGGACTCCGAGATATGGAAAGATTAAGGCACAGGCCTAGTTCCCTAGATTGTTGGAGTGACTGTGTGTTTCAGACATCGTGACTTCCTCCTCCTCACAAAAAAATTTTGTGTAGAAAAGAGATGGGGTAGATATTTTACCTGTTTTACGTGTGGTGAAGACAAAGTAACTTGATAAAACTATACAGCGGATCAAGCCAAGAAGCAGAATTAAATTTCAGGTCTTTCTGCATCCAGTTGTGTGTGTGTCCACCTGCCTCTAGGCTGTATACCCCAACCACAGCACTTCATTGTTGAAGGGCTTTTGAGCATCACTGATGCCTTGGTTTTCGGTTGACAGCTCAAGCGTCAAAAGATTCTGAATGTCAGGTTTGAAGGGCTGGGAAGGGGAAAACACCATATGACTCCACCTCAAGAAGCCTTGCAATTTATGGCAGAGAGAGAGAAGGTAAAAAGGTCAGGTCAAATGAGTGTAAATTACTAGAAACTAGAAATAAATTATGAATATACATGGATGTATATGAAAACACATTCTTACTGAAACAAATTTATGTCAGATATCGTAGACTTGTAAGATTTATTGTCTTCTACATAGAAAAAAACAATGGGTCAAAGCAGTTGATGTAATTCATCTGATGTCAGACTGATGGTGGTATCTCACAGAAAAGCTAAACCTGTAGTTAAATAATTGTTTTATAATTCAGCTCAAGTTGTAACAAACTTCACTGTTGCTTTTTGCCTTTTACCAGAGTCCTTCTCCTTTTACCTTATAAAAGCACTACCTCTAATTTGTTTTCAACTGTTATTTTTGCTGTATGATACACTTTTTGGATTAAGGCATAGCAAACAGTGTCAGAATAATGGATGCTTTGCTTCTACCTTGGCTTTGCAAGCGTCTTGTTACAATTTTGTCAACTTTATGACGTTTCGTTTGTTCTTATCCGCTGTTTTCTTGGCGTGTTTTTCAGAATGTGTTTTCCAGCACCTCCTTATTATCCTTTTTTGATATTAATGTGCTGTTGTTGAGAATTGAGGAAGTGTTTCATCCAAAATCACTGCAGAACTTCCTTCCCATGCTGCTGCCAGAAGTGCTGCAGACTAGCTACTTAATTTGCACTGGCAAAATTTCAAAAGGAAGGTCAGCTGGCCAGGTTATCCCCCTGCGGGGCTTCTGTATGTCTTTCTTTTAAATGCCATTTTTCTTCTGTCTGTTCTACTTTTTCCCCTTATTTGTCCATGGGGAGGAAAATGGCTCCAGCTAAGCTGAATGGTGTGAATCCTTGCTTTAACGTGGAACTCTCACAATTTAGCACGTATCACAAGAATAGTTTCAAGGTAGTTGAGGCTATTTAAGTAGGGTTTTTAAGATATTGTCAGAGAAAAGTAAATCTGGCAGAAAATTAGCATTATAAAGTCAGGTCAGAAAAGCAGAGGAGAAAATGGCAGAGTTTGGCTGCAGGAATGGGGAACCAGACCACAATGCCAGAAAAGGCATGTGAAATACAAAGTCACAGAAGGATAATGAAAATGAAAATTCAGCAGCTGAGGTCTGCACTGGGTGTTATGTGTTGCTGAGCTCCTCTGTTGATGTAATTTAGTTGATATAATATGAGCACAGCTTCAAGTGCACTCAAGTTTGGTCAAATTTAATTGTGTATGTTTAAATTGCTAACAAGCTGAGGGTGTGTGAGTGTGTCTAAAGGCACACAGGTCATCTGCTTTCCCATAGGGAGAGCAGTTATAATGATTCCTAGCATTGGTGAGTTTTATTGAATTCCAAGCTACCATAAAAGTAATTTTTTTAAAAAAGTGCTAAGAAAACTCCTTTGAGAAACAAAATGCATCATGAAGTTGTGTTTCTGGATTTCCCTTATTAATATAGTTGATATATGGTTACATGTTTGATAAAGATAAATACTGAACAATGTTTCCTCTTTCAAGGATACAGACGTACAAAGCACAGTTCACCATTGCTTTCTTGAACTGGGAGTGTTGTTGGGTCATCAGGGGAAGCATGAATGCCCCAGATTCTTCAGGGTTAGACTGAAAACTCAGTGAACTGAACACTACAGATTCAAAAATTACGAATGACTGTGGCTGTTGAATTTGCAAGTTTCTTAAAATCTTAAAATCAGAAGCAATGTTGTCCCATGAAAGCTGAAGCTATTAACTAGATGATACACATTTCGGCTTGATATCCCTTTTCAGCATTGGAGTCTGGGGAAGGGAAGAAGACCCTGGGTCAGCATTGGGCTTATCTGAGAGACATCAAACACAAACAATGCTGCCAAGATATTAGTAAAGCATGATGAGAAGATTTGAGATGAACTTGGGAGTATTGATCTCACGAGTTCCTGCATTCCCTGGCTTCACATCATTATTTTCAGTCACAAAGGGAATTTCTCTTGATGTAAGCTGGACTCAACGTTTAGCTGATTACCCAGCTGGACTATTAGTAAAGGAAAAAAGATTTTAAAAGGAAAAAAAAAATAGTAAAAAAACCGCTCCTGATTTGGTGTAATAGAGCAGGAGATCTCTTAAATATTTTTTTCTACATACAAACTTGGTGAATTCCTTTTTTCCAATATCTATACATACCAGTGGGGAGAGCTGGCTCGTTTCCTCCTCTTTCTGCGTGGAAATGGGCAAACCTGACCTCCAGCAGCGTCACTCTCCTGTGCTAGGCACTTGGGGCAGGCTGTCCTTGGCTTCCTGTCTGGCAGCAGCCTTTCTTGCTGACCTCATTGATGGGTTTAGTTTTGTCTTGAGTGAGTTTAAATCAGGTTGACGTGCTATGAAGTTGAAATCAAACATATGAATTCTTCGCTGGGCAGAAGCTCATCCAAAGAATGTGTGTGGTTTAGTTTGTGTTTTCCCACTGTATTTACACCCCACGAAATGGGTTCTTAAATGTAAGAACCTAGTTCTCCTCATCATCTTATCTTACAAGTCTCTTAGGTTTTGCTCTTTCCTCACCTTCTCTTTCTGGAGAAAAGAGGAAAATCTTCCTCTGTGGTGAGTATGACTTTTTTTCAGTGCTATACGTGAAGGGAGTGAGTTTTGTCCAAACTCATAGCAGAAAGACTGTACCATCTATTATTGCAACCAACCTTCAGTTCCTCTGTCAGTGAATGATTACCTGTAAGAAGAAGAAAAAGGGAATGAAAACACCGAATCCAGTTCCTTGGCCTGATAGGAGAGGACTTGGTGAAACCGAATCATCAGTAATTCCCCACTTCTGACATTCACAAGAAAGCTGAAATAGGCATTTTGGGGTACAATGAAGAAACGCTTATCTAGGCTTATTAAATGTAGATTATAGCCTGTCAAGTGAAATAGCAATGTTGTAATTACCTTGTTTAGCTCTATTTTGAATTCCTTTTGTTAGTACTCAAGCTGCAATTAACATACTAGAGCAACCATTGTTTCTTCTTGCATTCCTTTACTCTTTCAACGGTCTACAGGAGATCGGGGAAACTGTACAGCCTATTTGCATCTCTTTGAAAAGAAGTTATTCGAGCTAGTTTAAATTTTGGTTGATGTTTTTAATTTATCTGAATGGGATACTTCCCATATCTGTGCTCATGTTAGTAATGCCAAGAAAAATGTAAACAGACACTACTTATGCTCATCAGTATGGTGAACACAACAACATGTGGATAAATTCAGCTTTTAAGTAGGTGTGCACCGTTTCATTATAATTAGGTGGTGACTCATGCAAATGTCACCAAGACAAGAGCTGCAAATGAGTTTTTCAGGACTACTTAACGTGTTTACTTTGTGTCAGATTTCTAAAGACACTCGGTTCTACGTGCCCAGACAAAGGGTGCCCAGGCTTCGTGCAGACTGCAACTTGTGAAATTCTGCTGGTGTATTTTCATAATAGCTATCTTTTTATTTTGAGCTTTTGTTCCTGAGCTTTTTTTTTTCCTTTCACTAGATAGATGTGCTTATTATGTAGCAAATCACTGTTTAATCTACACAGAATAGGATACACTATATGATCCTAAAGTAAACAACAAATGCATTTACTTTATAAGACCTTTTATTTGTAACTAGTATCTTTGACAGAGGAGTCTTCAGCTGGTCCTTGTTCTTCATTGTTTCAAATGAGATGCTGGTGGCATATGTACACTTCTGGAGAATAGGTTTGACTTAGCAAGGTTGATGGCAGAGTTGGGAAATTAGCTACCTTTCGCAGATCTGGAAAAATCTGCATTGTCTTCAGTCAGGAGTCATCTTTTCATTGACCTGGCTCTTGTTACCTGAAG
Organism: Limnodromus scolopaceus; assembly: GCA_028565335.1. Classification (NCBI taxonomy): domain Eukaryota; kingdom Metazoa; phylum Chordata; class Aves; order Charadriiformes; family Scolopacidae; genus Limnodromus; species Limnodromus scolopaceus. The sequence goes on from JAOXNO010000052.1 coordinate 18,907,810, forward strand.
AGCTGTTTCCTAAACAGATGTCCAGCTCACACTGGAAAGGTGTCACAGGGTACCAAGCAGGTCTGGGAGCCGCATTTTGCCCTTGCATATTAATCAGTGACAAAGTAGCTGCATTTAGTTTCATTTAACTGAAATGATCATGGAGCTTCAACAGCAACTCCGCCTTATTTTACTTGTTTTGAAATGAAATTACCCTTTGGAAGGGCATTTCTATTGGTCTTTTGGGGACAAGACACATAGCCCTTAGTAGCCCTTAATAGTAAACAGAAGTTTAAATTGGCTACTGGAAAGGCTTTTGCCTCTGATATATTTGTTCCTCCTTGGTTATTTTTCAAAGAGAATGGATTGTAAGGAAGGAGTAAGAATTAGGCTTTAAGTGTATTTTAACAACACGTCTAGTTTATGTATGAAAATTCTGTTAACTCCAGGAAAGATATATTATTACGTTGTCTAGACACTCTGCTCTTAGAGAGTTCACATTTTAAACACTCCTCTCCTTCTCCAGCTCCCTGACAATGGAAATAAAATGAAGTATCAACTTATTTTTAGTTACTGGATTTAAGAATGGGACTCCGGCTGTAATAGGAAATACAGCTAGCTGTGTTGTATCCAGCCTGGACTAATAGATTTGAGAAGAAAGCATTGCCAGCTGGAACGTGCGTGCATGTTATCTGCATGTGTGTTGTAACAGATGTTGAGCAGAAACTACTTGTCAAAGGTACCTTGTAGTAACTTTTAAAGATGCTTGTTTGTTTCAGTACGTTTTTCTTACATCACTAATTTTTTCCATAAAGTTAACCACAAACTGCATTATTGGGGACTCCAGCTGAAGCTTGTGGTGAATAGGAAATAGATTAAACACAGGTTTTCCCTTTACTCTGGTTGCCAACAGTGATGTCAGTAGTTTTAATGATCCTTACCTCAGCTCGCTGCAGTCCTAGCACACTCTATTAAAACACTTGTCTTCTGCACTGTTTTTATGTGTTGTTAAGGAAATGCTGATGGCTGTTGATAAGAAACAATGAGGTATCCAGCCGATGACTTAAATTCCGAATAAGGGACTTCCGCCTTGAAACATACTATAATAGTTCAGTGAGGAGAGAGGAGGTTGAGATCGTTTTGTCAAAAATTCCAGAAAGACTCTTTTAAGTCCAGAAAAGAACGTTTGTGTGCTAAAATTGAGAATGTGCCTTTTTGGTACCTGTTATGCACAAACAAGAATTCCCTGGATCCAAGGCTTCACAGGTCGACTGTATTTCCAGTGGCCTTGGAAGAGCACTTTCCTCTCAGAATACTGGTTTCTATGCAACTTTGCATGCATTCAGACAGAAGAGGCACCGTTGTCCTGTAACAGTAGCAAGGGTTGTCATTCTCAGTTACACTATTTTTGTTTTTTGCAAAGAGGTTTGTCAGAGGACTTGGGGATGTGAAAAGAAACCATTGCAGTCAATGATTTCAGAAGGTCTGTAGCAAAGCGTCTAAATTTTTTTCCCTGACAAAATTAGAGGAAAACAAAAGCTACCGATTGTATTTTTATCAACGGGTGACAGATTCCCATCTTGTACTGCTGGAGATACTGGAGGTGTAATTACAAGCTGGAAACTGCTTGTTGCCCTTGCGCCCTGTCATACCTGCAGCTGAAGTCTGTATGAAATGCAGCCTGTGCCAGTTCATGTCCTACATGATTCTAGCTCTTCACCCCAAGTCTCAAACTCTTGGCTATTTCAGCCTGCTGTGGTTTTTCACTCTTTACACATGCACAGGACTCCATTATTTGAGTGTCTGTGTTTCTGTAACTGTGGGTTTCCTCAGTATTATTTTCTTAGTGAATTCCTCTAGGAAGTGTTTTGTTTTTCGAATAGACTTGTTACTCTCTTTCTTCCTTTGCTTTTCTGACTTTGCTTTTTCATCCAGGAATGAATGCTTGCTAGTAGCGGTTCTGATGATGTCTTGACCATAGTAATTGAATTGGTGAGGATTTGGATCGGACAGACCATTTTGTTCAATACATGATGTATTTGAGTTTAGATGACCTGAATACTACTGAGGAGGTGTAATACTTGGTCCTGATACTGCAAATTGTTATTTAAGTACTTAAAATCTCTGAGCAGGAAAAGGTCTGGTGATGTAGAGAAGCTGTTATTTGCTTCCGTTCTGCTGGCCCTGTATGTGCAGGACAGGTCAGGCCGTGGAGCCCTGCTGGTGGTCACCCAACGTTCCTCTGGCCCTGCTGGGTGTGAAACACCCCCCTCAGCTATGCAGCATGCAAATCATGCACGCTTTGCTCCTCTGTTTAAATGAAGTTGTTTCTCCTTTGTTGCTTTTCTTTATTAGTAAAGTATGGCATTACTGGCTAATTTTAGGTCCAACATAGTTGAAAGCTGCAAAGCTATGTGAAGCTGTATATAGATATTTGGGTAGGAACATTCCAGTAGATTGCAATGTGAGTGCAGAAGAAAGTTGAAAGTAAATAAGAGATCTGTGAGATAATTCTCCAGGGAGTTTTCACAGCATACCACACATCATTTGCAGGGATAGGCTTTCCTTTCACTTGAAGGACCACACAAAGTAAATTCTGTTTCTTGGGCAATTAAAGAATATAGGACAGGAGGTCTTTTCAGCTTTTTTACTTCACTGTGTCTATGGGAAGCCTGTGTCTGTACTGAGGAAAACGCACTGTTTACCTATCTTTTCAGGAGCATAGTTAATATCTAGTCTAGAAATAGACACACTTTTATGTAAAATCTAAGTCTTGCTTCATCAGATTTTAGGTGAAACTCCTGAAATGTAAATGATGGTAGTTCTCTAACCCCGGTTAAAACAAAAATATATTCATTTCACTGGTGTGCTGTTCAGTCCCCAGTGGGTATGGCTGCCTGTGACGGTGGTGCCAAGAGAGTAGGACGGGGCTGGGCTCAGGGGTGACTTGGGGATTGCGTGGCTGCCCATCTCTGAGTGCCTTGGCCAGGGAGGCACCTCATGGCTTGCCACCTCCATCCTGTGTCCTCCAGCAGAGACACCACTCCCCACTGGGGGCAGAAGCATCTGCCTCAGGGTTGGTGGCAGGACACGAGGCAGATGGGCACCAAGAGCGCCACATTGTGCACTATGTCGCTGGTGATCAGAGCCCTTGTACTGATCACCCACCTGTGTGAAATCAATGGAAACGTGGAGTTGAGAGGATTTATTGACAGAGTTGTACTATGTGCTAGATCAGGGAGGCTGGAGCCAAGAAATGGGTTGGTGGGACAGGGTCAAAGGCAGCTTCTGACATTCATTCCCCATCAAACCTGTGTTGTGCGTTATTAGGGTTGCAGGATCCAGTCTTCTCTCAGAGAGAGAAGATGAATGTAGATAAATTTGTGGACTTTAACAGGATTTTCTGGATACAATTTTTTTTTTTATCTTATATGTCAATAGCAAATGGTAATGCTGTACCCCTAGTGCTTCATTCTTTGGTCATCCTTCTCATGCAAGCCATGGCATTTGCAGGTGGCCAGGAGCCCTGCAAGGAGGCCTGATATCTAATGAATCTTTCTTGCAGTGGGTAAAAACGCCAACAGCAGGCTAATGGTTTGAGCTTTTCTTTCTCTTGGCACAGGAGCTTGTCAGAGTTAATCAGTATGGACACTTAAATTGTTTCTGCTTAGGTGAATCTCTTGCAAGTTTTAAATGTATTTCTGACTGCTTTGAATTTTATTGCCAACATCTGTTTTAAATGCTTTTGGGATTCAGATGCTTGAGTACAGTTCAACTGTGCGTGCCGTAATTTTTCAAGGTGCTAACATTTTCCATTTGGATTATAGCTCTTTTAAATAAATAAATAAAAATGGAGGGGGGGAGAAATAATTACAGAAAAGCTTTTAAAGTGCCCATGATGCTAATTTTCTTTCTCTTTCAATTTCAGAATGATGACCTATACAACCTCAGCAAATCCTTCTTTTAACTCATGGGTATCAAGACTATAAATGTTTCATGCTATCACAACTAGGACCTCACCTCCTCCTCCTCCTCCTCTTCCTCTGTAAATGGGTACGATGCATCCAGTTCAGTTTGTTTACTTTACACAAACCTCAGGAGTTAGTTGACTGAGCTGCACATCCTGTGTTGTGCCAAGCAGAAGCACTGTGACACCTGGACAATGAGTCTCTCTTACTTCATCCTCTACCATAAGGACTTAGCTGGCCACAATGAACTGATGTGCCCACCACTATGTCATGGTGAGAATGGGTATTTTACTAGCACATTTACACAACTTCATTTGCTGCTGAAAACCTGTATGACAAATCATCATTGTAAATTATTACATACAAAACTTAATGTTGGTTGAAGAGTATTAAATATTTAACATAGGTTTTGATTTATACATGTACTTTTTTAATTAAAACGTAACTTTTCCTACAGCACATCTTTTTTGATGTGGAACTGAGGTATACTATATTCTGTTGTAAACAGAGTGGGAAACCTGCTTAAAACAAGGCTTCTAAGAATAGAGTAGGGTACTATTCTTGTTTTAAGATTGTAATTCAGAAAATAATATAATATGAGTCATTGGTCCCTGGGCCTTGATTGTACAGTCATATTTACTGATACTATCAGTTGTAAGATAACCCTGATGTTGAGTTGAGTTCTTTCCAAAAGAAAAATAATTTTTTACTCCTTGTAAAATAAGTCTGTATTAACTACAATGAAGACAAACATTACTGTACATGGTATTTACAAGTGTCAACTTGAATTCATCAATTGCACAGGAACTGACAAAAAAAATCGGTAAAAAGAAATCAAAGTCTTCCATTGTATATATTGTAAAGAAAAAAAAAAAAACAACCAACAGAAATCCACAAAACAAAATGAAAACAAAAAAGGGTGAACTTTTCAAATTGACTCTTTCCCTGGAATGAATATGTGGGTGTTTGTAAATTCTGGAAATCTCTTTCTATATGTAATAAACTAGATACTGTTTTATCCGCTGTAGTGGTTTTTTTTGGGTTTTCTGTTTTCTTGGTAAGCCATCACCAATATCTCAAATTGTCCCACCAGGTTTCTTTGATGTTTCCATTGTGTGTAATTGAGAATGGCTCTGGATCGCCACAGTTTAAGAATAAATCAAGTGTAATTAGGTGTAGTAGGGAGTATGCTTCCTTGAATTATTTCACTAAAGCTCTTATTTCAGTTTTCTGGAGATACTTCAGGATGCAGCCCTCCATCCACTTAAGTTGGTGGAAGAGTTCACAGAAAGTGAAATCACTGGAAGTCATAGCAAGACTTCAGCATAAAATTTAAAAGGAACGGCCCAGATGATTGTCTGGAAATTAGTGCAAAAGGAAGGATGAGGAAGAATTCTGCGACTCTACTGTGCTGCACTCTGGTTCTATGCAGATAAAAATTCTTTGGTGCATAGCATTTGCAGAGCCTTAATTCTTTTGGGGACTGGAAAAATACTGAGATCATGGATTTCCAAGAAAAATGTTGTTGAAATGATAATTGAACTTGAAGTCATGTCAGGTCCCCGATGGTCCCTCCTCCTGCTTCTGCAAAGCAGCTCCATGGGCCAATGCACATTCAACAGGATTCTTATTATCAGGAAAAGGCAGGCACTCAAAGCACCAGCTCTCCCTGTGGGAAGGCTGTCAGACCCTCAAAGGAGGGGTTTCTTTCCCCTGGGATGTTTGTGATGTCCGGGGTTAGGCTGTGGTTAATGCAATGTCCTCTTCGGACTGCAGTGTAGATGGAGTGGCCATTCCACAGCTATTTTTCACCTTTCCTTTTGCTGGAGGCTTACCATTCCCTTAGATCTGCTGGTGTTATTGCACATATATAACCACTTTGACCATGTCTAGTCAAATTATTAATTTAAGAAAGGACTTGCAGCTTTAGAATATTTTTAAATCATTCTAGATGACTGGGAACAATTGCATGAGTGGTGATGCTGGCAGATTTGAGGATGCTGTTGTGTGGTGAGGCTGCAGCCTGAGAAGGACCTGTGACTGCCCAGGATGCCACCTGTGGAAGTCTTTGCCTTTGCTGATAGAACAGTCTACTTCCAGAGGGGCTGATACCAATCAGTAAAAGACATGAGGCTTTGCTTCTTTTTTATGTAGGAACCACAGTAGCTTGCTTATTACTCTTGATGAGCATTGGTGTGTATTTTTCCAAAGAAGCATTAATATATAAGAAGGCAGCACTTGCTTTAAAAGAAAGCCACATGCATCAGACCAGTATTTAAATTTGTAAGTCACCCATTTTCATTTTATCTTGATTGTCCGTTTATTTGTTGTTGTTTTTTTTACGGGATTTAGTTGCAATGAAAACCTGCATGTGTTCTGAAGTAAAACATAAAAACCCTCACCCCCAACCCTTTTGCTCACAGCTTACTCCAGCTTAATGAATTAACATAAGCGTTCACTGTGTTGATTTGGTTGCTAAATATTAGCCCGTGTTGATGTTGAAGTGCCTTGGATAGAAGAGTATTTTATGGCCATTGTGCTTTGCATTGTTTCGGGTAATTTGCATGCTCTAGCAATTACTGAAATAATAGGTTTGTAAGTACTGGAAGCTACTGTTAAGTTTTAAAAGGCATTAGTAAGTACATTTAATCCTGGTAGAAGTATTTCATGGTGATACATCTATGTGCACATTTTGTTCATAAAATATGAATTTTTAAAAATTATAGGAATTGACAATAGTTGTTACAGAAGGGAATGGTGGGGGAAGGTTAGTGCTGATCTGGTGAGTTTCCTTTCATGTTACTAGTAACATGCGGTCAGAGAAACAGTTTGTTAATGATGTTAACGTGCATTGTTTTTATGTTAATCATTATTTTTTCCTAGTAAAATTAAACATGCTTGTTAAGCAAGTGTTTTGAAAAGGCTTTTGAAGCAAAATGCATCGATAACCAAACCTGAAACTCTTAATTCTTTTCTTGCATAGATTTTTATTCTTATAAATTGCAAACTTTAATAAATAAACCATTATGAACTGAACTCTTTTAAATAAATGCCTCAAAAATACGGTGCTATACTATCGTATCCTTGCATTAATTCTTTTGTTTTGTCTGCCACAGAACAGATTATCATTTCTTTAAGTTTGAAAATGAGCAAATGGGATCAGTCCTATATTAGCTGGTAGAACTCAGATGGTCAGGAATTTTGCTTTGAATTTTTTTTTCAAGTGGAATTTTCTGGTTATTATTTGAGTTCTTTATGGCTCGGTTAATGGGACAGCTTCAGTTTTCAAAAACTCTGTACTGAATGCATTTATTAGTGCTATTGGTTGGAAAAAACATTTGAAGCAGTCTCCAGGAGTACAAGCAACACTTCTAGACTTAGGTTTTTGCAAGGACTGCTGTGTTCAAGCTCAGTTTGGTGCTGAGTTGGCATGTATGTTGTGGAACTCTAAATAAATTTTCATCCTTCTAGTCTTTGGTATTAAGCTCTTTAATTAGTATTTAAAATGTCATATGTCTCCTATAGTGTTTATATTAATTTTTTTTTCCAGCCAAGGTCCAAATTCAGAAAGCAAAAAGAAAACTCAGTCCATGTTTATAAGCATATTATAGTGCTGTATCCTTACTTTCTGCATATTTAAGAGTTAAGCATCCGTGTCCATCTTGCTACCAGCTGACTTTTAGCTGAAGCTATTATTCATGCCCTCTATTACACTCAAGGGCTGTGTAATGAGTAGTATGCGCTTAAATGGGTCCTATCAACATACCATGTGCCATATTTCAGTTACATGATTCTACTCTGCAGCAGCAGATTAATGCAGCAGTAGGAACAGCCTTCACATTTGCTTTTGAAATGATTAGCTGAAGCTAGTACTTGGTAGCAGCTTAAGTACAGCATATCAACTGTTAATTGAATCAATCAGGATGGATGTCTGAGTGCTTTCTTCTGCAACTTAATTCACCTGCTAGTTTAGTTTAAAGAAGCAATACTGAAAATAATGAAGTTAGGGCGAATGTTTTGCCCATCTCTTGTGTGACCTCCAACCCATCTTTGGGTACAGCCGATGTCTGTATGGTGGGTATCCCTCTGGCTGGCTGCAAGAATCCCCAAAACTCCCATTTCTGCTGGTGCAGACGGCTATATAAAATAAAACCTGTATGTGTTCTGTAGATTAAACCAATTGAATACATCTCAGAGAAATCAAGTTATCTGTAGGTAGATAAACGATATTGAATCAGAACAAGAAGAAGAGTTATTGTTTGTCACGACTTCAGAAAAATATTTATGCTTTTTCAATTACTCATAGGCTTCTATCTACAAAAACAGCAGCACTGATTATTTAGAGAAAAGAGACCTGACTGGACATCTCACCTACTTTGTACAGGGTAGAGTGTTACAAGCAAAAACCATTAAAGCAGCAATGCTGCTACAGAATTGATTAAAAAAAAAAAAAAAATACCAGACAATGTCCTTGATACTATTGCCACTAATTTTTGAGAAGAAAAAGTTCTGCCTAACCGCTCAGTTCCTGTCTGACTATCCAAAGGCTTGTGGCATTACAGTATATTGCATGTGGCAGTCACAATCTCTGCTTTTCTTTCAGACTTTTATTTTTTAACTTCAGAATCCGCCTGGCACGGTTTGGCTGTTTGATGTCATGGTGGAACCTTCCTGGTGTGTAGGCAGGGCTGGGCGTCCCTCCTGCTGCACCTGGCTGGGCCCTGCGGGGTCTTCCTGCCCAGCCAGGGGGTGAGACCTCCTGTCTCTTCTTCTCTTGTTTGTTTGGGGTCTTTCCTTCTAATAACTAATTATTAATAATTAGACTGAATGAAGTGTCAGTTATGCCATGAATTTTTTATTGTCGATAAAATACAATAAAGTTGGAATGTTGGGGATTTTCTCCTCAGTTTACTGTGGACAGTGGTAGGACCCTGTTACAGTTCCTCACTGCAGTGCTCTGTTTTTCCACTTTTTTGAACATTAACTGAAAGGAGAAATGATAATTATAACAATTTATCAATTTACTGTTTTGCCTTCAGCTAGTGAATTTAGAACAGCATTTCATTTTTGTTTAAACCGTTGTTTGGAAATTTGATTAAGGCAGGAGTTTGAGAACAAAAACAAAATTCCTTACATACCCTGGTTCTCTCTGCAGTCGGCTGAGGTGAGTGTCGTCGGTTTTTCCTCATTGTATCTTCTGAAATCAACAACAGGGTGTTGGCTTTTGTTTTAAAAAGCTGATGGATGGCGAGCGTCCAGTTCCTGTGGTCACAGTCTCAATCCAAAACATGGATCGAGCCCATGAAGGGCCAAAAAAATGGTTATTTGTCCTTTAAATATGCATATGACTAAATTCTGAGAAAAAAAGGGTGTCCTCTTAACAACATTTAGATACTTCTGTGGTTCAAATAATTAGAATTTGATCATCTTTTCTCCAGAGCAGCCTGAAGGCCCTGTGTGCTGAATCACCAGGGGGGTCTTTTTACCTCCTCCTCAGAGGAGCAGGTCATTGCTGTCCTGCCCAACCTGCTGTTTTACCACAACATCTGGCTTTCCTCAGCTACATGGCAGAGTAATCTACCTCATATTGTCAATGTGCCTTTATCAGTAGCATGTTTTTAATTAATTTCAGCTTCTTCACAGTGCGCCTGTGACGGCCATTGCGTGGCCTGCTGGTGGAGTTCTTGCCAGCTTCCCTTAGTCATACAGTCCACCTCCTTCATCCACACCGTTGGTGCCACCTCAGTGGGATCCCACAGCAAAAGGTAAGCTGAAATTCTCTTTCCTAAATCTGTCAGGAAACAATTTGCCCGGGCCTCTTCCTTGTCAAGCTCTGTGTGAAGTGGGCTGGTAATCTGTTGGCTCATCACCAGTCTCCCAGTCATGTGGCTAATCCTGAGTGTTGTCATCTGAGGTGAAAGATAAAGAGAAGGGTCTGAGCGTGACACACGTATATGAAAGATCAAGAGACTTCTGCTTGCTGTGTTATTTTTAAAATTAGAGCTAACAATGAGACATGAGTGAGCTGTTTGTTCTTACCTCTACCAAAACATTGTATGAATGTGGATAAATCATTTAATATTACTGCCTTAGTTTTGTGTATGCAAAATGAAAATTATTTTTACCTCATTTGCCGAGTTATTAGGAGGATTAAGTAAAGAATGAGAAGAACTCAACTCCTGCAATGTTGGGCACTGTAGAAATGCTTGTAAAAAAACTACATAAACTTTGCTGTTGCAGAACAGCAGTACTATCTGGCCCTGCTTGTCTCTCCAGATTTCAGCCTCCACTTCAGTGCTTCTTCCATTGTTTTTAATATCATCTTGCTTAGTCAGAAGACTTGGTTGCTGGAAGGTTTCATTCTGGTTTTAGTCCATCAGTCTCTTCCACTCTTGAGTTTTGTTATAACTGTTGCACAGTCAAGGTGTTCTCACCAGAAGATTCATGTTTTAAGCCAGGTCTGCAGTTCTCTAAAAACCTTTTTTGTGATCTACTAATCAAAGTCACTTGACCCTGACTCAGGAAATCACTGCTATTTAGGAAGACCAGTGCAATGCCTGCTGAAGATTCATTAAAGTGATCTTAACTAAACAGAGCCTATAAACTAAATACAGAAGCTTAAAGCAAGTATATCCTTAAATTAAGAATGGCTCTATACACATATATAAGTGCTTTGGGATGTCTGTGTTTGTTTTCCCAGCAGTTTCATTATGAGAGCTAGGATCTGCATGAAATGAAGATCTTCAGAGCTTCCTTGAAGATATGATGCTGTTCCCCACTAATGTCTTGACTTTGTGACTTGTCAAAACAGAAGTCTCTTTTAGTCACAGCGAGCTAGTCTTCTTCCTCCTCTTAATAGCTCTTCCCATGGATGCTTTAAGGAGAGAGCTTACTCTTCACCTCACTGGTGAGCTCCTCATGCCTTCCTGAAACTCTCTTTGCTTTCCTCTCTTCTGTGAGGTACTTTTAGCACATGAATATTTGTTGGCTGCTGTATGCTGACTTCGGGGACAGTGCTGGATTAGTGAAACCTTGCCCACTTCACAGTTGCTGCTACTGCACTACCACAACATGCCACCGAAACTTTCTGGAGACGTACTGTGAGCAGTATCACTGAATTGACTTGGACTTAAATGACCCACGAATAGGGGAAGTGTGAAGTCTTCAACTTGAAATTGCCACTGAAGGCTGTGGATCCTGAAGCTGCAGCCTCTCCAATTTTACTGTGAGTAGATGGACTTGGAGCATTACATTTTGGGGGGAAATAAGACTGGTTTTCCACATTATAGAATTATTTTCATTTTAAAAGGCTCTGTCTTCTCTGGTGTCTTTTGCTGGAAATGATGGCCTGATGGAATACTAGGTGGTTTAACCTGGTTGAATAATTCTGTTCCTGACTCGATATGTGGAATGATTTCACTTGAAGTGAGACCTCCAAAATAAAAAGTGAGTTCACTTTTTTTTTTTAAAACATAATTTAATAAATATAGTTTAGAACATGATTGTCCAGGTAACAGCACTACTCAAAAGGCAGAACTTTCTAGCTTGAGACATAGCAACCTGTTAAACTTACTCTGGATTTAGAAGAAGAGAAGCAAGAAACTAGAAGATTAACAGCTCAGAGAACATGCTACTTTCTTTTTGATGGGATCCAGAGTGAACTTAGTATTCATATCAGAGTCTCTTTTGCACAGTGTGTTTGTTACACACCTTGCTAGCTGGCAGTGCAGTGAAATTGTTTCCTAATAAACCTCCATCACTGTAAAATAATCACATGCCCTTGCTAAGCAAATAACATTGTCGTAACTGTGATGTGGGTTTGTCAGTCCATTTTCTTAACAGTGTTGTTATTTAAGCAGGATGTTTGTCATATATAACAGTAATATAAATTGGTACCCAATAGATTAGATCTTTTAAGGAGAGCTGTGATCAACTTCTCTGAGAATTTATTGGCTTTTTGGGTTGTTTTTTGTTTGTTTCCATGGGGTTTTATTTGCTGCTTATTATCTTTGTGTGCGTGCAGACCGCTTTCAGAAGCTTGTCAGTGGAGAACCAGTGATTGATTTCATCGCAATAGACATTCAGATAGGTTCTCTCTAATAAATTCGTATTTGATCTTTGTGTAGACACTTCAAGTGTCGCTTTCCAGCAATCAGCAGCTCTTCTAACTCTAGTGATCGCCAGAAGTTATTTTGGGAAATTACAGGAAGTACATGCTTAGTCTGAAAATAGTTAAGGCCAATTCTTAAAAAGAGGAGTTAAGTCATGAATGATTTACAATTCACATAGATAACTGTCATTATAATATAATACTTCCCTAAAAAAAATTTCAATAGCTGTAATGAGAAGGGAACAAGAAATGAAACTCAAAGGAAATAAATTACAAGTCCAATGTGCTCAAATTCTCCCTTTGTCATCTTTGCACATTTTGTTGTTTTCAGTATTTCTGCATATTCTTTTTTGAAGCAAACTTTACCCAGCAAGCAAGAGTCAGATTTCTCATGCCTATCATTTACATTCCTTGGGTTCTTCTCTGTTGTTTTCTAAGGTTGACAAAGATAAATTTAGATTGACTTCCTTTTGATTTAACAACCTTAGCATTCTAGTCTAATTCCACCTTTAGTTATACCTATTTGGTGCTATGATGGTATTGCAACTCTGTAAGTGTAACACTGTATGCATTTTCATTTATTATGAAGGAAAAATTATTCAAAAACAAAATTGGGAGAATTCTTAAGGCCATGCTTTCAGAAACAGGTTTTGCTTCCTGTGCTCCTTCACAGGAAATGAGAGGTCAGGAGAGTTAAAACGTGAGTGCTGATTTTGCTGCAGTAAAATACAATGCTTCTGTATGATCGTAATTGTAAATTACTTTTCCAACTTTGTCACTGCCAAAATTAATTAGGGTAATCTATGGCAGAGTGAACTGAAATACACAAGCACAGTAAGGTACCCTGACTTCCTAAGACAGGGAAAAAAACCACGTTAATTTCTGAGAGGGGGGCAAATTAACAGAAGATAATTCTCTACCATATGAAGTAGTCCATAAGATATTAGTGTGTTGGTTTGTGTTGTGTTTTGTATAAATAGTGAGGCTTGAAATGAGGCTGCTTAAAGGAAGAAGGAGTTCATTGTCATAAGGATTCTTTGTTTGGGGGCAAGGGGAAAAAATCGTGGTTCCCTGCTAGTTTTTTTTATATGATAATAGGAACAGTACAGGGCTTGGTGTGGGAATATGTTGTGCTTAGGTCTCCATAAACCAATGTCATGAAGCACACAGCAAATAAAGATATCCTAGATTATAATTATTGTTTAGTCCATCCCCAGTTTTAGAGCCAGTTTAGAAAGTAGAGAATAGAGGTAACCCTTCCTCACACCAGCAAAATTTGCAAGAGCTGAAAGCCAGGCAACAGGCTCAAGCTTAGACACATGTTTATGTGGGGAAGCAGTGAGTTAAAACCCACAGTGAACAAAGACTGGAAAAAGCCTAACAAAGTCTACAGTTGTGATCTTTGCCCATGGAAACGGCATGATCAAAGTGGAGCTTGGATACTGAACTTAACCCCGCTCACACCAGAGGGATGACCCTCTCCTGACTGGCCTTATCTGATCTCCCTCAGCAGAAGTGACCTCAGGAGCAAGGTGCACCACGTCACCGGAGGGCTCAGCCAGCAATCACTGCCATCTCTGACCTGCCGTTGGCCCTCCCTGTGGAGCATGTGTGCTTGTAAGGTTGACGTGATGGGTCTGCTGCCGAGGCCCAGGCAGTGGCTGCACCCAACCCTGCTCTGATAGGAACCCATCTGAGTGCTAATAATCACTCATCCCTGGCGGCATGGAGTTAGGGGCCACCGTTCAGGTGTATGGTTGTAACATACCTGATTAAAACAAATGAGAATTTGGCTGCAAGCTTCTGAATGCCTGCCTTGGTCGCAGCAGCAGGCAGAACATGTAATGACTAAGTAAATTCCTGCAGCCCGCACAGTCGGAGTGGTCCTCTTTCGGTTTTATAATTTATGAATATGTTGCTGGGAATAAACAGAGGGCTTGTGTGCTCCAGACAGTGTTTAAAGCTCTATCTTGCTCTTATTTCACTGCATAACAAAATCCCCGTCACAGATGGTAGCCAGGCCAGAAACAAAGCTTATAATGAATTGATGTTAATATTTTTTTTTTAACACATACGGTTAGATTTTTGTAAACATTTCTTTGTTCGTACCTTCTTGTGTATAGAATATCCCCACGTCCTCTGCACCTGTGTGGAAAGTCTGCCTTTGCTCCTGGAGTGACGTGACCTAGATTTAAAAACAAAAACTGAACCCAAGAGGTTTTCAGCTGTAGGCTTACATTTTCACTGGAACTGAACTTTCCCAAAAGTACATTGGCCTTGATCAAGGTCTGGAACGGGTGAGCCGAGAAGGGAATTCTTGCAACTCAACCCTGACTGTCAGATCCAGCTAGCATAATTATAGTTTAGCTACTGGCCAGTAGTACTGCTCTGGATAGCATCAAAGCATTCTTGTAAAACATTTTGAACTACTCCCAATGACCACTTCTGCGGTCGGTATATAGTAACTCATGAGCACACATTCAACTGCGCCTTGTCCAAAGAGTTATGCAGTTTCTATATACAGACACTAGCACAGATCCGTGTGAATTACCCGTCTACCAAAAGTTCAGTTGTAAAGACCAGATAATTTGACTGCCCGGGCATTGTGGCATTCATTGTGTAACTGTACTTCAAACACTGCCTGGAGTCCGTGGCAGCTTCCCAGGCAGGATCTATCATATCGGCTAATGCATCCGGAATGGGATGTATCAAAAGCTTTAGCAAATCAATGCCTACAGAAATGTAATTTGACTTTAATCAATTTTATTGTTAGAGTAAAAGAGGAAAACATAGATAAAAGCTTTAAGAGTACAGAAAGGAAAAATTTAATTTGTAGGAAGCTAATTAATTTGTTTTTAAGATATGTTTTTTCAGTCCTTTGGTGGAGTGCAGCTTGTTTAAAGAAACTGACTTGCTGGAAGGAAAAGACAGTGTTGATAGCAGTATTGTTTCTCTATGCAGAGGTTAGTGTCAATTATTTGTATTTTTTTTCTCCTTTCTCTAAGGACCAAAAATGCACAAAGGCTATTCAAAAGAAAATAAAACGAAGGAAAAAGGGAATTAAGTGGAACTGTAGAAGATAAGGAAAGGGGAAATATGAAAAGTATCAGAGAATGACTGTGTCTAACAAAGTGTGTGTGTGTATGAATGTATGTGTGTAAAACCAACAGCACTGACTGCAAGCTAACCAAAAGTCACAAATTGCCCTTGAAAACTCAGTTCTATTTTTACCCCACAACAGCCTTAACATCTGTATTTACTAGGCATTTATTCATTAGTGAATTACATGAAGAGTTGTTTTTTGTATGGGGTTCATGGTTTGCTTTATGTTGTAGTTCTGATGCACATGTTCTATGGGATGTATTTAAAGATGAATATCTGTTGAAGGAAGTGTTGAATTACTTGTGTTTCAGAGTATGTTAAATATTTACCCAGGACTCAATTTCAGTAATAGACCTGTTTCTGTGAGGTGGGGTACAGTTCAGCAGTTTCTCTTGAACTGAGGTAAGTTTGGAGTTATTCTCCTGCAGGTGATAGCCTTCCTGGTTCTCTATCAGTGTAAAAGAGCTCAGTATATGATTCTTGCTTCTATAGCAGGCTGCTTAGTAAATTAGATAATCCTCTTCTATTGCTGTTTGATTTCAGGGATATCTATTCTGGAAAAGAAAAATACCGATAACTGCCTACCTATTTAGATGATATCTGAAGAATGTCTATGAAATTAAGAGACCAAATATTTACTTTTAACTGTAGTCATTGCATATTAATTCCTGTTCATATTTACAGTATCAGTAATATAATATTATAGTCATAAAATTCAAACATAAAAAATCATATTTACAGTATGTGCAGTGAAAGGAATTAAATCATGAAATTTCCAATAGATGTATGTAAGATTATCATAGCTGTCAGTCAGCCTATTCTGATAATACTGTGAACCTGAGCATTAATTTTCAAATGGTCTCCTTTTTCTAGTTTTCTATCAGCTTGCTGCTGCTATTCTTAACTCTGAGCAGTCAGCATTTGGGTTGGAGGAAGATGAAAAGTATGTATTTCATGTCTGTGTTTCTTATTGAGGACAGCTTAAAAGCTGGAGAGGTGCATCTGAACATTTATGAGAAACACTATGTGAATACAAATCAGAATTAAGCACTATGAATTGTCTACTTATTGTTTTTAACACAGAGATTTTTATAAAGTGATTAGGAATTATTTTTATGTGACAGACATAGAAAGTATCTTTCTTGGCCTAATTTCCACAAGTGCGAGGCAATGACAGATGCTGTCATTTACATTGGGCTCAGATTGTAGTGCATTTCTGAGAACCAACTGATTTGCTGCTACTTCTGCACTTCTGAAACTAACTTCTTAAGGTAGTCAGGACTATAAAAAGTGATTTATGTCATTCCTGGATATTGTGAATTGTTAGCAAAAAAATTGTATTTTCAGGAAAAATATTGAAATTCTTACAGCACCATTAAAGAGCAACAGACCTTAAAAAAAAGAAAATAATGTTTGTGTGAGCTATCATGCATTGTTTGGGGATTTAAATCTGTCTTTACTACGATTTGCAGTGCTTTTTCTGTTTTGTTCTGTTGAAAGGAGATAGTGCTGATAAAGAAATAGCTCTCTCCTCCTCCTGCTTGCTCTGAACTCTTGCCTTTAAGTTAATAATCCACGTATTTGAAAGTGTGCATTTGTGCACATACATGTGCATGCACATAAATAACAATTTTTAAAAAGAGAGACGAGAATGCCATGAGAAGCGCCTCAGTAACTTTATGAACTTAAGTGCTGACTTCTCTTAAGAGTTACGATCCTTCTGTTCTATGGTGAGCATTGCTGTAGGGTCATATTACTATTCTTTGTGCTGTATATATTTCCTTGCCTCCTTGCAATAAAAATAACCCCTGCTTTTATTGTAAGCATTTCCAATTTGTAACAGATCAGCAACCCAGTGTTTCTTTGGCAGGGTGAGGCCATCAAGACCTATCCTTTATGGGATTTTCCAGGTGATTTACTAGCTATGACTTTCCCTTCATATCACACTTGAAGTTACATCGAAATAATTTGGAATGTACTGGGACCAAATAAATGGCATAGGCTAAAGTATCTGGTTGCCAAGATAACCACACTAAAACTTGCCAAACCAAACATTATTGTTAGAAACATGGCTTGACCATAATGCCTATCTCTGAACTGGAGTGGGAATGGTTTCATGGGAAAAAGTTTGCTCAACAATATACAGGCTCATAGACCCTACATTTGGAGAAGAGATAGCATACCTAATTTAAATAAGTTTAAGCTGAAGCCAGTACTGTGGTTTGTGGCTGATCTTTATTACCTGCTGTCTTTTCAGATTCTACTTTTTTTTTTTTTTTCCAAAGTTATCTCAAGATAACTCCATTTTTGGTTGGTTTTTTTTTGGAAGCTTGTTCCCTCGTTACTGTTTTTGAAAACTCATTAGCGAAAGCAAACTATATTTCCATCAAAGATTCTTCTTCCATTTTGCCCTTGAATTTTGTGACTGTAGGATGCCTCACAGAACACACAGATGATTCTTGACTAGGGGTGTTTGGGAGTTTAGCTTGAAGCATCATTGCAGCATTTAAAGTTAGGAAAAAATACAGGTTACATGATGAGATTATTGGAAAGGAAGGGGGAAGAGGTGGATTTATCAGCTTTGCATTCAGTACTGGAGTCAGATTCCCAAATTTAGTAGCATCATCTAAGAACAGCTCATACCTTCTAAGTGGCTTAAAGGCTGAGGCTCTGAGAGGCAGTTTCCACACTTTTCATAATCTACCTGAAGTTTGATAATAGAGTTATGTCAGTCATGGGTTGGAACGACACAGCAGGGTAGATTCCTCAGCATCCAAACCTCGCACAGCCTCACAGAGGAAAATCTGCACAAGTTGATAAAGCCAGCTGCTAATTTGGTTGAAAAGTCTTTTCCTTTGGTTTTTGTGAATGAAACACTCAGGTGAGACAAAGTGCTGTGAGCAGGAGGGGTGGCAGCAGGAAAGCCATGTGAACAGTTTGTCACCCAGGGACTGGACTGCAATAGTGCCAATGCAAAGCACAAGATCAACAGGATAAAGGGATTAAGTAATCAGGGTAAGTTCCTTTTCCTGATAAACTCTGTGGAAACTTTGCTGTTGTTTCCACTTCTTCAGCAAGAAGAGCTATGATTAAACAGCAATGCTGAGATTGTTTCTTCCCTGTATGGAGTTTGTTCCAGAAAGTTCTGAAGAGGGAGAGAGGGTGATGAAGCATTAAACTGCTATGCTTTCAGCTGGCCTTTCCTTTCTCTTTCCCTTAAGCTTTTCTATCAAGGATCATCCAAATATGTGCCGTCTCGCCTCATGAATGTGTCTAGTGTTTCATTTTGTCCTTGGTTCAAATTCTCAAGTGGTTTGTGGGGTGGTTTTTTTCCAGGCTTCAATGCAGCTCGTGTTTTGTTCTTCCCATAGTTTCCATCACACTTTGACAAATTTTGACTATCCTTTCAGCAGCTTTATTGTCACTTGTCTCTGTATTACTGTTTCCCAGCTTGTCATTTAATAACTGAAACACTAGGACATATAAGAACATGGGAAATGACATATATCACCCAGTTGTCATGTTTGGAATTGTAGCAGCTCTGTTGCACAGGATACAGTTGTAAATTAAGATTTTCCATTGACCTGGAGCTTAGAAGGGTATTTGCTTAGTCAGTTTTGCTGCTCTTGATATATTTATATATATTTTTTTTAATATTCCTATTTCTTATTTCATGTTGCTATTCCTAGTAAAAGCCCATTTCCCTGGCATGCCCTTGCCTTTATGGGAGGTGATGTTCGCAACCATTCTTGAGATTGGGTGAAAGGTTGTGATTGTAAACTGATTGGCAAAACAAAATCCTGCGTGTTTTATCTTTGCAGGAAGCTATGAAAGATAACTTCTCATAATATCAAAGGAGAAAGGAGAAAATTATATCTTTAAAAAATGGCTGTATCTGAAATAATTCAGGATAGGAAGGTTTTATGAGAGCTGTCTACAAATTCAGGGATTGATGTATTTGTCTCTTTAAAATTTAACTACAGTCAAGAGAAAAATTAAAGATTATGTAGTTTTGATAATGTAATACGTAGCTATTTTTAGTAACTAAAAAAGCTTGTTGAAAGCACCTGCTTTCCACCAGGATTAGCACATTGAAGCCAATATGGGATTTGAATCCAACCCATTTTTGCATTGTGACAGGCCCAGAATCTCATTAAAAATTTTGAGATCTCAAATGCTTTCTTGTTTGCTTCAGACTTTACAGGTAAGTTCTGCCTTGGCATAAGGTCCTGAAATTTCAGACATGTTGCTGTTACTCTGCTGAAGCTGAGACTGTATGTGTCAAAATCAGCTTTTGAAGGGAAGGACTGTTTCAGGCTTCACTACGGAGAGGCTATTGTCTCTTCAGAATAAAGTAATAGATATTTCAGAAGTGCTTTGAAGTTGTGCCAGCCTCCTCACAGAGCTGTGAAATCTGATACCTCCGCTTTTAAGCTGTTTGTGAAAGTACAAACTGTAGTACTTGTGGAATTCATTCACTGACTTCCAAACTTGAGTCTGGCCTGGGAATGAGAAGAAAGAGTTTAAGAAAACGAGGAAAAAAAAGACTTCAGTAGTATGTGGCAGTTAACTGTCAACTTTGGCATCTTTTCAGATTTGCGGCTTCATGCTTTCTAGAGATAAACTGCGACTTTTCCCTAAGGATTGGAGAATTTTATTTTCTTTTCCACTGAAGCTCTTAGGATTGTGTGACTGTAGGAACTAAGTGAAGTGCAGAAATACCAGCAAGATGCCTGCCATGCTCTTACACAGTTAACTTAAGGTTTCAAAACATTTCTTGCAGCTTGTTTTATTTACATTAGTTTCTCACTATTTTCCATTTGTAAAACAGATAAATATGATCCCTGTGTCCATATTACCATGCTTTGTCGTGTTTCATCTGAGTCTGCCTGAAACTTTTTGTCTCACTAGCAGGTGGATTGAAGACTTTCTATGGGTTCAGAGCATTCCTGTGCACCCTCTGTGTCAGAGGAGCTCGTGTAAAAGCAGAGAAGGAACAACCCTGGGAGCAACCCAATCTTCAAAGAGTCAAACTTTCTTATCCTTTTTGTTCTCGTTAGAGCTCAAATACGAGCGGGCAGCGAGGCCTCTGTTTCTGCTGTGCAGCCTGTTGCTTGTGTTTTATTTCAACAGAGTTGAAGGAAAGTATCCACGTATGTCTCTTCATGGGCTTCTCTTGACTATGCAGTATGTTCAAGTCACAACTTCAGTTTTGCCCCAGCTCAAGTCTTGTCCGAATGCAGGAACCTTTAAGATGAGGATGGTGGTGTTTTTACTTGAACTGACCGGCCTGTCTGGTTACATAGGCTGCAGCTCAAGTTAACGCCGTTTGTCAGCTGCTAACGCAGTTATTCTGTGCAGTAACCCAATCCGCTGTGCAATGCAAGGGTTATTTTGCAGCGCGGCTGCTCTCAGCAGTGAGAGATGAGCACGCCTCACGACATTTGGGGCGGGGGGGGGGGATGGAAAAGGTGCATTTCTGCTTGCTGAGGACTGATATGACAGATTTTATGGACATGTAGGGAAAAGTCAGAAAGCTCAGGCTAAAACTGAATTGCAACTGCTCAGGAAGGAAGAAGAACAAGGAAATACTTGAGTAATCAAGGTGGAGGAAAGTAGAAATTTATTACTTTATGTGGAGACGAGCAAATAACGGGTGATCTATTTGATGTCTTTCTCCTTTCAACCACCACAGAAAAAGTGAATTATGACTAGATGCTTAAAACAGTTAATTTTGATAAAAATAAGACTGAAAAGGAATGGGTCAGGTGTAGTTGATAGATAAGAGAGATTATGCAAGTCAGCAGGGCTTCATAGAATATCCTATAATATGAAAAATTTGCAAATGCTAAGCTATCTGCGGTTCTCTTTAAGAAATATGGAGTCTCATGATGATATTAAGAAGGCAAATGCATAACCAATGTTTAAAAATGCAAGGACAACTGAGGGGAAGGAAGCCGTGGATAATTTAGAGAAAGGTAATGCTTATTCAGTATTGAAAATTAATAATGGCACAATTTATTAGATGATACTTTAAAAATATTTCTTGTCATTCCAAATATGATAAATAACTATCGTGGTGCCACAACGTACTGGTGTTACTGGTCTAGTAGATTTAGTGTAACCTTTTTTCAAATACAAGCTAAGACACAGTCCCACAAATTTGTGAATTTGCTAATCTGTAAGCAAATTAGCCCGGTTTTATCTATCATAAAAATGTAGTAAGGTGGGCACACAGTTGACTAAGACATCCCAAATGAACAGGCAAATGGAGATTTAGAATTTCTGATCTGCAGGCTGCCTAGGGAGGTCATGATGACTTTGCTGCTGGAGTCTTTTAAAAACAGTGAAGATATATGGCGCTTGATTGTGCCTTAGAGGTGTGATATGGACTAGATGATTTCCTGCAATTCCTTCCACTTCTGTGTTCCTGTGACTCTGAGATATAAGGCTAACTGGGGAGATATTAACTCAAGTGCAAATAACTCAAGTTAACTGTGCACTGAAGACACAACCCTCAGCTTAGTAGATGTCATTTTAAAACCTGGCTGGAAAAACGTGGTTTCATATGTGGTAATACTATCCCAAGATGAACGGTAGCTTCAAGAATGATTTGGACTTACTGGAGAGGCTCCAAAGCGTGAATGATCAAACCACTATGAAACAAACCTAGAAGGTGGACTGAAACAATTTGCATTGTTTAGAGAATAAAAGACTGGAGGAAACATTACAAGAGTCTTCAAATATAAAAGAAGCTGCTGTAAAGAAGAGTAGTATGTGTTTGCAGAGAGTAAAAGCTGTGTAGTAGATAGAACAAGAATTAATAGAACCAAATTGCAGCAGAAAAGAATCCAAGGCGGTGTCAAAAAAAAAAAGAAAAAAAAAACAAACCAAAAAACCAAAACCAAGCCAAACTATCCAAAGAAGGGATGGCAATGCACTGGGTAAGATTGCTCAGGTGATTATGAAATCAGTGATGAACTTAAAGATCATATTAGAAAGATACCTCTCAGAAAGCATATGGAAATGGTCATTCCTACTTTGGGACCTGGGATGGACTGGATGTCCTTTCAGTGTCCCTATCTGATTTCTTTTTCAAAGATCTTTTTTATCCTGAGGAGGAACGCTTTGCCTTGATACTTGAGGTACTTGGGGATTAAAGTTACTAATTCACTTTTCAAAATAGAATTGTTACTCTCCGTTCCTACCAAAACTCTCTGCTTAGCAAGTAAGGAAAATAGTGAGGACTGCATCCAAGGTTTTCACCCTTCTGTTCCCTGTGCGTCTGTGATGAGGAATATGTGGAAGATAACGGGTCCTTCACCCATTGCAGCCAGCATTGCAGCTTGTGAATGGGAAGAGATGCTGTTTCTTTGCATGAGGTAACTATGAGCTGGTAGGCCATGCTGATTATCCAGACGTTGCAAATGAAAGTCTTTTATGCAGTTATTGTGTATGTGGATTCCTAATTAACATTTGCAGTGGCCCTGCAGGTAACACCTCGGCATGTGTTAATTGCACATATTTAGATTCTGTTGCAAGAAAAATCCTCCCGTAGCTAGAGCTTTTGTCTAAATTTTCATTGTCTTTTGGGTACTAAGCTGTTGTAGAATGCGATGTAAATTTAAAAAAAAACAAACACCACCACAAGCCTGGATTTAAATGTAGTTCATATTTAGGTAATATCAGATAAGTTTTCTGAGGCTAGATCTGTTCAAAAACTACAAAATGATCTGTCATTTCTGTTTAGAAGTTCAGAAGGAAGCAGACAGTTTGTATCAGGTGACAGTCTGCAGTGATATGTCCAAAACAAGAGCTTTTGTTCCAAACTGGGCTGATGCATGCTACAAAATATGCAAAGAATGCAGGACCGTTTGTGGTGCTACTACAGATACCATCACAGGAAAGCTAAGCACCCAAATTCCTCTTGAAATAACATTGCTGTTGAGATGAAGGCAACCAAAATAAGGCAAATCCAAAGCAGAAGGATGCCATTGCCTGCAAGTACACTAATGTTTGATATAAAAATATCTCTGTTTTTCTTTGAAATCCATCATTTGCAGACTTCTCCCTCAAGCCAGTGCATTGGCTCAGACAATTAGCTGTGAAACCTTTCAGGGTTGAAGGGTCAAGGTCAGTTACAAGAAGGGAGTAAAGAATTTTTCAATCATCTAATGTGATTTCATTAAAAAATCTATGAAGGCTGCATCTCTTACATCAAGAAATGATGTTTTTCCAGTTGCCATAATTTCAAAAATAAAACATAGCTATGTGAAAGCTCCGTGTGTAAATGTACGTATGAATACATATGAATTGGAGGAGTTGCTGCACTGGCTTCTGAAAAGCCGTTACTAATTGCTGTGAGCAATTTTTGTACCTGTTTCAGTGATATTTTTGTAACATGGCCACAGTTAACAGTGAAGATTGCATTTATAGTTTAAAGTATTAAATTGGGATTTATTTCATGTTGTTAGGTATGAAAATAGTGGTTGAACATAACCAAAATAAACACTGTTCTTAGGGAAAAAAGTTTCTTTCTGGAAAATTGTATGGAAATTTATTAATTCATTTGGGATTTCAAAGAAGTTAAGAGTAACTTTATTTAAATTTTACAACTTCTGTGTAGCACTTGAACTGTTAGGACATTTCAGTGCTTGAAGCTTTAGGCAGGCATAGATTGGAATCCCCCCCAATAGGCTGACTAGCTTGAAAATAATTTAAATGAACAAAATTCCAACATGACACTTAAGTAGTAGCTAGAGAATTAAAAAACCCCAAAACCCACAGAGCACCAAATCTGCCAAATGGCACATCTGACCTCTGACACTTGGCAGTTTTGGAATTAGCTCCTTTGAGCAGCTGATAGAGTTCATCTTCAGTAAAGCAAATATTTCACAGAAGCAAGTTTATCTTTTACCCCAGAATTTGGGGCACAATAAGGAGCTGTGTTGCACAGGACCATGACTCAAGAGGTTGTTCTGTGTAAGGATCACCATCTGCTGATGTTTGTCAGTGTGCTGTAGGAGAAGCATTTTTCATCACCCGTAGGGGTGAGCTAAAGTAAATCTTCCTGCTTGCTGCGGGTGACTTTTAAGGGCTAATAAGCACAACTCAGCGCATCTGGAGAATCGGCTTCATAGCTATTGAACACCATGGTCCTGGCTGGTTACAAGTTCTTCTCCTGCTGGAGGGAGGTTTGAAGGGGCTCTTGGCCTGGCCCAAGCTGGCACTTCTAATGCTGGAAATCAGAATGTTAGAAGAATAGGTGCCTGGAGGTTACAAGAATGGCTGGTGCAGAAAAAATGGCCTGGAAAATACTGATTAGTATGTAAAAACAGGTGGCTATTGCAGCAGCGCGGGCTGGCACCGGTGGTGAAATGGGAGGCAAAGCAGATTAAATTCCTGGAAAGCTCAGTTGGTAAAGGCAATGATGCAGAACCCGAGTCAGTGCAGAGGGTTCCCCCAGCCTCTGTTTTGATGAAGTAGCTAAGTGGTATAAAATCACAAATTCAATACAATTGGTATTTTACTGTTTTTCGTTCAAACCATCTTTCAATTATACTTCTTTTCCTTAAGCTCTTAATACATGTATCAGATTAACAGATTTTCCTCCCCTTTTAAAAGGAAACTGTGTGCTGGTACTAAGCAAAAAAAATTAGGGAAGAGGCACAATTTATTTCCAGTGTCTTTATCTTCCATCAGTAACAGGATGGATAGTAAAATCTCTCTCTTTGCAGAACTGAGTTTGTATTTTAATGGATAGGTCTAGTCAGAGCTAAAAGGAAATTTCACAATATATTTTTTTGTAGAGAAGACTCCCAATGCTAATGAGCAGCCAAATCTGTCTCGGGGAAACAGTTTGTTACTAAAAATAAATTGCAGCCGAACTGTAACTAAAATCAGATTGCAGAAACCAAGCTACTCTGATTTCTACTGCAGAAGGAGATGAATCTATTACTAACAGCTCTGATTATTAAATATTTTAAAATGTGCCAACTGAACCCTGTTTTGAAATTAATCCACTTGCGAGCTTCTATCAAATACGCTTACAGCATTCTCCTTTTCTTCCATCTTCCCAAAGCCAGTGAGGGACCAGTTCATAGTTATGAGGCCAAAAGGAAAAACAGTGCACACGAACTATTTATAGAATATGAAGCAAAACAGTGTGATAAAAGGCAAATGAAAGCTTTCAACGAGAGGCTTCTTTTCGTTCTCAGTCACATGGTCTTTAAATGCAGTTTATTTTTCACTGTGCAATTTAGCGGGGAAATTAAATCACTTGACAACAGCCTTTTTCTGGTTAGAAAAGAGCCTTTCAGCGTTTCTTTACCATTTTTAATACGCTTACTTGCGGCTGTCACTGTTTGAGAGGTTTTGTTTGCAGAAGTTTCCACAGGGGCCAGTGCTCTTCTGGCAGGTGCCGGCAGAATTGGTGACCAGAGGTTGCCCCAGGAAGCATCCTGTGCTTGGCATTGAAAACCACCCTGCTGCCCACGGCAAAATGCAGAATTCTTACTCATGAACCCTAGATGTTTGGGACAACAGGGCAAGGATCTGTCTCCTCTGAAACTTTGACTTTTAAAGGCAGTATTAGAAGCAAGTAAAATGAAAGCCAACCTTTCTAATTGCTTTTGTGTCCCATCACCCACTGAATATAAGTGTCCTTGTTCCCTATTCCTGCCCTTTTGTCTCAATGCAAGGAGCAAAGGACACTTCTGTCCTGGGAGTTTATCAGCCAAGCCTCATCCACGTATATTTTGAATATGTTTCTTGCTGTCCTAGTTAGTGCAAGTCAGGTATCTGTGTTCCATCTCCAAGGGCTCCCTTTAAGCAATTCCGACCTTAAAAAAAACCAAGAAACTTGACCTGGGTGCCATTTTGTGGCTTAGCCCCAACACCATATTCAACTCTCTCAGAAATGTAGGAGTTGCCAGTTTTTTGACACTCAACTGAGATGATATACTTTACTGCCTAAGTGTGAAGTCTCCAAGAAGGCAAATGAGGAGAAATAGCATGAACTGTGTCCCGGAGGTCCAGGCAGACAAAAATAAGGGGCTTCTCAGATAGATTTCTTTTTGTTATCTTTCCTTTTTCTTTGTGTCTGTGATAAAGTTTGATGGAGGCTGAAGAAACTAGATAGTTTATTTCCCAAATATAGAGAATTATGATGTAATTTCAGAATGTTTTTGCAGACAAAGTGATTTATGGCAGTGGGCTTTTTTTCTTGGACATTAGCAGCACATTTGGAGGTTTGCGGTGTCTGTGCTACCTGAGCTCCTCACCACTTCAGTAGATCGGGCCATCACCCAAACTGTCATGTCTCACCTTTGCCAGATTTCTCTTCAGTCCTGGGAGCTTATGGGTTTGCTTAAAGATATGAATACTTCACAGACTCGTTCTGCATTGTGACAAGTGAAAGAGTGGATAAAATATCAAGGCTTTAACACCTAGTGATGCTGTGTGGGAGCTAAACACTGCAGCGAGGAAGCTGGGTAGCAAGGGTCAATGAATGTGATGCATCTATCTGCATTCCCATATGTCAGTCTCTCAGACAATTTCACAGATTTGCTAATGGGAACAAGGCTTTTCAGTAAAGCTTCTTCAGGGCCCTTACAGAGATGTGAATGTACTCCAGAACCTTGATGAGTGATAAGAGGAAACACTGAAAGACACATTTCCACTGCTGCTTCTCAGACACACGACCTCCTTCGTAAGTCAGGAGTCACTCTGAGTTTAAAGAAATCGATGCTTAAAGAAAGCATCGTTTAAAGAAATCCCAGGACATGAACTCTTAAGAACTGTTTTTTGTCTGTGTGTGTATGTATGTATATGCATATATAATGTTATTTGCAAATACCCAGTGGAAATTTGATGGAGTTGCAGGAACAGAAGAGTGGAGAAGAACTAATTCTGTATCCAGCACACCACCCAAACACTGCTATGGAGTTGATCCCTGAGAGGAAGGGGGAGCAGTACTGCAAAGCCAGAGTTGAGAGGTTGGAGGCTGCCCTACAGAGCTTGGTCCAGTCTAACGGCTAGAAAAAAATCTCTGTCTTCTCTGCAGCATTCTTGCTGCACACTAGAATTGACATAGTCAATTCTAGAAAACAAAACCCCAAAACTGGAAGAAAAAAGAAAATGGAAAGTGAGGAGGACAAAGAGAAAGAGTAAATTTCAGCAATGTATTCTGTGGAAGACTTACTTTACTGTGGAAAAAAATTAAAATGGTGATTTTGAACTTCTGAGATGTGCCGCAGTGGCTTGTTGAAATTGTTCAGATATGTTGTGCTCCGCATATGAGACTTGCCAGCAGACTAACAACGTTTCTGGTGGGACATAGCCTTTCCATCTAACAGCTGCACAGAGACAAAGCAGAGGAGTGAGTAACTGCTTTTGCTGATGGTTGCAGAGCATTCCCATCTCTGTTGTGCGAGGCGGGAAGGTATTCCCGCTCCGTTGTGCCTTGTGCAAGACCAGCAGGCCCTGGGCACCCTGGATGCAAGAGGTGGTGGCATACATGCGAAGGGTAGCCTGAGCTTGGCTTTGCTTCCCTCAGATAGGTGTTTCTGAGCACGTTATGAAGTCTCAGCTCATCTCTTCCTGTCTACTGTGGCATTGCTGATACTTTTTCACTTTTAGTCATTTGTGCGTGAAGCCAGTACCGCTCTCCTAAGTTGGGCTATGACCAGAGCTGCAGTCAGCAGGTTATAGGTGGAAAAGTCAAAACAACCCCCCACATGCGAATTCCATTTGCAACGGTCTGGAGCAAGGGTTAGCCCAAGAGAAGAGCTTTAAAGCTGTGGTCTTGGAGCACAAGTGGACCCAAATCTGCCTCACCACTCTGCCTGTCTCAGTCCCACTCCAAGTGGGACTGTTCCACTTGGTAGCGTGGAACAGGCTGATCCCATTCATTACTGTCACCTTCAAATATAAACCTGCTGGAACAGATAGCTCTTCACAAAGCCATCCCGTACTCCCACTATGTGCTAACAAACAAGACTGCTTGTAAGAACACACCATGAAGTAGCAGTGTTTTGTTTTGTTTTGTTTTTTAAAAAAAGATGATCAAGAGGGACAAGAGACACGGGAGACTGGCTTAAGGATATTCAGATCACAAGACGTTCTGATGAAGAGAACACACAGCTGACTGCATATGCTATTCCGGAAAAGTAAACACCACTTGTAAATATCTAGCCCTCTTGCCATCTCTGAAACATTTCTGCCAGCTGATGTAAGTATCTGAGGAAGAGCTTGAAAAGCTGTCACCCCTAGGCTGCCATCCTTGTGTGTTGGCAGGGTGAAACAGAGCAGCATGCAAAATCCGGGGCAGGGGAGGATAAGCAGAGGGGACTGTCCTTCTCCCGTTTCTGCTGGATTGCGTGTTGTGAGCCACGCATCCTGCTGAAGTACGTGCAAGAGATATATGCACAGACACACAATTTACAGTAGAGACTTAAAGAATGAACCATAATGGGCACAGGCCTGTTTTAAGAGGTTGCTGAAATTGTCTGTTAAAATGTGGGACTATGTTGCCTGCTCTTGTGTGCTCTCCGCTGTCTAAATCTGGCTTTTGTCCTGATGCCCCAGATGCAGGGTAGTCCTTTAGCACAGAAGGAGATCCCCAGTGTAACTGAGGGGGGATGGAGTGGGAGAGCAGGGAGCTGGCTGGAGGAGCACCCAGTGCACAGACCTTTAGCTGAGCTTTCAGCCCTAGGAGCTCTTTGGACTTGCTATGAAGTAAAGCAGCCTTTAGTCAGAGAGGCTTCTCTGGCATTAGGACTGGGAGACTGCCAGATCTGCAAGTTTTACTGTTAATAGACATGTTTTGAAGCAAGCATTGATTTGTAAAGTATTACATGAAGTGATAGGTCTCTTTCCTGAAGAGCAGCTGAGGCTTCAGAACAAAGCATTGTGACTTTTATGTATTTCTCTTTCCTTGGCTGTTACTGTTATAAAGACTACTGCAAGAAGAGTTTTAGTTTTGCTGTAAGAATTCATCAGCCTCTGCTGCTCATTTCTCATCTGAAGTCAGTGAACTGAAAGTTCAGCTAAATATCCAGGTGTGCTTACCCAATGTCAGGTCTAAGAATTTTCAAAATATACGAGGATTTCTGGCTTTGGACTCCAGCCCACAGACACTTGGAATTCTTATATGATATGTCTGATTCTTTGCCTTGTTACCTCCTTTTTCAGTACTTTGCTTATACTGCATAAATTTGAATTAAGCTTACCTATACACGTGTCATACAAGAACACACATGCAGGTCTGTATGTACATAGAAACAGGGAGATAGGAAATACACTGTGATACTTACAGTGCTTAATATCTGTATATTTGCATAACAAAATCCAGAATTTTCTCTTTCCATTTTTACAGACGTGTCTGATTACTTAATTCAAAGTACTCTTATCCTACGCTCCGTTACTGACGAGGTGAACCAGTAGGCAGGAGGTGAACTGAGTTATGTTTGGTTAGTAGTTGTGAGAAACATGCAGGTTGTTCTTTCCTTCTTTTCTTCCCGTACTCTGCTGTTTGCTTGTTCTTCCTTTCTTTTTGCTCTCTTTCTTTTTTTTTTTCCTGATTGTTTGTTTGGTTGGTTTTTTTGGTTGGTTTTTTTTTTCATCGTTTTAGATTATGAGCTTCTTGGGTCAGGAGGTTCTTCACCTACGTGCTTACATTCCACTAGTAGTCTTGGGCTCTGATCCCAAATTTGGGTCTGTGTGCTACTGCACGGTAATAAAAAGGATTGCTGCTTTGGCCTGCAGTCAGGTTGGAATCACTGCAGCTCTCCGGTGCTTGTCGGCGCTTCCCATTGCAAGACTGTTTTCTTAATCTTTGCCTGAAAGTTATGCTGTGCACAGTGCAAATAACCCCCAGCGCAGCAAAATAATAAACAACAACAGCACAGAAAAAGTTTCAGCTGTGCCAATGGTGAAAGCGTTTGCTTGCAAGACTGCAAATGTGCTGTAAGCATGTCTCGGTTTGTTAGACATCTTGGGATGTGTAAATATAACTAATCCCATCTAGGTTATCGTAAAGGGAGTTTATTGGTGAGTCCGAGGTCAGAAACCCCCTAAGGCTCAAAGGAAAAAAGAAACAGGTGCTTTCCCGGAGCCTTAGAAGTTATGCTACAATTAGTTTCTTCCTTTTCTTTGGGCTTAATAATATACTAAAGTTGCTATATTATAGCTATGGTAACATTTATAATAAGAAAATATGCAAATACAGCAGTAACATAATTTTTCCAGGCTGCTTTGCAAGTAAATGGTTGTGTACAGAATGGCCTTCAATCCTATGAATATCTTTCTGTCAGAGACAGCTCCTGTTATTTATGGCGGCAATAAAACTACTGATTATTATTGGACAAATTTCTCAGACATGAAAAAAAAACTGCAGACATTTTACTTTCAAATCTTTCAGTATGTAACAAAAGGTTTGGGGTTTCAGAAGTTTAGTCCCTGAGGATAAACAAATAAAGTTGTAAAGAGCACACCTTGCTAATATGATTGCTCCTTATTAGCATAATAGTTTTCAAATAAACAACCTGCTAATGTCTCTAATAAGCAATTACTCTATGATGAAAACTGCAAATGGAGCCCACTGGTGGGTAACAGATAACAGTAAAATCTGTCAATAAAACAAATATTGTTCTGCCTGAACAGCTCTCTTCTTTACTCCAAGAGAAGAACAGAGCTGCCTAGGTATTTTTATAGGCTGATATTTGACAGCCAGGCATGTTACAGCACTGCTCTTCTGGTACGTTGCTATGATGTTATGTGGAGTCTTTACTCTTTACAATGTTAGTGTTATAACAAAATAAGGTAGAGCTTTTACTTAGTTGGAAGCTGCCTACTTTGAGCACTTGGGTTAAACAAAACTGCAGTAGGATGTGTGTTTGCCCAAGAATAGTGATTTGCCACATTATTAGGGTTTTCTTTCTTTCATAAACTGAAGATCATAATTAAAAATTCAGAGTCTATGCTATCTCTGAAACATGGAAACGAATGGAAATTATGTCTCAGCATTCTCTTCTTCTTGCTATTCTAAAACATAAAAAATAATTGGCAAAAAAGTGTTAAATGTATGCAACAATCTCACTTTCCCAAACATTGAAAAGTGTGGAAAAATTTCACAATTTTTCACACGTCATTGACAAATTATTTTCAAAACATTTGCAGATGTATTTTACATACTTGCATAGTTGCTTAACCATCAATTAGAAAGCCGTATCGTGCTTGCTTTGCTCTTTGTATTTTCTGCAGTCATTTTTCCAAAATAATTTTGCATATGTTCTCTTTCTTTTCAGGAAATAAGGATATGGAATGTGAGAGGGCCACAAATCCCCAAACCTGATCCTTTCCGAATTCCATAGTGAGTATTAGGTTTTTATTTTATATATAGCTTTGGAGAAAAGGGATCATTTGAAGGAAAATCTTGAGCCATTCTTATCTTTGTTCCACTTCTGGACTGACATCATGGTACGAAAATGCAAGGAATGTACAGTAAAGCCTGGTGTGGGAAGAAGATCTTGGCAGAGGGATGATTAATGGTGTCTAAAAGAGGGAAAACAGTTATGTAATAAATACAGCCCATGAGATTCAAACTGAAGAAACCATCACAGGTGCAGACTGTAAACAGGCCCCAGAGGAAAGAATATTGGTCTTTTAAAGGTGGACTCTGTAAACAAACAGATGAGACATCGGAAATATCCTTTAATATAAATTTTTATGGTACAAATCAGTACATGGAGCACATAAGCACCATAAGTGTTTATAAAGTCAAAGAACATCCATACTGCAGTAAAGCAGCACAAATAGTGCTGGGGTGTAAATGCATATGGTGTGGGGAAGCTGTGTGGTCTGATGGCTCGGTTTGTTTTTTTGACTTTCACAAATGACATGATTTCTGCCTCTCTGGTTTTGTTTTGTTCCATTTAGCTGCTCTCAGCTACATAATTGTTCTTTTAGCTTGTAAATATTATGGTCAACCTCCAGCAAAGTTTAGATGAGGCCAATCAAATGTAAACAAGTGTGTCTGTGCCAATGATGTGTGTAAGCAAAGCCATCTCTTGTATTATTTCCTCCCCCTTTTCCTAACTCCCCTCGGACTGCAAGAGCTTTTCAGAGCCTGCCGTGGTAGCACATAGCCTGGAGTTCAGTTTAACTGCCTGTTTTTCTTTTTTCTTTTTTTCTCCCCCCGCTACCCCCGGGTATTTGATGTAGGAATTATCTAGTGAAATGAGAACAAAGGACAGAATAACTTCTGGGGAGTGTCCTCATGTCTGTCCATGCTTCTGTCCCTGGCCCAGAGATCCCTGTCTGCAAACTCAGCACAAAGTTAAGGCAGGTGTGATGTGCAGTGCCAAGGGGTCCAGAAGGGATGAGGATGGGTAGTGACTCCTCATTAGCGGTGGCCTTACACAACGTTGCAGTGCTGTGGCGTGACACGGTGGTGTTGCAATGGTGCTGTGCCATGATCTCAGACCCTCTGCTTGGCGGTGCTGGGACCATGGTTTTCCAGCAGGGCCCAGGCTAACCTGTGCTGCTTTGCTCTCCAGCAGAGAGGAAGGCCAGCAGCACCACAGGTCCTGTGGCTCCACAGCACTGTCAGACATGTCTCGGTGCAAGGGTCACAAGTGCTCTGATGCTACAGTCACTGACCGTGCTGCTTGAAAGCCTTTGAATTAAAAAGGTATACACAGTATACCTTTTATAATTAAAAAATATATTTTATATAATTAAAATGTTATATTAAAATTATAAATTAAAATTTATAAGTAAAAAGGTATACATATATTAAAAAGATATACGCATATTCTACCCTTGAATATTATCTTTGAGTAAAGGGGTTTCACTCCATGCTGCTCTGCTGTTTCAGCCCAAATTCAGCCAACCAGCCAATCCACTGTCACTCTGTACAGCTGCCAACCTATAGAACATACCGTCAATGCAGTAAATCAATCCCATGGGCTCTTTGCTGGGTAAATGCAAACACAAGCAAGCAGGTAGGTTTTTTTCTGCACGTGAGCTCCTCCCTTGCTGTGGAGCCCTTTGCTGTTGTGCACTGAACGCAGGCCCTGCCCACTCCCCTGCACCCAACCTTTCCCCATCTCCAGGCCTTGCCTTCCTACCCCAGCTTTGTGTCTTCCAAGTGCCTGAATCCTGCTGCTTTTTGCAGCTGTAGCACTTTGACGCTGGTGGCAACCTTACGTCCCACGCCTCATCCTTCTGTAAGGAGTGAGCTGTATTTGGTGACTGTTGGGTCATAATTTGTGATTAGACATAAATCAACCTTTAAGGAAGAAAACTACCAAAGTAATCATTGCAATGCTATTGATCTCCTGGGAACGGAGGCTGGGAGGTGTCTGACATTTTGCATTATTATCTATGGGAGAGGAAGGAGCTGGGCTGTTTTTTCCCACAAGAAATGTATCTATTTTTGAGTACAAAGTACTTTCTTTGCCATGGGACCCAAAACAGTTTTCATTCACTGACTCCTGGTCTCTGGAGGCTTTTTCCTTCAGCTCAGGAGGCAAATGTTGTAGTGAATCGCAGCTTGAAAAGTGACAGACCAATTATCTAAAACCGTTAATTTGAAGGTAAAGATGTTACCTGTTTACAGCTCTCTTGGCTTTGAAGAACAAAGTTTCCACCAGCCCTGTTCCTCTGTGTTTACATACAGAGTTGCTGTAGATTTGATCATAATAGCTATTGGGTGAGAATTCGAAAGCAATGTATCAACAGCATATGATTTATTCTGTAGTTCTTGTGCAGAAAGCCAAAATATGATTTCATGCTCTTCTGTTTCTCTTTAGGGTGCTTTCTCTTCCCCCTCCCCCTTTCTTTTTCTTTTTCTTTTTCTTTTTTTGTCTTATAGTAAAAAAATAATTCATTAGCTATTTTATTGAATCTGTCCAATAGCCTATTTACTTAATTATGGATAAATGCTTACTGATTAATCTTTCCTTCCCAAGAGACAATCTCTCCAAGGCCCAGGCAGAAATTACAGGAAATGTATTTGGCCAGAGTTCAAGTTGCATCTTTTACTGTGGTGAATGGCAGAGCCAGTATAGGTCATTTCGGCAGCTCTAGGCCTCAGCTTGATCCATAAGATGCTTCCATGTGTTTTCGTTTGCGTTGGTTTTTTGTTGTTTGAGCTGCCAGTGTCCGTACAGCCTGGGAGCAGTGGCAGCTGTGACCAGACACCTAAGCATGCTTTTCTGTTTCATTCATGGATTGCATGGGGACTGTTTAAACTTTAGACAAAGCCTTTCCAAATAAAATGTGTTACCAAAGAAAAAAAATACCAAGGAATAGGATATATCAATATTTAGAATTCCTCCATATTGCAAAATCTGTGCAATCAACTTTGGATGAGTTACTACCAAACGTGCACAGTAGCACTTCTTCATATTTGGAGTTCTTCTTAAATCTATATACCAAATCACCTTTTTAAACTATGCTCCAGGCATAGTGAAATGCAAAGAAATATTAAAAAAAAATGCCTGCAAAGATTGAGTCTCTCGGTATTTTTGGGAAATGCACTGCTTTTGCTCTTGTTGGGGGATTTCATTAGTTTGAATTGTAATTGTCTGTCTTAATGCAGCTTATAAGTTATTGACAGTAAAGGAGATCCCAAAATGGCATGTTACTGTGGAATATTTTTACTGTTAATATATATTAAAGAGGTAACCCTCATTAATCCAAAAGTCAAAATGCAACTTCAGATTTCTTATTTAGAAGATATCTTAATTGAGCTCTACCTGAGAGATGACTGGGTGAAGTTTGTGTGATGTTTTTGTGTAAGGTCTGACTGTCAGGTGCAGTCGGTTGTTTTGAGAAACAGCAAAGAATTTCAGCCTGGTGAAACCATTTTTGCTGCCTGTTCACCGATGACCAAGTTTTCTGTTACCTTTCTGGAGCTTGGCTTGATTGAGGCTGTCAACCACAGTGTGGCAGAGGGCCCATGAGCTTATGTGCCTCTAGGCTCCGCAGGCAAGCAGATCTGCAGGACAGCACGCTGGAGGGGGATCCTAGCTGTATGTTGTGGTGTATGTTATCAAACAGCTGAGAGCTCCTTGCACCACCTTTTTTACACTGGTGGTCAAGATGTGGGCACAGAACAGTCTAAAATGCTAAGTGTGTAAAGAACTGGCAGTCAGTACCTTGTGTCTTTAGTGAAGGAGCATCTTTGATCCCAGTCTGTTTGTGAAGTAACAACTACTGCATGCAAAGGACCTAATGTGGCTGATTAAGTGCTTTTTCCTCCTATTCTTTTCACTCAGCCTCCCATGCAGAATCTTTGCTCAAACTCTTTCTTACTGATGTTTCATGCTTTCTGCTTTCTATTATTTGCCAATTACTAAAAGGAGGTCTCGTAACCAATACAGCATTAAGAGTAGATCTTAGAACAATCAGTTGTTTCAGCAACTCTTTCTAGTCTCCCTGCTTTTGTGGCTTATTATAAAAGTGCCAATCTCTCACTGCTATCTAACAAACAAACTTCTGCCCTGGATCCATTTCCTCTTGGGCAGTTTGCCAGGAATAACAAATTTAACTTCAGCTCTCAGCTTAAGAAGTTTCACTTCACTGAGTAGAGTTCAAGTACAGTCTATTACCCTGACTAAGTGATATAGGAGTCCTTTGATGTTTGCTCCTTGAGTGGCTTGTACAAGCCAGGGCTTCCTGTAGGAAGAAGAACTGCAGCTGAAGGAAATACTTGGTTGATCAGGTAACCCCTTCCTCTCACTCTTATTTGAGAGCGCCTGAGTGCCCAATGACTGAATTATGCAGAGATATAAAGAGAGACTCGGTATATGCTCCACCAACAAAAGTCACGTCCGGTTTGATGATGTTGCTCAGTTTATCAGGTGAGAGGGAGCAATCCTGCTCCTTCCACATTCCTGTCCCCCACTGTGTTCTCCTGCTGCTTTCCCTGCATCAGCTCTCGTGCACCACCACGGCTTGCTCGACCTGCTTAGTTTGTAAGACTTAACAACTGAAATTCAGTTTTCTGCCCTGCCAGTGAGTTAAGCTGGATAATTAGTAGGGCTCCTGCTACAGAAGGGGCTGAGCTGCACAGCTGGCACCCAGAGTGGGAGGCACAGGGGAGAGCAGAATAACAGGGGAACAGGAATCCTCCATCTGCATCTGCCAGCCAGCAGGTCAGCCTGGCTGCGTCACTGACCCATGGACTGGGGGGGTCCTCCAGAGCCCTTTGACCTTCAGCTGGGTCCCACTCTGACCTCTTCTGGAAGACAGTGTTTTTCTCCTATGATCAGCAGGGGCTAAGCACACTTTATCACATAAACTGTTTCAGTACCGTGTTTTGTCTCTCTGTAATAAGGCATAGAGATTCTGACATGGAAGCTGGAGGAAGAGGTAGAAGAAGTTGGCTGGACTATATAGAGGAAAACCAGGAAGTGTGCATTAAAAAGGTGATCAGAGCATAGGGACCGGCTAAGAACATGAAGGAAAGGGAAGAGGTACCAGCAAATCTTGCATTGTATAAGTTGTTTCAAGATATTAACTGTTCTTTATTCAGTGGTCATGAACTACTGTACTTGATCTCTAAGCCTGCGTATTTAAAAGCTCCTTTGTTAGCTTGTCACTTACAGATAATTGTTTTTTCTGGGCCAATGTGTGCTAATGACAACTTTGCCCCTCCCTGATCTTTAAACTTGTTGGGCACAATGCGTGTGGTGGGTGCACTATTGCTTTCCTGTCCATGTTGCAGCTCTTAGGACAGTACTGACTTGCAGAACTGTCTCCTTTAACCCAGGGGACAGCCGAGCAGTTTGTGAGTAGCACTGCAGCGTCAGAAGTAGTTGTGCTCAGTATTACTGGCAGGAGAGGTCTTACTCCCCTTCTTAGCTCCTTGCCTTGCAATTCTGCTATTTTCCTTGAGTTGGATAGGTTGGGTGCCTGTCAGATGATTATTGAGCTGATTCAACTCACTAACCCCAAAGAAAACTATCCCCATGTAACACTGTCATCCTTGGCTGAAAGGAGGTTTGGAGGAAAACAGCCTTTATTTTGCAATTAGATGTTGCAATACCTGTGGATATTACATGTTCCACAGTGTTGCAAGAGAGTCCCTTGAGCAGAACCCATTGAATTTGGTTTGTAAAAGCTTCTCTTCAGTACGGACATTGGAAGTTGTGAAATTACCCATTATTCAGTGCATGCAAAGTAAGAAGATATTTCCTAAACTATTTTGTTACAACTTATTTTGGATCGTATAGAAGTGGCTTTTCCTTCAGCCATATCCACGTCAAAGTTCTGGAACAACTTTAATCCTGAACGCCCTGGCTCTCCTGAGCTTCTTTGTTGTGTAGTTAAACACTTTAATAAGGTCTCATTATCTGTAGAAACGCACACATTGGAGACCTCAGTGTTTTCTCCCTTTGCAGCTCTGATGTAGCAGGCAGTTCCAGAGTACCCTCAGGATGACTGAATAAACCGGGGTAGTCTGTTTTCTCCAAGTGATCTGCTGTTGCTTTCCACCTTTCAAGATCTAGACTTCCCCCACAGAGAACTTCTGAAACTTTTTGCAGTTAACCCCAAGAGCGTGTCATGCATAGTGGACACCGACATTTTCCCATCAGCGATGTTATTTTTAAGCTCTGCCATGTCATCAGCTAGTCACGTATCTTATTGCTTCACAGACCTTGTGGCCTGCTTGTGCCTGCAGACACAGCTAGCATGGGCTGGGGGAGGGTAATTCCTCCTTTTCTGCCTGCCCCTTCCCCTCTTACATCCCAGAGATCTATTTCTAGCTGGGATTGGGGACTGATTTCGAAAGGGCAGGTGACTATATGTGACTATATATGACAGTGCCTTCTTGAATCCAGACAGCTCAGCTGGGTCCCTTCTTCTGCTACCTGGCTTCTCTGAATCTTTTCTATAACCCACAGTGCTTCTTCTTCCCCCAGTGGGACTTTTGGCTCCAAAAGTGCTGTCCGTTTTCTTGGGAATTATTTCAAAAGGAATTATGATTTTCCTGTTGTACACCCAAAATGTGCTTTCTTTGAAAACTCCATGCATTACACCTCATGTGGGCTGCAGAGGTCACTTTTTTGCGCTTTGATACTCTTCCTGCCTTGCCATAGAAATGCTTTTCATCAGCTGGTTCAACATTTGTGCATTCCTTTTCTTGTCCTAGAGCTCAATACTGCTCATTTCTCAGTCTGAGGATGGATAAAGTGATGGTCCCTCACTAAATGGAAACATATTTTTCCCCTCAAGAGATTTGCTTTTATCCAACTTGTTTCTTGAAGAAAGACAAAAATGCCAGAAACAGAGATGTGAGCTGAAGCAATTTGTTTGTCTGAGTGCAGGCTCACCCTTACTTCAAAGTACAGTATGGTTGTGTCAGATCGTCAGGTGCGTGTCCTGAGTGTGAGGAAATGAAGTTTACAATGACTGCAAATGGATAAGCTTTTAAAAAAGTTGAATTGGCCAAGTCTCAATTACGTTTCTTTTGGTTCTACTCATTAAAAAACATGTTTTTACTTTCTCATGAACTCTCTTCTGAATGAAACGTTAGAATGAATTCCATTATGCTCATCCTATGCAGGTAATAAATATTGCAGGACTGCTCCGGAAAAAAGAAAAGTGATAAAGTTCTGGTGTCTTTGCCAAGATTCTCATTTTTGCATTCAATGAAACACATTCCAAGGTGCTGGAAAACAGAGTTTCTGGTTTGTAGAAAAATGTATTGTTGGTGGGTTTTAATTTGGTTTTGGACCTCAAGTTTTAGGATCAACTCTGAAGCAGGAATCCAGGCTGGGTCCTGGCTCAACTGGCTTCTGACCTGGGAAAGGTTTGGAACAAGGTATTTAAAATTAACAGCATTTTCTTTGGATAAATTCTGACAAGTTATAATGTCTAATCCTTCATACTGCTGGTCAATGGGATTTGTTGTGCAAAATAGCTAGACTATGTTCCAGCAGCCTGGAAACCTTGTATTTTCCCTGGTTGTGTGCAGGGAGACATGACAGCAGGCACTTCAGCATCCCCTCTGGAAAGTCACCTCTGCACAGACGTAGGGTATCTCCCCTTGCAGCTGCAAGACTGAAAGTGAAGCTTTTGTGGCTTACTGCAGCTCTGACTATAAACGTAAAATATACTATTTACTCTGAGAAACAAAGCAGCCCTACAGCAATGGGACTTCTAACCAGCATTTCTGAACTGCCAATTTACTTCCGTAGTAACTGGGATAAGGCCTTAGGGGGAAAAAACATGACAAGGAATGTGGCAAAATATTAAGCCCCTCTTCTTTAGTAGCAACCGCTCTCTTCCAACAGTTGGCAGTGAAGGAGCAGACATGAAGAGAGCCGGCAGCTTCTTTGTACCCAATGCATAGCTTGGTGATGGATTTCCTCCTCTAGCAATGGATGTGTAAGAAATTCCTGCCCCAACAGATTGTTCCTGTCCCAACGTTTTTAGCTGGTGTCATGCCACACAGCCGGTACACACGCCATCCCACAAACAGTTGTATCCCTGTGTTCCTGGCACGGTGAGCTGCAGTGTTGTGGCTGTTGGCGGGGTAGCTACGGGGGAAAATGCACATTCACAGTGCACCTTGGGCAGCCAGCGTAGCCCGAGGATACGTACCCTTCCCATCAATTGGCCAAGTAGCACTGCACATCGCATGTTGCTCTTGTTCATTGTTCTCTCAAGTGATCACAATCAGTGTGCTGAAGGGTTAGATATTTTTCTTCAATGAGAGGAAAGATGACTATGGTAGAATTACTTAATTGAAAAAGTCCCACATGCAAGGAAGGACAGAGGGAGGGGAAGCACAACCCTAGCAACTTTCTACCAAGAACGAGAGGAAAATGTAGGCCCTTCTTGGGAAGGGTGCTTTTTAGGAAAGCGTTGCTGCTTTCTTATGAGTCGCTCCCACTCATCTGCAGGGCCTTGTGTCATCTTTTACCCAGCACAGGAGGAAATCTAAGCATCTACCACAAAACTGTAGGCCTGACCAGCCAATGTCCCATTGAGTTCAGCTTTGGGAACTTCACGTTTGTTGAGCCAGAGGCTCACTGTGCCTCTCTCTGTATGTGCTGTTAGTGATGGCCTTACTTGTGAATTGGATTTGACTTTCTGGCTTTTTGGTTTCCACTTTTGTGGAAAAACACTCCTCCTAAAACTTTGGAGGGAAGATGTGAGAAAGGGGAAACTGAATGCGGTAGACATTTTTACTTCATTATTGAAGTGTTAAGATGAGAGAATCCTGAAAGTTCTCTGACGATTTGAAACATTTTTGTTTCTTTGCAAAAGCCCTTGCAGAAGTGGATTCTGTTTTCTTGGCTGGTGCTCCCCAGCAGCTGTTGCTGTTGCCAGCTTTCTTACAGGTCTGGTAGAAAGCATGTAGTTGTGCGCTAAAGGACTGTGTGTTCCTTGATATGTTTTGTCTCTGTGACAGTCCCCAGTCCCCATTTCAAGTTTTAAAAGTCTGCACAAAGGTGAAGGCTTGGGCATCACACTGCGCAAGTGCAAATGGAAACCACCTTTGTTCAACCCCCTGGTGCCCACGGTCTTTGCTAATAAAGATTCACTGTGTAAGTCCCCATTAAAAGTGGCTGTTGGAGGCCAGGAAGAAAATCAGTTATCCAGTGTTTGAAATATCCGTTTAGCTGCTGGGAGCCATCATTTGATCTTGAGCAGGATACTTAGATGTGTTCATTTTTAAGTGTCAGGTAGTTCAATGACTTCACTCAGCATTTGCATTTTATGGGGGTACATGTTACCTGAAGAACAAAAGGAAAGCTTGCTATTTCCTGTAAACATTTTTATATAGAGGTGTCACATGAAAGCCTGTTGGATGAAAAAAATACTGTATTGTTGAGTGCCTGGAAAAAATCACATAGGCATTATTTTAATCCTTGGCAGTAACTATTCCAATGTATACTGTTTGTTTAAGAAATCTAGAACACTGCTTCTGAAATTACTTTCTTAGGACTTTGTGTACAGAGCCAAGTACAGGGAATCTGTGCATGGACAAGTAGACAGAGGCTGTCCCCTTCGGGAGAGTAAGACCATGTAAGGGTGCAGAAGAATTCTGACCATTTTACCTGGAATTTAATTCAGACTGCGTTGGGTTAGCAGTGGCATAAGCCTGTAACCAAAGCAAGTAAGCCTTAAACATTAGCAGTCATTAGGTGATTTTCCTTATACCGCAACAATATGCATTGGTAGAGAATTCTCTCTCCTCATCTTCTCCAGTTTTTTAGATTGGTTGAAAGGTGTTAAACATACCGCTTTTCCAGGGCTTTCATTTTTATGGGAACAGTGTTATGCTTCTCTCCTTGTGTAATTTGGTTATGCTTGGGAAAAAAAGAAGAGCAGAGAAAGATCCCAGAAAAGCCTGAAGATACCCAAATGAAGATACCCAAGCGAAAACACATTTTGGGAGGAAGAGGTGTAAATAAAAGGTCTTGGAAATATTCAGTAGCAATTTTTTTCCTTTCAGGTGGCAAAAGGATTTTGGTCATTAATTTTGTGTTTAATCTTGTATCCCACCACAGAAATAAAAGTTGAAAGAGCGATCTCTTGCCTGACAACAGAAACAGATTGAGAATTTTGAGCCTTGATATGTCCCTAGCGGAAAATAAGTGCCAGTAAGAAACAAAAACATTCCTTTAATAGGGAAATTGGTGGCACAGGTCATCATCTATTTTGACAAGTTGTTTTCTCTTGTGTCATTTGTTGTTTTTGCTGTTATCTGTAGGAGTGATCAAGGAGGCTTGATATGTCATTGGAGAGCCAGAGAGAGGTCGCACGTGAAGCATGTCTTCTGTAGTGCCTTTAATTGAACCTTCCCTGCTGCTTTTCCAGGCTGGTGGCTTTTCTGCACAGAATTAGCTGCAGGCAGTGCCTTCAGAGAAGCCAGGTTAGCAGGACAGCTTGGCTAGAGCAGAAGTCTTGAAGGATAGCAGGAGAACTGAAAACATTGATGGGGGAAGAGTTTTTGAGAATGGTAAATGGAAAACAGATACATATAAATAGAGGAAGGCAGCCATAAAAGGTCAATAAAAAGCATAATGGAGGAAGACAGGACACAGTCTTTCAATGTTTAAAGGACCTTCTTTATACATGTGACAGTTCTGGACACATGAGCTGGTCTCATGCGGCTAGATACTTTTCTGAGGAAACCTTTAAACTATTTAAATGTCCTATTTTTGTGGTGCTTTTCACAGCTGCTTATTTAAAGATCTCAGGCAGCCTGTAAGTGATGGTATTAAGGAATTATGAAATGGCTAATAAAATGGCCAAACAGCATGACTATATTGTGTTTATTGAGACATACCTGTCCCAGTCTGTTTTTAGTTCAAGAATATTTAGTTACCAGTTGCTATGGTGAAGACGTGCAGGTCTGAGCAGCATCTTTCCTACCTCCTGATGCCATTGTCCCTGAGGGATGAGGGAAAGAGTACTGAGCCACTTATTTCAAATATCCCTCTCCTAGGGCAGTCTTCTCCAAGAATTTTAAAGTCATCTCATTTATCTCTATAACCCTGGTTTCACCTTTTTGCTGAATCCTCATTGAATAATGATGGCTAATTCTTGTTTACAATTTCTAATTTGTAGCTCTTTAAGCGCTTTACAGGGAAGGTCAGGATGGCCCTTCTTATTATACAGTAGGGAAGGTGAGATCCAAAGAGGCAAAGTAGCCTTGACCTTGCGATCCTCTTCATTCTGGACCCTCTGCTATACCTGAATGGAAGTTTGTGCTAGGAAGTCCTCACAGGCTGTATGCCCGCCATACCAGAGGAGTTGGGGAGAATGCTCCCTCACCCTTTCTGTCCTGCTCATCAGAAGTAGCCAACTGACATGTTGCAAATTGTCTTCTCTTTGGAGGCAGGTCAGGCTGTATGTTGTCCTCATAAATTTTCACACAAAAGAGATGCTGAAAAAGGTCAACACATTTAAGAGGGGAATTGGCACCTGGGGGACACTTCCGCACCTGTACTTTTCTTAAATGATGTTATAATGAAATGCCATGGGATATTTATTTCTGTGTATGGGAGAAGTTATATGTCTTGAAGTTGTATGACATTGAGTTGGCTGGGCTATATAGCATCAAGCCACTTAAAGCCTTCTCTTTGGTCTGTGCATATTTTCAGCATTTAAAGTTCCTTTCTTTCTTTCTTTTTTTTTTTTTTTTTTGGTGTAATTTGGTTTTTGCGGTTTTGCTTGCTTTCTTGGTGTGTCCCTGAGCCTTCAGGAGGGATAAGAAGCAGTGCCATCTTCAGACCTTTATTAATAGCCAGAAGAAGCAAACCAGAAGTGGTGAAGTAGCCTTAACTATTCAGTGCAGAATCATTCCCATGTTTAAAATTTATTTTTATGTAATGTAGACAAGAAAGAGCTGTTGAAGTCATGTAGAAGATAAATATAGAAGGTGCATTAAAGCATCAGTGAGGTACTGAAGTCAGATACATGGTTGAGTTGTCAGAAGCTTGAGTCACTGTTGTGTGCTCTTACAGTGGACAACTTGCCCAACAGAAGCTTGATCCAAGCCCTGCCCTGATCCCCATGCTTTGCTGCAGCGTCTATATCTAAATTACAGTTTTTCCCTTGTAATTGCAGAACTGCCTTTTCTGGACTTCCCTCCTGATGTGGGAGTATAACGTCCCGCTGGCTGTGGCCACCGCACTCAGCCCCTTTGTGCATTGTGTTGGCCAAGGTGAGGCTGTGGTACTCCCTTGTCAGTCCCTTGCCCTAGAAAGTAAAGGAGGAACACCTAGTCCTTAGAAGAAGCCACAGAGATTTTAAGCCAGGTTTTTTATTCTTCTGGTGTTGCATGTAGTGCTGTACCATTCAGGACAGAGCCAAAGTCATACAGGCAGGCAGGTGAAAGCAGTTCTAAGCTTTTTCTCTGTCACAGCAACTTGTCAGGGAATCTCTAATAGCTATTTTTATTCTTGCATTGGTTGAGTCAAATCCACTCCATTCAAAATTACTGCCCTGACATTTGAATCTTTTGAGCAGACTGCCAGTGGCAGCACCTTATTTTTCTGTTGGAAAAGGAGAAAAAAAAGAAGTTGACGTGTAATTAACAGAACCAGATAGAACTTGAAATCTGAATGACACCCATTATTGAATAATGAGCTTCAAATTCTTTGTTACAAATCACTTTAACAGCAATGGTATGGGAGGATTCAGAGAGGATAGTAACTTGTTTTGCTTGAGCACTGATCTTGTACATAGACAAATGCTTATGAGACTTGTTCCATT
Organism: Limnodromus scolopaceus; assembly: GCA_028565335.1. NCBI lineage: Eukaryota > Metazoa > Chordata > Aves > Charadriiformes > Scolopacidae > Limnodromus > Limnodromus scolopaceus. Next base: position 18,952,216 of record JAOXNO010000052.1, read on the forward strand.
AAAGACATACATCTACAGAGCAGACAAAATCTTGGACCAAAATGGCAAAACAGATGCGTAGGAATGAGCCTATGCAGCAGTAGGACACAAAACACATTTGCTTGCGCTGTGATGAGCCCTGAGCAGATGCTGCCCATGTGGCTACCCAGGCACGGGAAATCCCGTGCACCCCACGTCCTGGACAGGCTCTGTGTGTGTGAGTGTGTGTGTATATGGAAGGTGCATATGCTGTGTGTCCTGCCTGTTGAATGTATGCCAGCATTATGGCTGTCAGACAGATAACCTGTGGGATGTGTGGGGTCTGTGATCCGTGTGCTGCTCCCAATCATGCTAGTTGAAGGAGATGGAGATCTTACTTTGCCTTCTTCAACTTACTGAATCCCTGCCTGGGTGTCTGTGTGTGATTTTTATTTTTTTTTTTTTTAAGAATCAGGACCGTAGAGTTCTAGACAGGTGAACTCTGCCTTGCATCTACTTTTATGAAGTATCCATCCACAAATATGTTCCTGTCTGTATAACCGTTGTCTCTCAGAATACAAAATATTCCTAACACATAGCTTCTGATTGAATACTAAGCTATAATTAATTGTTCTTTTCAATTAAGGGGGAGCTTCATTGCCCTAAGATCTCAGAATATTGAAAGTAATTGCAGATTAAATTAGAATCCAAATTAGGCTTAACAAAACAAAATTCAAATTTAAGAAAATTATTTTATGCTGTAAGGGGTAAGCTTTACATGGGGTAAATTGTTATAACTATAATATGAATTATCTTTTTATCAGTCCCAAAATATCAAGTTTCTCTATTACATGAAACATATAAGTTTTGAAGGCATTCTATATAGTGCTATGGGGTTCAGAGAATCAGGTAGGGGTACACTGACACTGGGTAGAACTAAATGTAGGTTAGCTGAAATTCTAGGGCAGCTCAGAGATGTTTAAAGAAAGTGTGACTCTGTAATGTTTTTAAGAAGATGAGAGAAGAAAAACAAACAAACATTTGCCTGTTTTAATAAGATAGTTTGCAAAGATTTTGACATCAGTTTTTAGTGGTAACTGAAAGTTGAAGGGTTTTGGGAAATTGCTGTTACAGAGCTGTCTCTGTGGTTAGAGTCAGAGGAATGTTCTTTAATGCCACATCTCAGGATCTGAGCTGACAAAACTGGTTCCTACACAAAATGCATGAGACTCAATCTTTTTTATGCCTTTTGTAAAAATGACTGGACCTCTAGTAAAGTGATTGCAATGCTCCAAAAGGTCAAAGATTTGCTGCAGTTATACCCCCTGCAATTCAGAAAACTATTGAATTTCTTCTTTCTTATGTCTGGACTGTTTGAATGCAAGCCCACCCCATGCTCTCTTGCTTTGATTCATTCCTGATTTGAATCAGCTCCCACTCAAGCTCCTGTATTTCTTGAAGAACCTCTGTCCATCCGGCCTGACAGGCTGCTGCCACGTATCAGGCACACTTAGGGACTTTCCTCAGCATTAGAAAAGTACCAGATATATTCAGTGCCTCTGCCTGTGAGGAAGCCTGTCAGCAAGCAAGATTTGGAGACAACCCAGTTAAGCATTATTGAGTCTGCTGGGACACAACTGTGTGTTTCACAGAGTATCAGCAAAGGGATCCCCCCCCACACCTTCTGGAAGATAAATGGATGGGTGATTCTATGATTATATGTATCCAGGTGGACCTGTCTCTGGAAAATGTGATTTGGTTTATGCTGTTGAAAAAGGTTAGGTTCCAAGGTAGTTTTATCAGTGTTCTCATAATTCTGAGATAAATGTCAACCCTGACCCCTGACGTAATCTACCTACTCTCCTTCTTGGATCTTATATTTGCAGGTATGTTGGAGACCAAGAAATTAGAGCCCAACTCAACCAACTGGGAGACAGCACAATGCAGTGAGCTACTGTCGCAGAATGTATCCCACGTGTCCTGTGGACAGACCAGTACAAAGCTGGTTAGAGAAGTCTTTATGGGCCTCAAGTGTTGCAGTTTGTGTCAACTTATGCAGGAGGCATTTGGGTGACAGAGCCCTGGAACAGGCTGCCCAGGGAGGCTGTGGAGTCCCCCTCTTTGGAGATTTTCAAGACCCGCCTGGATGCAGTCCTGAGTAACATGCTCTAGCTCTAGGCAATCCTGCTTCGGCA
>JAOXNO010000052.1:18954468-18976053 GCA_028565335.1 Limnodromus scolopaceus
CCTGCTTCGGCAGGGGAGTTGGACTAGATGATCTCTATGGTCCCTTCCAACTCTAAAAATTCAGTGAAATTCAGTGAGGTAAAGAAAAGCAGCTAAAATGTAAAAGAATTAATTCACTTGGAAAAATTTCTGGAAGAGTCAAATAGTAAGAATTTTTACTACAATCTTGCTTCAATATCCAAAATGTTAAGTTAAAAATGCACCTTGTTTTACACATCTTTTTTATATAGGTATTTAGCTTCCAATTAAAATGTTTTTTCATCTCATGCAACCTCTTAATGGGAACAAGTTTTCTTCTAAAAAGACAATAGGGTGAAAATGTCCAAAATAGTGTCTTTATTAGTGCTTTGTCACTTAAAACAATGATACAGTAGCTCCATGTGCTTCCTGCAATTAGATGTGATGTGCCATTGCTAATATTGTAAATGTCTTAGGTGGCATAGAAATACTACTGGTCTTTAAGAAGTGTGTCATCAATGAAGTGTACATTAGACAGCTGTGTTGCGTTCTGACATTAAGCTGTATCAGTTTAATTTTTTTATCTGGTCAGTTGTGGTATTCTGATGGGACTGGAGCAGATACGGTTACAGGAAGAGGCTGATATGAGAAAACCTTATGTGCTACATTAGATTGAGTGGGTCAAATGCATGGAATTGTATATAGATAAAGAAGTCTATTCCTGTTTGTTAGCAGATACTTTTATTATGGAGCAGAGGAAAAGATAGTGTCGCTTCATCCCTGTTTCAATCCAGTAGAAGTCCATTCCTCATCTAAGCTTTAGTGATTGTTTATTCAATCTGACATTATGTCTTTGGGAAGAATGACATAAAAGAAACGTCTGGAGAGGAAAATGCCACTTGACCTCACAGGCTTGTCCCCCCTTAAGTTTCTCTTAACCCCCAGTTTTCTGTTTTGTCACTATATCCTTTAATCCCTTCTCTCTCCATAAAAGTGCCAAGATGTCTCCAAGCCACTTAGACTGCAGTACTTGTTTCCATGTTCTTACTTGGCAACTAATTCCGTGAGTTCATTATTCTGACCCTGAGTGAAATAGTTTGAATTTCCTGTATACACAATTATTTTGGGTTATGACTTCTGACTTTTGAACCCCTCACCAGGCTGCACCATTTAAATCTCTTCATCAGCTCTGAATGCTGTTACCGGGTCAACTCAGTGTCAATATTCCTCTAACATCATCATGCTAGTCAGAATTTATTCCTACATCTTCTCTTGGAACAACTGCAGGAAAATCTGAAATCTTCTGTTCAGAGAGCATGATCCTTTCACTATTAATCATGTTCTCCAGGAGTCATGGGATTGTTTACAACATATGAGACAGTTAGGTGCTCTATGAAAAGTAAAACTGGACTCAGTAACTCATAGTCCTTCTTGTGTATTTCACGCTCTGCAACTGTGCTGGGCTGCATTCTGATCTCATCTGCACCAATACAAATACTAAGTAGCCCAAGACATTGTAGTACATGACCTGAGCGCAAAAAGAGGTATAACTTGAGAAAGCATTCAGCACTCTGTTATTCTCAATCTGTAGACGTTCCTCTGTGTAGTGAAAAAAATAAATATTAAAAAAATGCATTTTGTTTTCAGTGTTTAAAGCATCTACAATAAAAAAAATTTAAAAATAACAGATATTAAATATCCAGTCAGTGCATCTGGGAATAGATCATCTGATTTATATTTTATTCTTTCTTTCACACATTCTGCTCTGTAGCTGTAGGAAGTAATATGATATTAAAGAGTGATTTTCCTTCCTGTTGCTTCATCCATTTATTGTATTGATATTGTCAAGTGCTCCTGTAAAATAAACTAGCATCCCAGACCCACTTAATTCAGCCAAACGTTAGTCTACCAGTATATATCTTTAGTGAAGACCGATTTGGTGGAATGGAGTTTAATTGAGGGTGCAAAATGGGCACATGGATGGATTCACAGCTGGAACTGTTTTGAAGTTTGTGTAAAAGCTGATAATAATCTTCTAAAATGCACTCTCAGCCAAAAAAGAGCAGAAAAGGGCTTACACCACTGAAGTGGTATTTACTATTTTTTATTTCCTTCCTTAGCTTACTATCAGCCATGGGAATTTACAAGCTTTCCAACAAGGCTGAAGAAATCCAGGAAACCACAATGACATCCACTTGAAAAGACCATTTCATGAGAGTGAGTTGAAAAAATACAAAATATTTTTTATCAGTGACTGAATACGTCTATTAGAGACATCACTAATAATACAAAGTTCAGTGTAATAAAAGGCGTGTTTCTCGTGCACAGCTGGCAGACATTTGTTTGCATCAATTTTTTTTTTTCACATGAAAGCCACTATAAGCAATCCAGTTCTCTCAAAAATGACTGTAAGGTTACAAATTTTGGGCACATTCTTTAAATAAGCAATTTGTTGCTCTCTTTAAATATTAATTTATAAACAAGAGATCTGCTAAGAAAAATTGCTGGTTTTGAGAGGTTTTTTGACTATGGCAGTATCAATAAACATTGCGTAAAAAGTTTGATTGTTTGAACAGCATAAAGTGCTGATCAGTATAAGAAAAAAAACTTTTGTTCTGAATTTGTTAGGCTTGAAAATTCCTGCTTCTATTTTGGCCAGAAATAAGAGGTGGGATGAGGAAGGAAGCCTTTCTAGAAGTATGTTAGTAGCCGTCAGCCAGAAGCAGAAAGTGCAGAGGCGCACAAAAATGAACAAGAAAAAAAAAAGGTAAGAAATTCCTTGCTGACCTCAAAGAAACAAGTACAAAATAAAATAAAACCCCTTGGCTTGAGGTTAGGATAAGGATTTGGTGCTACTACTCTTTATTGTTCCAATTTTTGAGGAAGATTTTTATCCCTGAAGTTCTTTTTCTTCCCTAGGACAAATTCAGAGAGCAAATTTTAAGAACTCCTACTCAGATGATTTTGAGAGATCTTCTGACTGATATGTTCAAAGGGAGCAGAAGAATTAGCTCCACAATACCTTGTATTTGAAATGCATGGCTACCCAGAGGAGTCAGTGTTTGCCTGTGCTGTGCCCTTCTGTCTGTGGTATTTGTTACACCTCCCACTAGCTTGAAGGAATTTTTACTATTGGGTTAAATTGTGCTTCTCTGAGAAGGGATGCTCTTAATCCAGTTTATATCTTTTTATTGTAAACTTGCTTATTTTCATGACAGTGACATTTCTACTACTTATTAATTCTGTAGGAACTGTTCAGAGCCTGGCTTTGAGAAAGAATGTGGTATATTTGGTGCCGTTTTGTGCAGCTTCCACTGAACTGTTCATAAAGTCTCACTCAGTTACACAAGTGTTGGCCTGAGGTTGCTTGCGTGTTACCAAGAGTATAGCATTCAGGTGTTGAGGCACTTTGCGTATTTCTGATGGGATGTGGTATGGTGGGAAGAGAGAATCAGACATGGCGTGTGAAGGGGCTTTGCAGTGATGTGTGAAAGGACTTGGCTGGACAGTCTTGTGCATCTGCACCGATCACCCACCTAACCAGGTGGTTGGTTAGACGTGCCTCAGCAAAACCTGCCCACGTTGACCTCAACTTTTTCTGCTCCAGAGACCTCTCTATGCCCACCTCGCACTATTCTTCCACCTGCAGAAACTCAAAGCTCTTCTCTGCCCCTTTCCCACTCTTCATCTTCCCACAACCCTTCTCATCCTGGTGGGCCAGGGCAGGAGTGGAGTACACTGTTACTCCTCCGCCTTGGGCTCAGAGCCAGTTCAGAAGAACAATTTGTGCACGTATTGTGAATGGGCTGTAGAGTAGTTCTCGGCAAGCAAAATCTTCTCCCTTCCATTTCTAGACAAAATTCTGGGGCAGAAAACCTGGCAGTATGGCAGTCCAGTGCAGAGATGTAATCAATGTCTTTATTTGTCCCACAAATGTTTTTTATGGGTTGAGACAGAGGAAGAAATTTGCCAGAGTGATTCTCAGATCCCAAGCCGAGCTTCCAAAGCAAGCAAAATAAAACAGAATGAGCACAATTTATGTGGAAATCAGTAAGATACAAATAGTGTGGAATATCAAGTGTAATACTAGTGGGAATAGCCAAAATATTGTAGTTAGTGAGGTACTGCTGTATAACTGAGCACATGGATTTTAGATTGCTTCTGGAAAATGCTCTTTGTCAGCTATGTTATACTTCTTTTTTCATGCTTTGCTGATTCCTTTGCTTAGTCTACTTTAGTCTCATGAATGGAAGTTTCCTTGACTGCTGCTTGCAGGTGATAACAGTATCACACGAAAACAACATACGGGCATTGATGCCCATCCCAAGTATGTTCTTTTGGAGTAGTACTTCATTTAGAACAAGGTTTTGGCACAACTGAAGGCATATGGGCCCAAACTATTAGTTGGATTCTTGAAGATGCTTTTTTTTATTGCATACCACAGCATGGCTTCTAGTATGTTCAACACCAAGAGCTATTAATTTAATAGGACTGAGATTGTTTCCCATAACACACTGCTCCATTACTTCCTTGTAAAAAATAATCATGTGGTTTTTTTGCAGGTTACATGCAGTCCTCAGGATTTTGTAATTTCATTGGAAGATGCCTACAATTATCAACTAAATTCAGGCTTAATTAGTTTATTAGCTTGTCCTGTAACTCTGCCTGCCCTTTAAAGGTTCAGCTTTTTTTCCAAATGTTGCCCGGAGTGTCATTTTGTACTTATTTCAATTTTGTGAATCCTTGGTGGCAAATTCTTCTTGGTTTTGAATCTAGTTTAAATAACTCTGCCTATATAGAACCTAGTTTTCTCTGTATAAAATATTGTACTGGCACCAATGTAAACAGAGCTGAAATGGCCAGCAGGCCACAGTGTAATAAATCAGGATGATTAGTCATCCTCCCGGGACACAGATGAGTCAGCTCAGGTCAGGACACTTCTGGGAAAACTAGATAGCTGGTAAATGTATTACCAGTTGACTATCAAAGTCCTTGTGCCATACCAGGAAATATCCCTGACTCGGGCAATTCTTCCCTTCCTGCAATGACAGAAGCAAACCAACTGCTTAACAACTCATTCTTCTTCCTTCTATTCCTTGCTACCAGTTTTGGCAAGCCAAACAAATTGTTTCTCCATGACATTCTCTGTATTTGTGGGCTAACAACAAAGCTTTTTATTAGATGAAATACTATCTGCAATGTAACATGCAGCCTTTTTTTCTTCTAGTAGACAAGAGGCAGGGTTACTTCATGATCTTTTAAAATTTATTTCTTTAATAATGCTTTACTGTCTTCTTAAATGAGGTCCAGATTGTAATTTCAGAATAAAGCAGGAGCATTTACTTTTACTGTACCACATTCTACCATGATGCACAGAAATAAAGTCTGTGCTCCCACCTGATTAAAGATTACATAGTTTGCTGCATTACTGGGATGTGAAACAAAAAACCCACCTGTTCTCATCAGTATCTCTTCCTTTTCATACTGGTAGTTAAGGGGAGACTTGAAATGCCCTGCTGGGGCTGAGCACTGATGCCTCAAGGTAAAGATGTTTCTTAATCTAAGGTGGAAACATCCACAGCTCCTTTTTATTTTGATAGGCAGAGCTGATCAGCAGATCCACAAGGCCCTTTGCCTGCTTATTTTGTTTTTAAAAGTAACTACTCTCCAAATAAAACATAAACTCCTATCTTAGCATTTTTCATATCATCTTGTTTTAGACGTGTCTAGATATGCCACAAGCAGGGATGGCCTTGGTGATTTCTTCGTGACCTCACCAGGGATGAATTTACAAGGGAGTCTGCTAGTTCCTCTTCTCCCTGCCTTCTATCTGCCTGTGCCTATTAGCACTTCTCAGTATGACGTGTCAGCCAGGACCTGCTAAACATCACAGCTGGATCCAGGTCTGATCTAATCATTCGCTTCTGTCATTCATGCTGCTGAAGCTTTGAGCCATAACCTAACCTCATTCCAATGTGCTCTCTTTATCTTGTGTGTACCTATGTGTCAGAGGTATAGTACCATCCAGAGATTTGGGATGAGCAGAGCCGATGGGAGTGGAACTGTCTGGAAATGTTCCAGTGACGCCAAGGTCTACAAACACAGATCTGTTGAGTCTGAAATGTTTGGAATTACATGCATTTTTGCTGAATTGCTGCAGCTTTGCTAAAGAATATAATCTTGCATCTGGCATATGGCTATCCTGGGAACGTGATCTCAGTGCCTCTTGGAGCCTCAGATCTCAGGCTGACCTATAGTGGCCTGCCCTGCATCAGGAGGCATTGGAAATTCAGCAGAGGAGCAGCCCATCTTGGGGATGTGCTCTAGAAGGTGAATTCCTGGTGCTTGGTGCTGTTTCCAGCTTCGGAGCTGTAGATCTAACAGGTTCCAGATACTCACCCTCACATGTGTGAGTATATTCTTTGGCAAATGCCTGTACAGTGCCAAAACAAGGAACTGAACACATTTCTATTCCTACAGTGTGTGAGCTTCTTTGTATTTGTTTCTTCCAATTCCACCAGGACAGACGTTTATATAAAGAGTACTTGTGACTCAGAATTTTACCAGTAAATCGATATATTTCAGAATTTGTGTTCTGTGAGCCAATCAGTCTTAAAGTTTGCTTTTGAATGAAAGGCTCGTTTAACTTACCAACAAAATGTGAGTGGTGCACCTGTCCTCTCTTACAGTGAAGGAGTTGCAGCTGAAGATACATATCTGACATTTGTTTTGACTTTTTGCTGTTTGAGATGTAGTCCTATACGGTCTTTCATGATACATCTGAGAATTTTGCAATGTGTGGACAACTTGCAGACATGGAAAAAAAATCATCAAATGATTTAGTCAGATCCAGTCTGTACATGCAAGTGATATTCAGGTAATAAATAACTTTGTGCAAATAGATAAAATTATCTACAATGCAATATATTTGTATACATAGCCCTTCATTGCTCTTTTGGTCACTTATCTACCTTGGCCAGAACTGCACTTCCTAAACCTGTGAAAAACTTGAATTAGTTTCAGAAAAGAAAAGAAGTTTTTGTCACAAAAGAGTTTGATTATTCCACTCTGGTAGATCTCATGAAGGATTTGGTATTGCTGGCTTAGATAAGTGTGATTCTTAGGTTTTTCTGAGTGATCTTTTTGAAACTCAGTATTTAGAGAGCTTGGCAATGGGCACTTTACAAACCTTAAGGTAAGATATATGTCTTGTGGCCTGTCCAAGGCTCTGTTTCTTAGACTGGATGGGATTTGAAGCCTTTGAACAGACAAATCATGTATATGGCTCCTGGGAGATTCAGATGCTAAACTGATCCTCTCCTGATGATAAAGCTCAATTAAGTATCCCTTAAAGATTTTAAAATGTAGGCCTCAGTCCTGCAGTATATGGCACGTCAAGTCACTGGCTAAGGATTTACTTGAAAACAGGTGTCATCTAGCACATAACTCATGGCAGGATTGAACAGATTCTTCCTTATTTTGGTTTCTGTGAAGCTTTTACCTGAGAATAGGGAAAATCAGTGTTACAGCCATATGGATACTGTTTTCAATGGCATGAAAATCCTAGTGGTCTACAGAAATTGAATCTGACTGGTACTTTTGTCTGACTGAACAGTTATCACCTACAGTTTGGTGTGTTGGTTGTTTTTTTGTTTTTTTGTTTTTCTGTTGCTGCAGTTGTGAATAGGACTTTAGAAATATAAGCAATAATGACAATGCCACAGAGTATATGTCTGGAATGATCTCTTGGTCCTGTGGATTTTAATTTTAATTAAATTATTGTGGATTTTAGTTTGTTACATGGATCTTAACTCTATAAAAAATCCAGGTAAAAGTATGCTTCTGGCTTCACACATCTCTTTCGGACTCATTTCTTGCAAACAGAACTGCGCTATTAGAAGCCTCTTTTACAGAGAACTCTTTGTAGGATTAGGAGTGTAAGTAAGCTGTGACAGAAATGCCAGCTGTGACACAGGATTGCATGTCAGTGCTCTGGGAAGATGGCAAAAGAGCCCAGTTCCTGTGCGGCGCTTCTCATCCATAGATTTTGAGGACTTCAGTGTCATTTTACGGTGATATCCTAAGGTTACTCGGCAGATAAGTGACACAGCTGGGAATGAAGTCCAGGTGTCTTGAGCCCCAGTCCACTGCTCCATCCATCCTGCCTCCAAAGAAGCAATGTTTGCAAAGAGCTGTAGGAAATGCCCGATTTGCCTGTGTTTCACCCCAGGAATGGAATGCTGGATCAGCAGTATTTATTTTCTTATCTTGATCCCCCTAATTTTTACTTTTTAAAGACCTTTCTCTGTGACAGACCCTCTTGCAAACTCAAAACATGTTGCTGGTAGAACTTAAAGAATGTCTTGCAAGTTACTGATGCTTGTAAAATGGTGATTCCCAAGCTTTGCCTGTGGAGCTTGGAAAATTATGGTGGGAGGAACCGATCTCCTGGCAGTGTGTCAGCTGGGGTCCTGTGTGCCGCTCCAATCCCACCAATGGCTGGATTTGAGAGTAAAGCACAGCTGGTCCTGCCTCTGCCCTGCGCCGGATTTTACCCCATTGCCCTTGCTCTGAATTTAATGGGTTTAAAGATGCAAACTCACTGTGTGTTTCTCAGTCTGGAGCTAAACGGATTGCCGCACTTAAAAGCCCCACCACCCATTGCTACAAATCTATTAAATATCTCCAGTTAACCATATAACCTCCTGCTTCAGCAGCTGAGCATGTAAATTCCTGTGACCAAATAGCTCCACAGTTAACTGCTTTCACATGTGCTCCCACCGTGCACATCTCAAGAGGTGAAATCCTAGCCCGGCTTCGCCCCATGGGCAGCCAGCCGTTGACCAGGACATGTCTGTTTTAGGTGTCAGATGGGGCACCCTGGAGCCTTACTCTTCATGGCGACCAGGGAGTGGGGCAGACGGTGAGTGGGCAGAGGCAGCCCAGGTGACAGTGAGACCTCTGGCTTGCCCTTCTCCTCCTCTCCCCCTGGACTAAGAGCTGGTGGCTGCTGTGGGAGGCCAGACTTGTTGCCAGGCTTTCCCAGGACCTGATTCTGCTGGAGCTGGGTGATAAGGATTCACGGTGGCGAAACCAGGCATGGCTCGGTGTGCTCTGGGGTGCTCTCTCCTGCAACCACACCACACTTATGGGAGGGGGAACTGCTTTTCTTCTCCTACCTCCCAGGCTGCAGAGAGGTTTTTGTTCAAAGTGAAACAATGCATACCTGGGCAGAAAGCACTGTGGCAGCTCTGAGGGGCAAACAGTTTCCCCAGCTGCCCCCAGGCTGGTGTCTGTGGCTCTGCCACCCTGGGGCCGTGCTCTGCGTGCGTGCCATGGCGGGGCAGTGGGGCACGGGGCCAGCCTGGCGGTGAGTGCCTGGCCTGCCGAGGTACACAGGGCAGCAGTGCTGTAAGTAACCAGCCATGTTAAAAACAAAAGGGCCGCATCCCCCTGAGTCTGGCAGCGGGGGCCAGAGAGCCCTCTGTGAAAGGCAGCGGTTAATTTGAAACACAGGCGAAAATCACTGCAACGCTGGGAGCGTGTTTGCCTTGGCTGCTCCCAGCCCCACGCTGCAGCACCGAGCGGGCCCCTGGCCGCCGGCCAGGCTGTAATATTTCCTTTCGCTGTTGTTCATAAAGGCATTCAGGAAAACAATTGAGTGCAATGAGGGCCTTACCCTTCCGGCGGGTGCGTGCCTCTGGCCAGCAGGGCCCGGGCGGTGGGGACCCTGCCTGGCCTGGGGGCAGCGGTGGGACCTGGGGCCATGGCGGGCCTGGCCTGCGCTGAGGGAGCTGCCTTCTGAAAGCTGCTTCTCCCACCCCTCGAGGCACAACGGGATTTCTCCCGGAAAACAAAAGGAAATGTCACAGCCATATTTTGGTGTGGGGGTTGCCGGCATGCAGTTTAAAAGGATTTAATGATGCAAGAGCTGTGGCTTTTTAAAGTGCCCGGATAGCAGGGGCTGCACACCCCCAGCACCCGCAGCTGCAGCCCCGTGAAGATGATGGTGTGGTTTTCCTCTGTGGAAGGAGGAGGAATACATTGCGGTGCTACAAGGTACCCTGGTAGCTGGGTCTGCCTGAGATGCGGTGTTGAATGAATTGCTTTAAAATAAAAAAGCCACTCACCTCACACTGTTATTTATATGGGTATAAAGTCTGTGCATGAAGCAGGCCTCAGGCTACCCAGGATGTCAGCTATGCAAAGGAAATCATATGGAACATAGACTAATAAGGACAGAAATGCTCAAATTACATGCCGTTTGTATTACCTGGGGCATGGCAGCAATAAACATGAACACAAGGGAAGCTTGGCAAGTCTCTCCCTTCTTGTACATGTACAACCACACCAATTGTAATGGAGCCAGCCAGGTGCTGGGAATGCCCCTTCACAGCTCAGGGAAGCTCTGAGTCTGCTTGAGACCTTGCAGGATCCTGGCTCTTAGTATCCAGCACTTGCTGAAGTATTGAAAAGCTACTGATTTAGGGACAGTGGCTTGATGTCCTTACATAAATTGGGACAGGCCTATCGAGGCCATGTTTATGCTTGTTTTAATAGCCCTGGTTTACTGCTGGAGGTGAGTCCTTGGTGTATCTTTGACAGGACAAATCAAAACACCTGGTGGCCTTAGTCTGATGGATTTAATGGAAAGTGAGGTCAGGAAATCCTAGATGGATGACAGGATCTAAGAGTCTGATGTTTCACATCTGGGATGGCCAACTGGTGGTCCAGGAATTGAACCAGGCCACAGCATGGTTTTTTTCTGCATTGGGAATGCTAGCCAGTTCACATGAATGCTTCAAGGGGCTCAGGAGGAGATGTGTTGTGTTCTACCTCTTTCTAAAGACTAGCAAGCTAGGAGTGTGATGGTTTTAATCTACTGTAGTGTAGCCCAAACATGTTCTCTGGTGTTCTTGCCTGCTGACTCTTTAGCTGGACACAGAAGTTCTTCTCCCTGCACAAGTTGACCATCCATGCTTTAGACAATGAGAAGAGAGAGAGGGGCTGTCTGCATCCCAGTCACCCTGCCTCTGCCAACTAAGGCACTAGCAGCCAAAGCTGTAGCTAGGTAAGCTAAGGCAGAAGGGGATAATCAGTAGTAGGAGGGAATTGTGTAGGGCAGAGGACTCAAGGGCTTTGTGATCACCTCTGCGGAGCTTGTTCAACTAAACTTTCTGGTGTCCCAACTCTACAGAGCATTTTTTTATTACAGTGACCTTACATTTATGGTTTTTTCCAGGTCATTTGGGCCTTGTTTGAAACCATGCCGTTCAAAACAAACAAACTTCAAAAAGAGAATCAATACCTTAGGTGGCAGAGTTCATAGAATTCAGAGCCTCAGGTGAACAAGATGAATGGTGTTTCAACGCATGTGAATTTGTTGAGGAGAATGGTGCTGGGGAGTCACTGAGATTTTTATCCTGGACTTTAGGAGGAGCTGAGATATGTCTGTCCTGAGCTTCCTTGCAAATCTGAGCTTGTGGGCCAAATTGGGCATAAACATGTTACGACACGTTCCTAATGCCAGGGTAATTCCATGTGGGCAAGGACAGGCTCCAGAACTCCAGCAGGGTTCATCAACCCCTGCTAGTGTCACAGGGAGAAGTGCCCACCTTGACTCAGTGCAGCCCAGAGAAGCTGGGCAGCCAGGAAAGAAGCTGCTGCCTGGGCTGGAATATATTAGTGAAAAATGGATTTAGAAACCTTGGCTGCAGCATGTTTTCTGGCCTCTTCCTGGCTCCCCCCACGGCAGCTAGTGCCTGCTATCTTGCTCTAGGGAAATAACTGCTTATTGGGTGAAGCCTTGAGCATGCTGACGTGGCACTTTAACTGTTGTTGCAGCTTGAGTTCTTCAGTTTAGGGATCAAATTTAAAGGTGTCTCCTTGTTCACTAGGCAGGAATACTGAAACTATAACTTTGAATCATTAAGTGATGTCTCTTGTCAGAATCCTGTTGGGATTGGGTTGTGCACAAATGACTACTGTGAATAGAATAAGCTTTTTCTTTTGGGCTAATGCTCACCTGACATCTTATTACAGGAATTTGTATTGGAAGGACCGTAGCCTTAAGGGCAGGTGCACTGCTTATACAGGAGAGCATCAATTTTTTCAGCGCAGTTGACAAGCCATTTGGCATATTGCAGCCTGAGTAAATTTTTATTCTGATTTTAATGACATTTGAAAAGAACTTGAACTGTTTTGAACTGAGTTCCTTTCTAAATGCATTCTAAATGTTTTTATTTTTTTCTTTTTTTTACATACACCCCAAATTCAGCTGATCCTTTTAACGTGAAAAGTTTGTGTGAGACCATTGGGCTGCTCCCACTGTCTACAAAATGAGTGTTGGTTGCTTTTTTCTTTAATGCCAGCAATTGAATTATACTATTTTATGTTTCAAGACTATTCTGGCAGGGGAGGGGCTTGAAAATTTACATGTAAAAGTCATCAACAAATAGTCCCAAGAGCACAAGCTGCAATTTTCAGGTGCATTTTTCTTCTTCTACAGCAGAGGCAAGTGGCAGGTATATGCTACCTCGAGCAAAAAAATGACACAGTTGTGGTTGCTGTTCAGACTGGAGAGGGATGGACTGCATGTTTCTCTTTTGGGCAGAACAGTTGTATCTCACATCTAGCAATACCAACAGGGAGTTTTAAAAAGCAGTCTCCCCTTAGTGTCACACCTTATCATATTTGAAGAAACACTAGGAACTCTGTTTCAGTTACAGTGAGTCTGTAACATTCCTTTATCTCTGTGAAGTCTTACGTTTTCCTTGAAGTTGTGGCAGCACATGAAATGGACTTCGTTTTGGAGTTATAAACACTGAATTCAAATTTTATCACTTCTTGGAGCCTAACAGAGCACTAGGTTTGTGATTTTATTCACAAAGCTATGGATCATTGCAAATTGCTTCCTACTATTTGACAGCTTCCTTTTTAGAAATTTCAACACTCCAGCTATCTGCCTTCAGCAGTGTATGATTCTAATCACTGCTATGATTTCATAATCCCCCTGTAATTCAGCAAACATTCCAGATTATCAACATATGTGTTTTGTACTTTGGGAGAGCACAGTGCAGCAAAATTTTCCTGTTGTCAGGCTTTTAGGTTTTGTAGCTGAAAAGTGCGTATTGTTAACCAGGGGTAATTTCTTAGATATAGTTTATAAATATATGTAACTATTTTGGGTTGTAGAGATGACATTCCCTTCAATGAATGTAAGAAGTAAAGCTGCAGAGTTTAAAGCCAAATTCAGCAGGAAGAAAGAAAATTACTTCCATATATCTTCTGTATGTCATTAAATGGAAAATGAGATAATTCTTCCGTACATCTGAAAACTAAATAAAGAGGTCTATTCTCCTCTCAGTTTCTGTGGATAACTTCAGCTAATTTTTGTGGCAGTTATACATGTTGATGGGAGAAAAGATGCCACAAGTAGGATGATATGGTATACATATATTACTAAATAAAATGCTTTTTTTACGTAGGATAATCCGTCTTTGTTCCAGATATATGTATGCATTCTTCTTACAGCAAGTATTTCAGTTGTCAGGATGACTTGATACATTTGTTCTTTGATGTCAAATTCAGTTGCATCACTGTGGAATGGTTGCTACAGAAACCCCAGCCCAGTTTTTAAATGTATTGAGTTCACTCCTTTTCACTTAAAGAAGCTGGATTTGATTTCTTTCCTGTAAAGAAGTTCATAGTAAAATGGGTGAAACCTCTAAAACTGCAGCAATAATCATGGCAAAAATACCCAGATAGTGAGATCAGAGACAATAAGGAAAAAAGCAATTTAAAGTCCAACAAACAAAGTCTATCTCTTGATAAAATGCTCCCCATTGTAATTGAAACCAGAGCTAAATTAGATCAATACCAAAATATTAAAGTGTGCCAAACCTGTTTTCTGTAGGCTTTGCTATAATTGGATTCTGATGCAAGAGATAGCTTAAGTAGGCAAAGTCTGTTGACTCAAGACCATGATTATTCATAGAAAAAGAGCTTCCTGCTAAGGTATACAGTACTTTTATCTGGTGTTTCTTGAAGAATTAATACATTTCTATCCTTCCCTTCCATGCTGATGCATTTGAAGTCTGTATCTTGCCTACAGTAAATCTCTGTCTTGCTTAACAAGAAACTATTTTACTGTATAAGCAAGTCATATTGACAACAGATTTAACCCAGACAACTCAGCTTTATTCAATCAGAAGAATGCTGGCCTGGTTTCAGGTTTCTGGGATACAGGCACAAATGGACATGCCCCAAGTAGAATCTGCTTGTTTTCCCATGAATGCACCTAGTAGGAGGTCAAATAAAAATAAATATTTTGGCTGTTTAGAACAAGATAGATTACTGGAGTATTTGTGATTCAGGCTGGAAATGTGATTACAACAAGCAGAGGTAGCACCAGAAATATATTCTGTTGAGAGTAAAAAAAAAAAAAAAGCATTGTTTTCTCTCTCTCTGCTTAAACTGTGGTTATTCCTTGTCTTCACTAATCAGATTTATGAGAATAACCACATGTATCTTAATGCCCCTCACCCTTTGTAGAAGTCATTCCGTTAAGGAGTTAAGGAAAAATAGCCATTTGTGTAGGATTTTTTTAATGTAGGTGTAACTTATGCAAAGGAGTAGTTTATGGACTTCCCCTGTGATAGTAAGAATATATCAATTTAGATCCAGTGTACCAGGGGCCTCAGATTCTCTGTGGAGTTCCACCAAACAATGGAATAAATTGTGCAAGGGCAATTTGTCCCTAATGTTTTTGGCTATTTGATTTTGTTGAGGTTTTGCCGGTACTATTTAGATATTCACTGTAATTTATACTGCAGTGTAAAAAAGCCCTGCATATTTGCCTGCAGGGGAGTGAGTGCTCACTGAAACAATCCTTTGAACATAATAAAAATGAAATCCCCAGGTAATAAAAAAAATCCCCGGCTTTTATGAATAATGCATTTGTGGGGGGGAGGAAGTGCTTTTCAGATTTATTCCCCCCTCTGCCCCCCACGCACTCGACCTGTTGGCAGAAAAAAACCTCTAGATTGGGAATGGGTTCCTACATTAAGAATGTGTTCTCAGGCTTTTTTTTTAAGGTCCTGGCCTAAATGCTGCAACACAAGGAGACAGTAAATACTGGTAATTCTGATTTATTTGTTTGTTTGTTTGTTTGTTTTTAAAGTCTGTGGATGTCTTCCCCTGTGTATTGACCATCTGGTTGTGGGTTAGACTGTTTGGGATATGCCTGGCATGCTGAAAAGCAGCACAAAATTGCAAAGTGGTTGGAGGCCCATTGACGATGGTTTGTTTGGGGTCCTCAGTGAGCTTTGACAGAGAGCAGGTGTTGTGATGATAAATTCAGGATGGGGTTGAGGATTTCTCTCTTCAGCTGGTAAGTGTGTGGGAAATGCTGGAGGCACATTGTAAAAATAAATAGTAGTTATTCAGGAGACACTGAGATGGAAACACTTTTGTGTCACAGTCTCAATGGAAAAGCTGTTCGAGGATTTTAATGGATTTTGCCCTATAGCAGTGGTTTGAGTTCATCATAGGAGGGTCCAGACTCAGGTCTGAATTATGGCTGTTGAGCTTAAGTGAGACTTCAAAAATTGAGTTTGAGTACGGTTCCCATGAACAAGTGTCCCAGTCATGAAAATTACAGCAATACCTATCGGCAGCGCAAAGCCTGTGCTCCACGGCCACTGCAGGAATCCCATTCTTTCTCCATCATTTCATCAAGTGACTTGGACAAGCTGTTGGTTTCCAGTTCTCTCTCTCACTGAGATAATTGCTTTATAGGATGGAAGAAAAGAAAAAAAGCTGAGAGTTTCCAAAGGAGGATACTGGAGGAAATTTCCCTAATGTGTGTGAGGGTTGTACAACAGGCAGTAGAGAATCAGTTCTCTCAGGGTTCAGTTTCTAGGAGTCTCAGCGGATGTGGCGCTCTTACAGCCAGTTAAACTTTGAATAATCCTTTCAGGAATAAAATATATTTTCTGTGACTATGATGTTGCCAAATCATTTTAAGTTGCCAAAATCTGTTTTGGAAGGACTTGAGGAAACCACAGCTGGGAATTGTGTCACAGATATAAAATGAGATTTATTTACTCTTCTACATCCAACACTGAAATAATAAGGAAGACAGGAACAGATGAAAGAAACATTTGCTTTTTACAGATTTTCTTTTCTTTCCTTTTTTTTTTTTATTTAATATACTTTTTATAGAGTTTCTGTAGCAAATCTGCATTTACAACAGGGACTTAATGCTCTTCTCACTAAGGTCATTGGCCAAATGAGTACTAGGAATGATTCTAGTGATGCATTTTATGTTTTGGGGGTAGGGAGGAGAGTGCATTTGTTTCGGGACTCAGCAGCATCTTGACGATTTCAAAGCACCATGTTCAGTTTGCAAGCCTGTTTCCAGGCCCATGTTTACTGATGCTCTTCTTTGCACACTTGTTCTGCTTTCTACTTACCTTGTTGCCCAATATCACAATTCAAGTGGGGCCCAGGAACTGATTAATGCTTCAACAAATAATGATTTTATCACTACAATTTTTACGTGCTATAAAACGCTTATGTATTTTGTTGGTTGCAAGGATTCTTGCTTCTGCTAGGAGTGTTTGTGGACTGCCTGTATTTCAGCCTTCTCTCTTGGACATGCTTTGGAACTGTAGCTGTATAGAAATCTTTCAGGTTTTGCTTGGACATTATACCCAATATAGACCCACTCCTGCAGTTCTGTCCCCACGGTTCCTAATTTTTTCAGGGTAAATGAAAAAGAATCAGAACTTTTTATAAGTCCTTACCTTTGCTATTACTTGTATTTGCATAACTGACAAAATTACAGAGAGAGGAGTA
This sequence comes from Limnodromus scolopaceus, assembly GCA_028565335.1. NCBI lineage: Eukaryota > Metazoa > Chordata > Aves > Charadriiformes > Scolopacidae > Limnodromus > Limnodromus scolopaceus. Next base: position 18,971,287 of record JAOXNO010000052.1, read on the forward strand.
TATGGTATGCTCTCTTCTGCTTTTCCTTATTTAATTTACTGAGAGATACATTAGCAAGAAATCTCTCTTCTATTCTGGTGCAGGCAGGAGCTTTCATAGATCAGAAATGATAAAGAATATTATAATAATGGGAATCTGAAAATACAATAGAGCTGAGTACATGTGTGTGTGCATACATGCTGTCATTGTATTTGTGTTTCTAAAAGTGTTAGGCCAATAAATTTTGTGTTCTGTTAATATGAATTATTTATTAAAATACTCTTGTTTTGCATCAAATGAAACATATTAGAATGCGATGACTTTTTTTCCTCAAATGAATGCCCATTAAAAAATTGCACTTAATTTATTTTTGAGTAACTGATTTAACCATTTGACAGGTATCTACTTTATAAGCAGCAACAGACAGGGGAGAAAAAAATGAGACAGAGCAGAGATAAGAAGAAACTGCTAATTCTTATAGGTTCCATACCACTGGAAAAGCAATATAGAGAGCAGTTTTATAGCAGAATGTAGAGACAGCAGTAGCATGATAAAGAAACTGGAATATGAGGAAAAGTATTTTAAACAATGAAGATGTTTTTAAGGACTTCTTAAGAAGCAGTAGAATTCTTGAAGGGTACAGCATGGAGTCCTTTGTAGGACTGAGGCTTTAGGATTGTATAGTTTCAAACATTGCGACTGGGATTTGAAGAGCACTCTTCTTACCAAAAGGCTTGCTTATATTCTACAGTTATTAGAAAATGCCCAAATTTGGCAAATTTGAGAGAAAGGAGACAAAATTAGGCAGGGGAAGACTGGCATGACTGAAATGATCTAGTTCGCCTGGTATCTTTACAACCCATTCAGATGTTTATGGTAGGATTTGTGTGAGCAAGTGTATAATCCCTGAGGCAATCAGTTCTGTAACTGCTGCCTAAGATGCACTTACCACCATTTCAGTAAAGTTCCATCTGTTTCTGCTGGGGGTGATTTTGCCCTGTTTTATGGACAGCTATTCCAACAGTTCTGAATGACCTTATTGGGGATGTAGGTGGTGTTATCAACACTTGTGTCAAACGTTTTTAAGAGAAAAATATTTTACAGACAGGGGAGCAATGTTTCCACATTACCATGCTGCAGACTGATATGCACTGAAGGCTAGACCATCCAGTCCATCTTCCTGGAATGAATGCATGGTTACTCCATTTCAGCTGATCCTCTCATGTGGCAAAGGTGTGTATGTAGCTCCAACATTAAAAAAGCAAATTAATCTAACATTTTAGCTCATAATGCATATGCAGCTTCTTTAGGCACTGCAGGCTTTGGAACTCTGAGTATTTCCACTGAGTGCAGCTCAATTTTTCCTCAGGTTTGGCACAACTGTGGCTCTGTGTGAAATTGAGTGCCTCAGTGTTATTCTGAGGTGGATTAAGCACTTGCTATCAACCAAATACTGAGTCTAGAATATTTATTGCTTTTTTAAGCACCAAGTCCTCATGGAGAGTTTGGGGCTTCTCTTTCTTGTCTTAGCTTTAGAAAACAGAACCTTAAAAGAACAGAGACTAAACTTTCATGATGCTCTTCTGGGAAGGCCAGTGTTTCCTAAGAAGGTTTACTACAAGACCAGGTTTTGTTGTTGCTTGCAATCCTTGCCTTATACCCACTACAAATGTTAAGACATGCCTTGTATTCTTTTTGAGAGAGATGAGAGTTAAAGGAGACTTGAACTATTTCATTGCTGCTTTGGCAATCTCAGTAGACCCAGTTTGGTATCTTGCTATTTACACATGCTTGCAGCAAAGGTGTTTAGCTCTTTTTTAAACCACATAATGGATTCCTTGTTGTGATTTTGTAAATTGATTTTTCAGTAAAGTTCTGAGCTTTATTGTATTCATGACTTTACTAGATGCCAAAGAGAGCAATTCTCCAAACTGAGGCTTTAGATGTAAAATACTAACAAATTCCTTGCTGGACCTTATACGTCTCCTGACAGAGTACTCCATGTTCCTATTCCTTATGGTACTGAGTTAAAAGATCTTGGATAAATAACTTGTCTGCTGTTCTCACATTTTAAATTAACTCCTTGTTAGTATAATCAGCAGCAGCTCCTCCTGTAGTTTTGGAGTCTCTTCTTGCTACCACATATCATTGGCTTCTGTATGACTTGAAATTCCCTTGGAAAATGCTTGTTTCTGTGATGCTGTTTCTTTCCTCTAACCGAAGAGATCCGTGAATAGTCCTATGAATACTGTATGTTTTAACTGGCTTTTTTCTTGGGTTGATGATAGGAATCAGTTGCCTTCACTTGCTTCTCACTTGCTTTTCTGTTCTTTGAATCCTTCTTACTTAGTGCTGTTACAGCATGTTAGGTCTTAAATATTTTAATATCTCCTGAAAAATTATCACCTTCTGGTTCTGTTGTACTTACTGTTGGCGTCCTAGGAAATGTTGGAAGAGGCACTCAGACTCAGATATTGAAGTAGATTTCCTACGAGGTTTGTAACACTTTTTTGAATACAATTCAGAGGAAATTTTTTTCTTGTGCTATTGATATTTGTGGAAGAGATATTATTAGTGTTATTAGATACTATGTAGCAGGTCTTTCATACATGCAAAAAGTGTGAAAAAAATAAAACTAAAACCCACTGTACCCAAGACTTAACACTTGACATTATTTAGTTTTAGGAATAAAACAAATTTTGTTGCTAAGAAAGCATGCTAAAAAAGACTTTGAAGCTAGTAAATTCCACTCTTTATTTTATGTATCTGTATTATAAATCAGTGTTATTTGGTAATTTTTAGAAGATGTTTGCATCTACACTAACAATTTTATATGATGCTTCAGCTGAATATGTCTTAAATGGTGAACTAATAAAGTGGTTTTAAATGGAAATTGAAATTAGGTCTTTGAAGAAAATTACAGTGATTATCTCTAATACTTTAGTAAGTTAAATAAATATTTGCTTACAGAAATATCTACAGGATAGAAGAATTTTCCAAACAGTTTCAGAAATACCTGTCTGCCTTGCAACACATTCAGGGCCTTCGATTGTTTCTTACAGCACAGAAAATTCAGCCTTGCCCAGAGGATGAAAACAGGTCAGTATCCGAAACATTGTCCAGGAATGAGTAAGTCCTTCTCATGATCTGTAGAGAGACTGTCTTGGAGGCTGAAAATCTGGGAGAAAAATTGACATTTCTAAGCTCTGGAAGCTTGATTATTCTAGAGTTACTTGCAAAGGAAATTCTGTCATTTAAAAACAAAGAAATCCCAGTGGAGCTTAATTTCACATTTTGTAAATGGACTGTGCAACTGTGTTTATGAAAACACAGAGACTGTGCAATGCTCTCATATTCTATTATTTCGTAAGGGTAAGAGATCATTGCTAGCAGTTTTCAGGGGTTTTCCTCTTCAGCCGTAGAGACTGTTTGCTTGAAGGGTAGGAAAGCAGGCAGAAAAGACTGCAAGTCTCTTAAAAAACCCCATCTCATCAAACTTGTTAATTATACTGCTCTTTCTATAGCCTTGCTTCCTTACTATCTCTAAAGGTGATCTTCAGTTTGCAGTAGCAGCTCCTTTCAAGGTCTGTGTTGGTGTAAAGTCTGTGTGGAATAGCAGCTCTCAGTGGTCAAAGGGTACTTTCAACCCCGCTTGCTGGCATGTAGCTAGTATGACATTGAAATGAGGTAGCCAGCAAGATGATGAAGGATCACAAAGGGTGGGATGTGTCAGTTCTGAAATTGCAGTTTGCAGCACATTTTCTCAGAGGGAATATGCCAGTGATATGGAGGCCTTTGCCCCGGGGAAGGATGCTGTTCCCCACCTCTGTACTGCTGACAAGGAATTTTTCTCACTGTTCTCATGCTGCAATGATATTGTGCCTTTTCACTGGAAGTTGTGTTGAAGTGTTGATGATTTTTTTGTCTTTCTTTGTAAAACTTAGTGGCTTGCATAATTTTAACTGAAGTCAAATCCTAGCTATAAGTGGCCACCATGGCATGAGGATGCCTCTTCACGGAGAGGACGGCTAGGACAGAACTGCAACTGGCAATCGCGCTCTCTCATGTGTCCTAAAGCTGTGTTGACCTGCCTGTTTGGCTTTTGGGGAAAGTGAGTATGCAAGCTTGTCTGAGATATGACAGCCCAATAAGCCAGTGTTCCAAATGAAGAAAGTTGTGTCCAGATTAACACAGGGATGTTTTAGATAGAAAAGTTGTGGATGGAGAAACTTTTTTCCTTCATATGGTAGCAAAAGTCAAAAGGTACATAATCTCAAAGCCTAATTCCTGTGTCTGGTGTAGTTAGTAGGACAGGGAAACCCAGAGCTTGGGTACTCTGGAATACAAAAGGAACAGTGCTATGTCCTGGGGATGAGAGAAACTTCTGGATGGAGGAGCAGGGAGACATGGATTCATGGATTTGACAGAGTTGGAAGGAACCTCTAGAGATCATCTAGTCCACCTCACCTGCTAAAGCAGGATTGCCCAGAGCACATTACTCAGGACTGCATCCAGGCGGGTCTTGAAAATCTCCAGAGAAGGGGACTCCACAACCTCCCTGAGCAGCCTGTTCCAGGGCTCTGTCACCCTCACCGTAAAGAAGTTCTTCCTCGTATTTGAGTGAAACTTCCCATGTTCCAGCTTATGCCCGTTGCCCCTTGTCCTATCACTGGAAACCATTGAAAAGAGTCTGACTCCATCACCCTTCAAACCACCCTTTAGGAACTTGTAAACATAGATGAGGTCTCCCCTCAGCCTTCTCTTCTCCAGGCTAAAGAGCCCCAGCTC
>JAOXNO010000052.1:18976153-19011688 GCA_028565335.1 Limnodromus scolopaceus
ACCACTTCTAATAACTTCTTTATCTTCAATGTGTTTGGAGATGACATCCAGAATGAGTCGCTCCATTATTTTCCCAGGGACAGAGGTGAGACTAATTGGCCTGTAGTTCCCTGGGTCCTCCTTTTTGCCCTTTTTGTAGACTGGTGTGATATTTACCTTCCTCCAGTCCTCAGGCACTTCTCCTGTTCTCCAAGATGTCTCATAAATGATGGAGAGTGGCTCAGCGATAACATCTGCCAGTTCTCTCAGAACTTGTGTGTGCATCCCATCAGCGCCCATAGACTTACGTAGGATGTCTAGTTTGGCCAAATGGTCTCTAACCCAATCCTCACCAACAGAGGGAAAGTCTACAAAAGAGGGAATGCCTTCTTTGCTTCGGTCTTCACTGCCGAAGCTGCCCCTCATGAGTCTCAGACCCTGGAGACACAGGAAAAGAGAGGTGGTAAATGAAGGTGCGGATCTGTAAGAAACATCGTGATGATTTGTATGTTAATATTGAGTTTTGACTTTTCAAGGCTACCAGCTGTTGTTTGTAGAATAACTGTGGTGGGTGTGTTGGTCAATATATGCCCTGTTTGGGCAGAAGGATGAGAAGGTGGAATACTTCCTTCCCCTGCCACTCTTGAGAAGGCTCAAGTATAAAAAGAATCCTTGGGGAAGTGTGCAGTGGCAGTAGGGAATTATAAAGCGTGAGAAAAGCAGGGAATAGTACTGCCCCCATCACCAGAGGTGCCTGACATCAGTAGTCACGTGCAGCAGCCTGGTCAACACTCCTCTCCCACCTCTGCAGCATGCGTGCAGCTCGCCCCGGCCCCCACCTCTGCCAGGGTGGGCCAGGGCTCTGCCAGGGCTCGCAGTGGAGGCCTCGGTCCCAGGCAAGGGGCTGGATGCCCCGTGTGGTCCAGCACTGGTGTGTGAGTGTGGTTGTATGTGTGGTTGGAGGGTGGGGATGGAAGATGCTCATCTTCTCTATATTTCTTCCCCCTTGTGTACGCGAGTGTAGAGCCTCTTAATTCTTACACCTGATAAAACTAGAGAGATTTATATGCAAGGGATAAGATCAGCTGGTCATGGTTGCAAACACATGGAATTTATAATAAATAATGAGCCTATTTAACCAAGCAGGAAACAACTGGCTCATAATAGAGTGCACTGCACACTGATTATAGGAGAGCTGGAAAATCCAAGTTGTGGAAAACCAGTGTAATTCCGAATAAATAGAGAGACTGGTGAAGTCCTGTGCTCTTTCAGAACCTAGGTTCTACAAAATTTTGAAGCTGAGGTTTTCTACTTCTACATTTAATTGACCCATCTGATCTTCTTACTTACTCTCCCTTCATTGTGCAGCTGTTAATATGTCTCCCAGCTCCCAGAAGAGTGCACAAAGGGCACTTCTTTTTTGTACACTCAGCTTTCCAGACACATGCTTTACAACATGAGCACCTGTGTATACCCAAGTGCTGTCTTCCCTCTCCTGCACACACAGATGTCATGCTCAGAAAGTGCACTTGATGAGTTTGTGCTGCAGTATAGCATGGAACCAAATGAAGGCAGCTTTTGGAAAGCTTGATGCAAGAGTATCTCCCCGCAGCTCTGACGTGCCTTGGAAAGTGGATGGAGTTTTTCACTTCATTACTGAGGGCCCATTGTGCCCAGCTAGTTGAAATCAGTGGCAGTTTTTTGCTGGACTTACCGGACTGGTTCTCTCTCCTCCTCCCATCCCTCGCTTTGGTCTCCCTATAATTGAGGGGGAGATAGCTATGGTCCTATGTGTAATGTAATGTGAGTGCCTGTTGCAGCTATTCTGTTTGCCAACATTGTGTCTATTCACCACCTATGAGAACTCTGTAAAACAGGTAACAGAAAGCTCCACCTAAACTTCCAGGACATGTCTTCTTCCTAGTGGGAGTGCAAGGAAAGGCCTTGCTCTTCTGAGAGTGTCACTTATCTGCCTGTTAGAAATAGGAGGTGTTTATTTCTCAGACTTTTGTTTTTCTGGCAAAGTTGGTTAAAATTGGCCAATGGCTTCAGAAGTTACTGGAGGAGAGGGAATTTATAATCAGACACAGACAAGCTGGCTTTATATGACTGTGAGCCTCATTTCTTTAGGAAACCATGGTAAAATATGTGGATAAAGTTGCAGTAATATTAAGGTTAGAGTTCGTGCTGGCCGGTATTTCTCCCTCAATTTTTCTAGCATGACGGTGTTAGTCAGCCTGGAGCTTTTTGAAACTTTTTATTCCATATGCAGGAATTTTTCAAACCTAGGTTTTCTATCTTCCCTGATTTTTCCTTGCTGAACTTAATCATTAGGTTGGAAAAGTGAACACTAAAAATAGAGGAGTCTGTGTGGAAATGTTACTGTCTAGTTTTGGGGTTTTTTTTGGTAAAAAACTTAGTATTGGCAGAACTTTCTGATTCATTATGGTCCTAAAACAGCATTAAAGCTTTCTGGCTAGATAGATTCCTTCGTGGCTTACCAGGAGTCCCGATCGCCATGACAATGTTACTTGAGAAAGGAAACATGCTCTGCATCTTGGATTAGGGCTGCGTCCTGTATCAAGCACAGTCAGGGACAATGTTAACTATGTTCTCTCAATCTTATTATTTTTTTTTTTAATGAGGTCTGTTAGACTATAAGGTGGCTATAAGTACTCTAAAGACTTAAGTGACATAGACAGATGCATAAAGGAAAGAGATGGATTTTTTTCAAGGGGGAGAAAAAAGCACTACCTGACATCTGTAGATTTTGTTTGCAAGGTTGGAAGTAAGTACGGAATTGCCCACATAGGAATCGATTCCCAGCTTTTTGCTTGCCACAGCATATCAGGTAGGTACAGAAGGGATGAATGGAGAGGTACCTATGTGGTCACAGTTTCCTCATCAGGTTCAGTATATAGGGGAAAAGGCAATCCCTTTGTGTGAAGTGTAAACTTTAGCAGGCTTCGGCCTTGTATTTTGAATAATGGAATGATAGCAGATGTGGCAGGAGACATTCAGGCTTATTTGCTCCTATAAATGAAAAAGCTCTAACGGGGGAAAAAAAAAAAACCTTACCAGAATTAGCTAAAAAAAATGTGTCAGACAAAATTGTGCTTTGAATGCATTATAAGAGCTTACTGTTTTGCAGTGAGAAAAGACAGTCAGGTGTTGATAGCATGTAGGAGGCAAGAGCTGTTATTAGTGAGTGGGAAGAAACACATTGAGTGTGGTGTGGGAGTAGGGCAGATGGGAATGAATCTAGAGGCTTTTTTGGAATTACTCATATTCTGAATCATCTTCTTACAAACTTACTCTCAAAGCCTCCAGTGCAAAATGCCATCATCCTCCAAGGTCCCACAATATTGCCATGCTGAGCATGGCATTGAGAGGGATGTTGAGTCAGCTCTGTGTGCAATAGTAATATGAGATGTTCAGTGAGGAGTTTAAGTAACTACTTCAGCCAAGTAGGTTGTGAAAACAATACACAGGTGGGATGCATATCCATTAAATTCAAGCCCTCTGTCGGATGAAAAAATGGTAATATATTGTTATGAAGGTAGTTAGGAGTGTCCGTTCAGAACCATTAATGGAACAATTTCCATACTCATCCACTTGTGAATGCAAGGGCTTTGCTGCTGGGAGCCTAGCTGTGCATAATGCCTGGTGGGAGCCATAAAAGCATGTCTGAATGGCCTAAAATGTGCCTGGAAGTGTCTAATGAGAGAGCTGTTCCTTGGACTTGACATACACACTGTGTGCTCTGACTGGAGACATATGGTGATGGCATTATAAATCTGGTCCTGGCCCTGCAGACCATGGTTTTGCCTGCACCATCTTTTGAGAGGCACTGCAAGCTGTCTGTCCAGGCTCCAAACACCCGTAAAATGAAGGAAGCAACAAGAGATGGACTGAAGCCAGCAAGTTTGGTTCTGGAGGTGTAGGCACACCCAGACTTACACAAACGTGAGCATGTCGCAGTCTGAGAGTGAAAGCCCTGTGAAATGTGGCAGAGCTCCTAAACAAAGGGCTTGTACTTCTGACCATTTGTTGAAAATGTTACAGCTCAGCAGCCTAGGAAAAAACAACAGCAGTGGGACTTCCCCAGGACTCCCTGACCTCCTGGGCTGCACTGGGTGATTGTACGCTGAAGGCTCCTGATGGTTTATCACTGAGGCACAGGGTCCTGGGTTTGGATGAGGTCCTCTTGAATTACCTCTCTGATAGTATCTTTTTATCAATTGCCACCTTAACCTGCCACCATACAATAGGAAAGTTTTAGAAGGAAACCTGTTTAGAGACAGGTGTGTAGAGCAAGTGTATGACTTTCAACAAGCGTACTGTGCTTTTTATAGCATCATAGAATAGTTTGGGCTGGAAGGGACATTTAAAAGTCATTTAGTCCAAACCCCCTGCAATGAGCATGGACATCTTCAACTAGATCAGGTTGCTCAGAGCCTCATCCAACCTGACCTTGAATGTTTCCAGGGATGGGACACTTACCACCGCTCTGCACAACCTGTTCCAGTGTTTCACCACCCTCACTGTAAAAAATGTCTTCCTTATATCTAGTCTAAATCTTCCGTCTTTTAGTTTAAAACCATTACCCCTTGTCCTACCACAAGAGGCCCTGCTAAAAAGTTTGTCCCCATCTTTCTTATAAGCCCCCTTTAAGTACTAAAAGGGTGCTATAAGGTCTTCTCGGAGTCTTCTCCAGGCTGAACAACTCCAACTGTCTCAGCCTGTCCTCACAGGAGAGGTGCTCCAGCCCTCTGATCATCTTTCTGACCCTCCTCTGGACCCTCTTCAACAAGTCAATGTCTTTCCTGTGCTGAGAGCTCCAGAGCTGGGTGCAGAGCTCCAGGTGGGGTGTCACCAGAGAGGAGTAGAGGAGCAGAATCATCTCCCTTGGCCTGCTGGACACACTGCTTTTGATGCAACCCAGGATATGGTTGGCTTTCTGGGCTGCAAGTACACATCGTCAGCTCATGTCCAGCTTTTCATCCACCAGTACCCCCAAGTCCTTCTCGGCAGGACTGGTCTCAATCCCTTCATCCATATGCTCAGCTATGCCTTAAAACATGCTTGGCAATCTGGGGAATACAGTAGCAGCTGTGAGGTTGTTCTTCCTTTATCTTTTCCTGGCCTCTTCAGGAGGAGCAGTAGTAGTTGCTGGGTTAATGACTATCTTCTTTAGAAGCCCTACTTTAGGGCTGCACTGGGCCAGCTGCAGAGTTTCCCTTTTGGTCTTAAATGTAGGCGCATTCTTGGTGAACAGAAAATGCCAATAGAAGCAGATTGATAGAGAGCTCAACACAGTGAAGCCTGTTCTCTGGTCTTATCACAAATCTATTAATTTCTTCACTAATGGATTTTAATTCTGAACTTTTTTCGTCATATTATAAAAGAAAAGAATATATTATTTTACCAGACTATTGCTTGCAACTATACACCTTCCTGTTTGTTGTCTTTATTTGTTGCTGAACGTACTTGTAGATATATTTTTATTTACTGCTGCTTTTGTCTACTAGTCTAGTTTACTCCCAAAGGAATAAGGAAAATTTATTTTACAAATTTACATTTGAACTTACTAGCACACAGCAGTGGTTTTGCTTTTAGGTTTAAGGAATGGTAGTGAAAGGTATTTCCCGCAACACTTGTGAAATTTAAATGAAAACTAGTCTCTGCATTAAATTTTTATTGCACTTCATATGCAGTATTACATTTATTGCATATTCTTTCTGAGGCTTGTTATGATGGGTTTGTTCGGTATTTCCTGACCTTTCTCATTAATTTTGGCTCTGATACACACATTTATGTAACATTTATCTATCTAGCTATTAGCTAGCTAAACACTTATAGTTTGTTTCTAGGCAATTGTTGTCCTATCTGAACAATAATGGAAAAAAAAAGAAAAAAGAAGATGACAGGAAAATATATTTTCGTGTCCCAACTCTCAGGTGGCTGGAAAGGGGGAACAGGAGAGAGGAGGCAGAAAGGAAGGAAGAAAGTAATCAGTGAATAGTCATAACAGAGAGGTGAAAACACACATTTTAAAAAACCCAGTAAAAGCTGTGGATTCCTTCTGTGTTTTTCTGAAGCCCTGAAACAATTTAAAATATGAAAAACTTGGGCTAATTGAGAGCATTATATTGATTGGCCCCAATTTTCTTTCTTTCTTTGTTTTCAATCCAGCCTCTCTCATTATAACCTCTTTAAATAAATAAATAAAAATGCTATAAATATCTGAAAGATTCATTCTTATATAATAGCCCTTTCTTGCAGCAAAATTTATCATTATAACAATACTGTAGTAGTTTTGCTGGCAGAATCACAGCCAATCAAAGCTTTTACAATAATGGAACATTTCATGGTTTTGGAAATTAAATGTGTAACCATGGCACTGAAATGTCTCTTAAATCATATTTGGAGAAGTATTTTTCACCAAATGATTTTCACATTATCTCATTCCATCTGAATTTTATTTTCATCAAAATTACACCATTGATTTTTTTCCTTTTTTGTTTCTGCAGCAATTTTGCAATAGAACTTCCCATCTGCTTTCACTTTTTGTAAATTTGATCGTATTTGTTCAAGAAGCAGATCTAAACCTTATTTTATCATGAGGCATAATTTAACAGCTGACTAATGGACAAACTGTAAATTATGCTGTAAATAACTAGCATGCTAAGTTGCAGGAGTGAGTAATACTCTTATAAAAATTAGTAGCTGTACTAGTTTCAATCAATAAGAAAGAGGCTAATGGTGTCGTTGTTCCAAGACCTGGGATCAGCTCAGGGTGTGCAAATCCTCAGGAGTGTTACCTGTTGAAGAGTCATGGGAGCCAGGCATTTTTGAGTAAGAAAGTGTAGAAATCTGCAAGTGTTTGTTCTCTGTACATATAGAGTCTTTCCTGAGGTATTTGCATGCAGCTAGGAGCCATGCTTGGTACTGCACTAACACACAAGCTCATCTTTCCTATGAACCGTATCTGTCTCCTGTATAGGGGAACTTCATAAGCTTTGTTAGTAGAGCTGTCTGGACAGTTGGAAGGAAAGATAAAATAGAAACTGGAAAAGACAGAGAAAACAGAAATATGCAGAGGAGATAAAAATATATCTGTCGTATGACCACAGACTGAATTCTAACATCTAGCTCAGATGGAACATGTTTCCATTGGAGAACAGAGTCTTAGTAAAATCAATATTTGCAGAGAATTCACATGAATATATAGCTTTGAACAAAATGTTGAATGATGAAATGAAATAAAATCTCATCTTGGTTTTCATGTCTTGGTTACGAGAAAATGCTTCTCAGCTTCATAACTTTTGTTTATGTGAATTTTAATACATTTTGTGTGGATAAGAGCATATATGCATTTTATTTGCAGTTCAGTAACATTCAGAAAATGAAGTGAGAAAATTTAAACAAAACAGTCACTGATATCAAGGTGCATGGATTTTTGCAGACCTATGTCCAGTGGCTTGGGTGTAATTTGGGGTCCAGACACACTCAAGGTAGTTCCTGTTGGAAGGTAGGTGCAGGACACTAGACAGGATTGGTGTGAGATGGTTTTATGAAAATGATCCAAGTACATCAGAAGAGCAGTAGGGTTTATTAGTTTGGGCACAGGTTCACCAGAATGAGGGTCTTCTGGGCTGGTGCATCCACAGGCTGCTGTGTGAAATCAGGTAAAGTCACTGTAAAGGGTCACTTACCTTGGGGATTTCCTCACCTTTGGTGGAGGGATTTGAATACTATTCCAGAGCACTGGCGTAGTAATGGGGTTGTTGGCTGTTCTTGGGGTATGATTTCTCTGATCAGAAATTCCTTCTTGTACCCAAGAAAATGTTCCAGACAAAGTTAGTGTGTTATATTCCTGCCAAAAGCTTTGGTTTAATCTAATTGACATTTTCTTTTGAAAAATAACTTTGTCAGAAAATGACCAACCAGCTCTGGTTTCACATCCTCTGATCTGTCATCTTTGATCTGCTTAATGAAATCAGGGTTCCAGTAGTACTTGCTGCTGGGCTTTTAAAAATCTTTTAAGCTGCCTTCTGCTTTCGTCTAGATTTCTCTTGTACTCAACTCATCTGCAGCTATTTTTCTCTCCTTAGGGAGAACCCTGATCTTGTTTCAGCCTCTTTCACAAAGGCTGCCTGCTGGTTTGCTGGCTTTTCTCTCTGCTCTTTTTCACCAGAAGTGCCCATAACTAAAAGGTAATGGGAGAAAATAATCCCAACCTATTTTCAAACTCAAATCAGGATTATGCTGAGTTTTGGGAAAGGTTCAGATTATGATTTCTTAGGAGATCTGGATCTGATTCCTGAATCCTCTGTCTGGTTGGTGCTTGCAGTACTGTCTGTGAACCAGGACTTGCAGGTAATTCTAGAAACCAAGCCACTCACATTATTCTCACTTGGCCCAGGCTAGATTGTCCTCATTGTAATTCCTACTTTTTTTTTTGGAGGGGGGGGATTAACTTGCCCTGCTTTTAAAATCAATAAAAAATCAGGATCTTTTACTCTGCTTGTCACAGCATCCTATTCCCCCAAATAACCAGGTTCCTGTATTCTAGACTTTGGTGTTTGGAACTGTCAAAGATAACTTCTTTATATGGTATTTCACGTTGAAAAGGAATAACAACACGTTACACGTAAGGGAAATATAGGGGTAGTTCTGGATGTGGTGTGCTTCAGTTAATAAAGCATTTGCAAATCTACTTGCTTTGATATAGTAGATTGCAAGAACAATTTACACATATCTTTTTCAATGTGCCCATAAGTTACACAGTGAAAAAAATAACCCTCTAACTAAAACTGGCAAGTTTTCAGAAACCACAACTATTCAGTGTATTGCCTGACCATTTTTAAAATGTATTTTGCACTTTTGGTAGATGTTGTAATGCATTCAGCACAGTGTGAAGTCTTGGCATAGATGCTAGGTTCTAAAATAAGATGAGCTCTGCCTTTTAAAAAAGAAATGTTTGTCTGTGAAATACCTTTGCTATTAAGGGTCTTTGGGAAGGGGGACAGGAAATAGGGGTGATGATGCCACCAACAGCAAGAAAACAGATTTATTTATAATTTTATCAAATAATCACAACAATAGACAAAGCCCTTCCCAGTGAACGCTGGGTGGGAAGAATTTAATCCTTTTTGTATGTTAGTCTCCTTCCTCAGTTAAACATGCTCTTGGTTTGTGCATATGAAGGTGCCATTTGATTTGGGGTAGTGGGCTCTACCCACATGTTGTGGTCTGCACTACAACATGCTGTATTTCTGAGATCAGTTCCTCCTCTGTCAACTGCACATCAGTGGCTCCTTTCATGGGGACTGCGCTAGCCAGTGGCCAGGGGTGGCCTTCAGAAATACTGATGGGTTGGCTGACTCTGTCAGACCCCTTTCAGTGAGCGCAGATCCAGATCTAGGTGCAGAGCACCAGAGACTCTGGCTGACAGCAGTGTTAGCAGGTCTGCAGCCGGTGCTGTTGGAGTCAAGTGTGCAAGTGTAATCAATGTGGTTGTCGCCTCGGTAACATACCTGAGAGGTGCTGTGTGATGCATTTGGCTCCTGTCCTTAATGTCTGTTGCAGAATATAAAGCTACACAGATGCTAAACTTCTGGTAAAGGTGAGTGGATACTAGGAAATAGAAAGGAAAGGGAGGATTAATTATGCCCATGCAAAACCTGTAATGAGCTCCATCTAGGTGAAATTCATGCTGTGCAGTGTCAAGAAAATCTTTGAGTGCAAACGAAGCACACTGAGCAATTTCCCGTCCAGATTTGGGAATTCTTTTCAGCTCATGTCAAGCTGGAGATATATGGCTCCCTCCCAGCTTCTCCTGTGATGTGTTTTGTCCATTTGGTTTAGCTGTCCTTGAAAGAGCCTGTGGAACATCCCTGTCCCCTCTAGAGAAATAAGAGGTCAGACAAAGTAGAGCAGGGTCTTTAAGCCCTGGGGTGACTGCCCTCCAGACTCTGCCAGTGCTGCATCTCAGGAGGAGCAGACTGGAATCTTATAGCTGCGATTTGAGGGTACTGGTGCTTGCTGCTGCACACTGCAGTGGCTGTTATAGTATTGTTTCACACAAGGAAAATTGTTAGCCCTGCTCTGCTTTAGATGTAAAATATAGTACTCCTAGAGTGCTCCCCTGAGAGAGAGAGAGAATATGGAGAGTAGCTGTAACCTCTTCTGCAACAGAAGAGAGTAGTTGCACCAAGTAACTTGGCCTCATCACTTTACTGGTCTAAGAATAATGTGGTTAGTGAAATCAGTGCTAAAATGAGGGCACAGTGACAGGGCGTCTTTATTCTCTTACAGTCAGCACTGACTCTGAGATTCTCTTTTTGGCTTAAAGTTGTCTCTCCATTATGTGGCATGAAAAACAAACCAAAACAAATCAAAATGAGAAAGTATAATCAATGACATAAAATATTGCAACCCTTTCTAGCTTTTTCTTTATTTTTCTCCATATTTTGGTTTCTTACTGCACAGTCAAGTTGCAGCTGATTGGTGTAAGAAAGCTTTCTCACGCTGAGTGCTGATCACATTTGTACTTAGACCACACTGCTTCTAGTGGTCCTAAAGGGCCCCATGAGTTCCCAGATCTCACTGCAGCACGCAGTGGCTCTGGCTGGCTGTGCATGGGGAGCATATGTATCTCCTTAAAGTGGCGTGTGATGTAGCTGTGACTGCTGTGCTGGTCCGCTCTGAGCAGCATGATATTTTGGTGCACTCCTGCCAAGGGTGGTTCCTGTTGCTGTACTTCAGGGTGATCTCCTCATTAATACATGATTTAATCCTGTTACCTGTGTTGTCCCCTTCCATGTATGTTCCCTCTCATGTGCTCCATCATGATTATGAGTGCAGGACTAGCTTTGGGAGCCAGTGAAGTTTACAGTGTGCCTTTGACACTGGAGTCATGGGGAAGTGGGGTGTTGCACCACTGGTGTATTGTGCTGGGTCCCTGTTTCTCCTATCAGCCCTGCAGTATGCTACCGCTTGTGCAGCTGCATTGCGGATCAGAATAAAGCCCTCTTGGCTTAAATTGCTTTGTTTATTAGGGCTCCAGGGAGATGTTTTGCAGTCCTGGAAGCTTGTCTCATGTGTTTCCCTTGCAAGTGCTGTCCTTCTTTCACAGGGTATGCTTCTGAAGTCCTTCCAGCTGCTGGCTACACCTTCTGAAGTGTCCTGCTGGGAACCTGCAACCCCATCCCTGGGTAGCATGGCAGGCAGCAGCCGTTGCTGCTTCGGGAGCTCAGGCATATCGTCCTCCTTTGTCACACCCCCTGGGGCTCTGCTATGGCTCAGTGTTTGTGCTTGGAGGTTGAGCTTGCTCCGGATATCTAGCTAGATAACAGCTGCCTGCAGTATGGAAAGATGTCAGTGCTTCAAAGGGGATGAATTGTGGCCCTTGAATATATTAAGTGTTGCAGTGAGGGTTGGGGTGCCCTGATGCATGGCTGTACCATAAAGGGAACGTTTGCTTTTGCTGTCATTCCCGTTTGTGGGTAAGTGAGAGCTGACAAGAGCCCCGTGGCCTGGCTGGGACCACTGCCCAGGGCTATTGGCTGGGCTGCCAGCACTCCCTGCACTCCCCTGGGTACTGCACTGAGGCTGGCCCCTGCCCAGGTGTGATAGGGAGGGGAAGAGGGCTCCATCTGGCCTCTTCTTTGTCTTGTGCACCACTGGGAAAGGAAAGCATGATTTAGCTCCAAAATGTTAAACAAAAAACTCTGAAAGACTATCCCTCCAGAATTGTCTAACCCTTTATAGCTTAATATAAGCATGCCTGAGGATTGATGAGGAAAGGATGTTGCTCCTGTTGGTAATTACAAGTTTGCTCCATTCAGTGTTTTCTATTCTGGTCATTCCATTTCAGCGTTTAGACTTTGTCTTAGGTGGGCAAATGCTTTCTGCTGTGTCAGGAGCTTTGCTTAGCTATTCATCTGCTCAAACCCTTGGTAAGATACTTATCCTTTCAGGCAGATCAAAGACATATGTTTGGTTGCTCGGAATAGGTAAGCAGGAAGGAAGAAATCTCTTAGGAGTGATGACATGGTATTACTGCTGAGTAACAAATACAGTTATGTACATATATGTGCATGTTCCCCCAATAATCACTGTTGCCAATGACACAGAAATACATAACAATTGAAATTTTCTACTTAATTGCAGTGGCTGTCAGTCAACCTGTCTTGCCAGTGAAATTTTTTCTATTTCGGTGATCAACTCCCTTCTATTCAAGAGACGAGCTTCTGCCAACAGAGAGAGAATATACAAGTTTTGTTTTAAGAAACAACGTTTTGATCTGGGTGATGGAACTAAAATGCAGAATTCTTCCCTCTTCATACAAAACTAAGGGCAGAAGAGTTAACTGATGGTTACTGCGATTCAGTCAAAACTGTATTTCAGGCACAATATAAGCATGTGATGTATTCAATATAGAATAGGAGATGTGGTGGGATGCAGGTGCTCTGTTTGTTTGTAGATTGCAATGTGTGGATAGATAAATAAGGTTCAGTTTAGGAACAGACATTCTTGCATACTAGAGTGTTTAGAATTCAGACAAAGAAATGTCATTCAAATAGCAGCAGGAGAATTGTGATTTATAGAACAGATAACATTCAGTGGTGCAGAGACAAGTTTACTCTTTGCAGTGTGGGGCTGTACAGAGCTGCAAAGGAGCTAGCTCTGGATCAAAGCAGTATAATGCAGAGCTAGCCTGAGCTCATTAGCCTGGGCGTAATGCCATGCTAATATATCTATACTACTCCCAGGACCCAAGCTAATGGCTCAGCATGGTGCTATGCTGGGTACTCACACCAGCTGGTGCAAGGATTTCTGCATTGTATAGTGCAGACATGCCATAAGGTTTTCACATCAGCTCTGTAAGCAAAGAAAAAAGAATTAAGGGCAAGATACAGTCCAAGACTTTGAAAACCAGGGATGTTTAAATTTGGGTTCCCAAATTTTTGTTCACACTCTTCAGGAGGAGTCCAGTGTAAACATTATGGAAGTCAAGGACAGTCTTTGCATTGCCTGCCACAAGCTTTGGACCAAACTCAGGAACTCAAAAGTCCAAAATACCTAGTAGTTCCTACTGATGTGATTTTTCAACACCATTTAATTGTACCTCTGGAAAACAGGCTTGTTGAGCTAGTCAGTCAGCTGCTGTACTGCCTTTTGAATTTATCAGGAATGAAAAATGACTACTAAGCTTGTTCAGGGAATGTTTATATGCAACGTAAAAGTAATACCCTGTTCTCCCTCCCTCAAAAATAAGGAACAAGTGGTACATGAACAAGAAGTAGATGGGTTAGTTGGTATTATTTGATACTGGTCTAACTGCCCATCTCTTGCTGAAGCTTTTTTTCCTTTAGAAAAAAGAAAAGTGAGGGCTAATGTTTGAGTCATATTTTTATTGCTATTTTTACTGGCTTGATTATCTGCACCAACTTGCTCTTACTAAGGCTGGAACTGTAGATGCCAAAAAACTAGAAAAGAGATAGTTCATAATATAACTGTGGCCCAGATGGACTTGAGAAGCACTGGAAATCACAGAACTAAGCCTGCTGTTATACCCAGCAGAGCCTTAGATTGCTCAGTGCAGAAGAGTTGGGAAATACAAAATCTTCCAGGGGGATTTCTGCCCAAGAACTACAAGTTCTGGGCTAAGAAGAGCAGGAGATAGGCAGTTTACATCTGAAAAGCAGTTGTATATTATTTCAGAAAATGCCACACAAACAGTCGAACTCCAATATAAGAGATTTTAATCACTGGGTAACAATAATAAGAAGTTTATAATGTCCAGTTGAAATAGAAATGATTCTAAAATGTAACATGGAGGAATTGAAAGAATGAGAGAGGGGCCAGAATTGTGAGGGTCAGAACTAGGTAGGGCTATCCATCAGGGAGAGAGGCATTAGGTACTTTTTCTTTGCTAAAACTCATGGTATTAACATTTTTTTAACATTACTGAAAATCCTCAGGAGGTAGTTGAGAAATACTTATTATGCCAGTTTTACAGCTGAGGAAACTGAGGGAG
Source organism: Limnodromus scolopaceus (assembly GCA_028565335.1). Lineage (NCBI taxonomy): Eukaryota > Metazoa > Chordata > Aves > Charadriiformes > Scolopacidae > Limnodromus > Limnodromus scolopaceus. The sequence continues at coordinate 18,990,183 of JAOXNO010000052.1, forward strand.
AGAGATAAAGTGTCAGATTTTCCTTATAAGTAATTTGTGTCCCACAGTAAGTCTAACCTGAAATTGTTGTGTATGTAGTAATACCTCAGTAATGCTCCTCCCTTCATCAAGGTCACTGATATTGCAGGGATAAAAACCGCACTGGAAATCAAGGCTGGTGTATTTCTGATTCCCTCTCCTCTCACTCCAACAGTACTATACTTGACTTTAGTATCTGCTTTTTGATTCCTTCCATGGTTTTTGATTCCTTGGAAATCATGACATACATTTGTGCTTTGAGCTAAAGGAAAACATATAGTAGTATAATATACAGTGATAGAAAGTAAAACAGCTTAAATAATACACTGATTTTAAATTAACAGATGTATTTTCCAATAGCATTCCTATGATCTTTGAAACATGGAGGGTAAATTTCTCTTAGAAAAGTCAGTTCTGTCAGTTCAGTCAGCTTCTGACTGAAGCAGGATCTGTGGAAATAGTACATACTACAGAACTTCATGGGGTCCTAAGGCCAAATCCCTCTTGGGAAATGGCAATAAATGGTAGCTCAGCTGCTGTGTTCTTAAAATATTTGTCAGATAAAACTGTTACCTACCCAAAAAAGATTAGAGGCTTCTGTGGCACAGATGGGAGCATGCACTTAACATATGATTAAGTATGTGGTAGTACCCAGAAACTAGTAGTCTCAAAATGCAAATCATGCAGCATCAACAAAATTGTGTTTGCAATCTAAACAGAGAGCTCTAAGATGTCATTGTAATAGTGGTAAATACTAATGCTCTAATGTGCCCCAGAGATTGTTAGGACATGTGCTATGGGACTGTAAAAAAGAATTTGAGAATATGGGAAGAAGTTTTCATCAAAATAGGATTAATGATAAATATTTATCTTTCATGTGATCCTAAACTACATTTCTGGTGTAACCTTGATGATGACTCTTTAGTGCTTTGGAGCTCACAAGAATTTCTTATTGAGCATAATATTTTTAAAAGTGCCTTTATTCTTTCAGAGCATAAACTGTCTGGAATGCTTTTGATCATTCTGTTTTTTGCCCCAAAATGCAGATTTGTTGGCACCAACTACAGAAACAAGAGATGTTTCTGCCGCTGCTGCTTCCCCTTTGAGAAGCAGCATTATCTTATTGCTCCCAGGGTATGAATCTGAAGTGTTTTGACCAGCTGGCTGTGATGGCCATGCTGTGCCAAGGCTGGAACAAGTGGTTGTGTTGTTCAAATGCATTAGGCAAAGCTGAGTCCCATTTGCCAGTCCTGGCACTGTGGACAGACTACTTAGGGGCAGTCAGTCTGTGTCCCGTAGGTGCACATGACTTTTGACAAGCCACATGCAGTGGCCGTCTTTCATCTGAAAGGACTGACTGCCCTATGATCTTGCTATGTGTGACATCAGGCCCAGCAGCAGAGACCTGTGGGCTTGGCTGGCAAAGGACAGAAAGAGGAGTCTGTTGCTGGGAAAGGGGGAATGGCATCTTTTGGCCTCACGCTTCTACCTCTTAGCTTGGCTAAGTATTATGTAAACAGTTACTTCTTTCGCTCTGTAATAGCTTTGTTTAATATTAAGAGTTTTGTTTACTGCTAACAGAAGATGTTTTGCTGGTGTGACATTGGATAAGGAAGCACCTTTGGAAAGGACACATACCTCTTTCCCTTTTGTTTGATTCTAAACAACATAGAGAAGAAAGGTTTTGCGCTACTTTTTGCTGTGTGTTCATGTTCAGAGAATTATCACTGCTGTTATTGCTTGTCACAAATTTGCTGAGGTTTGGGAGGAGGTGAGCAGGGGAATGGTGAGAACAAGAGAGGCAAATATTTATCCTCCTTTTAATCATGGTTTTTCATTTTAAAAAGTACTAAGCAGCAATTGGTTTGGCGTTTTCTTTATTTTGCTTATGGTATGTAAGTCTCAACAGTCACAGAACAATCCTATCAGAAGATTTTCTCTCATTTGGATCTGAGACGAGCTGTACTGTATGCCATACTCCACAGAGCAATAGAAGTTAGAGGTAATGGTTTTCGTTTGCTGTTCAGGTAACCAATTTAGAAATACAAAAAAAGACCCTGTCTGAATCATTTTACTGCAGAATGATTGATTTCAGAATGACATTAGAAGCATAATAAGAGTGGTAAACACGGGATCCCCTAGATGGCCCATCTGAAATGAAACTGTAAAGAAAGGGGATGCAAAGCAAAACAAAAAAAACCAAGGCTGCTGGTAGTGTGAGGGGTGACAGTAAGTAAGCCTGTGGCAGATGCATGTGGGATTTTCACAAAGGACTGAGAGTAGTGGTATCTTCCACTAAGCATCAGAGAAATTTCTGAACTGGATTTTTTCTATGCCAGCAGACATCATTTAAGCCATGATCATCAAGCTTTTGTGATTCCGGTTGTGCTCTGAGCTGGTGTAGTCCCTTGTACCCCTGGCTATGGGGAGGCAACCGAAAGAATGAACTTAATGAGCAACACTGTAGCAATGAGAAAACACACCACTTTAAAAACTAAATATTTAATTTTATTTACAAAAGAAAAAAAATTCCTTTAATAACATAAAATCCCAAACAAATCCTTGTGTTCTCCTTCTCCTTTGTAGAATCATGGGGGACTTCGACTCATAAGAGAAAACACATTTCAAAGCAGGTCAGCAACCTTAGTGCGACCACCTTGGGACTGCCTCCTTTGGGCTGTGGAGGCAGGTAGGACCAGCTGCACCCCAGGGCTGCTGCCCCTTCCTGAGCCCTGGCACCCATGCGGCTGCCCTCCCTCTCTTCAGCAGTGAATGAACTCTATTAGGTAAGGCAAGATGGGTCAGAAAATTGAGAAATTAAGTAGCCAGCTTGATATTGATATCAGTGCAGTGGGTGTCCTGGCACTGAAAAAGGACAGTCTTTAGGGTCACATCACCAGAAATGATGCTCACAATTTGGAAAAGATGGCACTAGTTCATGTTTTTCCTATGCCATTGGGTACTATTGCTGTAAGGGAAGCTGGCAGCTGTATTTTATTTCCTATCCATTCTTCTGGATCACATCTACTCAACCTCAGCTGTATTTGTGTAAATATGTATATATACATTTGCATACATTAGAATCTGTTTATCCCATATGCTATTCTTAGATGTCTGAATGAATTAAAGAAAAAGAACTAATGCAGATCAACAATGATTTTTAAGATTGTTTTATTTGTATATATTTAAACCATAAAGAAATAATTGCTTACTTGAAAGTATCCAGTACTAAGGTGTTCAAGGAATATTGTAACCTATAATTGTGTCTTTGCTGATATGACTATATAGATGAGGTAAGACATGTGATGAGGAGCATTAAAAGAAGTTGTAGCACAAAAAGCATTATAAAATATTCTTTAGATATCTGGATACCTTAACTTAGGAAAAATTGGGAAAGGCTCCGGATTTCATACTCCAAACTTAACTTCCTCACTGATGTTTTTCATGTCTGATCTTTTTTGGAAAGTTTGATATATTCGGAGGTTTTATGAGTGTGACCCCTCTTCTCCCTAGTGTTGTTATACGTTTGAGGAGAAAATTTTTTTATGCCCACAACTTACTAGTAGCAGAATCTGGAAACGTAGGCCTCTATTTCACAGTTCTCAGTAAGAAAGAAGGGGCAATGGTAATTTGAAAAAAAATGAGTCAAGTATTTTTAGTTTGGATGCTTGGAAAATCATTTGCATTGTGGCAGTACCAAAAGATTTTATTCTGGCTAAGCTTACAGTGATATTTTCTGTATATAAATACTGCAAAAGAATGTATGTGCATATGACAGTCAGCCCCCAAAAACTTCTAATTTGGCATTTTTGCACATGGATTGTGGAGATTTGCACTTTTTCTCCCCAACAAGGTTAATTTAAGAGTATTTCAGCTATATTCTCTTGGACTGAATAAACTGTATTTCTATGCACCTCACTTAAAGGTGCCCTTTCCCTTAACAGTTTTCTTCTCACTTCCTTAAATGCCATTATGAGAAATTTTCATATCTACCTACACACCTGCTAAGTCACTGTATGAGCTTGAGAAATCAAATCCTCAAAGGCAGAGAATTGTCCAGATTCTGGAACCTCACTTTTCTCTCAGCAGAGCCCTGCTTCTACAGCAGGATCTGCTGTCAGTAAAAGGAAAGACAATGGGATCTGGTTTGGGCTCAGCTCACTAAAGGAAGGATCTAGAAATCTGGAAATAAAGTTTTGATTTCTATTTTTTTTCTGAGCTCAAAGTTTAGGATTATTTGGATTCAAAGGGCTTGGTTTGGCTGCTCTGAGCCTTTATAAACAACATTAGCATCTTTCTTTGGTTGCTTTCCCAGAGGCCCCTGATACCCTCAAAAGGGGTATTAGCATATGTGGCAGTTGTTATTTTGGCAGTAGTTAATGGTCAGCAGGCAAGGTTTACCTGTGCTTAAAATGTGAAGTTTATGTTGGGGATTTTGGAAGCGTCTAAAAGAGTTAGCTAATACATGAAATTTGATGAGAGCTTTGTGCCAATGCTCCTTATGCTTCCTTGAAAGTCCCAGTTCAACTTACATCATTCTGGCCTCCTGGGCCAGCACGGTGATGAATCACTGTGAAAAACCAGACAGAGTTGCTGATAGGAGTTCCACAGAAACCCATGTTGAGGGAATACGTGGAATCAATACGTTGCATAGTTTCCTTGGCCAACCTCCCTCTGTGGCTATGTTGCCCACTTTTCAGGAAGGAAAAAAAATGCCTGCTCGATACTGAGCATATGCTGGCATGGTTGGAGATGTTTTTATATCTATGATGTTAAATAAAGATGCTCACTTGAGCATTTTGTTTTGGCTGAGTCTGCCCTTTCAGGATGCATGTGTAATCTCTTTGTGAATTACTGAAATAAAGGAATTTCCTAATGCGAAAGAGAAATTCCACAAATATGAAACCCTTGGAATGTTTTCTACATCAGCCATTTCCTTTTTCGCTTGTGCAATGTGTATGGATTGTCAGCATGATGTGGTATGTGGTAACCAATGCGTGCATGAAGCTATTAATCTTCTTGTTACAGTGCTGTGTTAATGTAAGATTTGGAGAGCAGTAGAATTCTGTTCAAATACTCTCAGCTTGTAGTACTTATCTGCCTATATGGATCCTTAGATGCGCTCACAAGCCTGAATCTACTTCCTATATGTGCCAGTGTGTTCACTCTTTCCTTGGGCTCTTTAAGTAAACAGTCAGCTCATGGATCTTGATAGTCTTTATTGATACGTTCCCATTATTGGGAAGGGGGGTTCATATTGCCCTGTGTGTGTTCAGGGTAAAGAGTATGATGGAAACAATTAGGTCTGACCTACCAGCTATGGGATTTAAATGCCCAAGGGTATGTGTTGTACTTTTAGGTATGTAAGTTTTGAGTTGGTTAATTTGTAGATCAAGATTTCATTCTCCAAGAGCTTGCCAGACAGTGAAGCTCACAGAAAAAAAGATTTGTTATACTGCAGTTTGAGTAAGCACTTGGCCAAAAAGGAGAGAACTCTGAAAGGCAAAAACATTGGAAGAAAAGTGATTTATTAAACTTTTTATTTCCACTGTCTTTCCAATTATAAGCTATCACATTGTATAGAATTTTTTCTCTACAATGCTAATACTCCCTCTGGTATATGTAGGTATGTTTTTTTTCTGAAGTGTTTAAAGTCTGAGGCTTTTAGCAGTTTAATCCAAACCAAAGCATCTTTATCATGGGACTTGCCTTTAATTCTCTCTTAGATGCTTTTTTCCCTGTATGCCAAATTAGATATCATTCTGAAGGCATGCATTCTTAATTAACATTTTTTTAATCAATGACTAGATTCTCAGGAGGATTTTTTTCTATGCATCATTATTTTTCTCTTTCCACAGCAACTTCACAAGCAGATTAAATAAACAGAAAGAAACACTTTGTGGATTTTTCTTGTGACAGCCTGCAAACCTGTGAACTTTTTTATTTATTTTTAACTTGAAGCTGCTAATTGTAGAACTGTATAATTAATGCATTATCCACGACAACAAGGTTACATGGTTTGTGTTTAGCAAACATGCTTTTTCTGGAGGGTGGAAAAATACATAGTGAAAACTTATGGAAACACTAAGCTGTTTTTCACCACTCTGCATGACAGCCAGTCTTTCAACCATCATTAGATCTGTGTGCCTAATCAGACCCTGAAAAGGTACCCTGAAAATTGGCTGGAGCCCTAGTATCATCGTCTGGGTCCACAGCTTGAACCATGTGGTTTAGCCTTCCAAGATACACCATTACAGCCAGATATTCTCAGAACTGGAATGTTTGCTCTGCTAATTGGCACATTCCTGCTTAGGTTTGGTAGGACATGCTGATTTGTAACATGACTCAAGAATTTACTTCTTAATGGGTAATTGCCTCAACGTTCCCAAATAGTTCTGTTCACCAGCCTCCTTTCTTTATTGTGCCTGTCTACTGCTCTTTCAGCATTTGTAATCTTTCTTTTATTAGCTAGACATCCTTCTGATTATTTCACATGTTTTTTGCTGGTTTGAGAATTTCTTTGCTCCCTGACCTTTTCATAAATCAAGTATGCGTTGGCATGTGCTGGAAATGATGGAATGATTTCCTTATAGCTTGCAGCAAATGATGTTGTATCAATGCTGACTTTGTTATTGCAGTCGTAGAAAAATTTTTAACAAATTGGATGTCTCTGCGAACTGAACACTTGGTAGCCCTGGAAATAGTGTGACCTCTTCCATTATGAAAATTAGAAGCTGGTTCATGACTTACACAAGTCTTAATGTACCTCTCATTTCAAAGAAATGGTGGTAAATACCATAGATTTGACTGAATTGGCCTTTTTGGCAACTTCTGTTCATGTCATTTTTGACCCGTTACTCCTGATCATTTCATTCTCTTGATTTTAAGATTTTAGTGAAAGGAAAATCATATTGCAATTCTTGGATGAGTTTTGCAGTTACTGCAATTATCATTATGCAGTTATTCTGAAAGTTTCTTGGTGAAACTGCTACATCACTGCTCCACAATGAAATACATGCAGGAAAACACTTCTGCTCTTAGGCAAAGTTTTCACTGGGTTTGTTCTTTCCATGCTTCCGTGAAAATTCTGGAAACTCTACAGGTGGCTTTAGGAGAGGTTAGTTTTTTGTCTTTTCCTAACAATTTTCTAATCCTTAATTTGATCAGTTTTTACCAGAATGACCTACCTGATGTGCCAACCTACATGCCATTGTTCATCAGCAGTTAGAGTGTGTGCAGGGAGCCAGACTAGCACTGTAGGAGAAGGGAAAGCTTGCTCTACTCCCTTCCTATAATTGTATGTCTATAATTCATTGCCTTTGAGAACTGTCTTATCACAGCATCAACTCATTAGTGGTTTAATACAGGATAAGCTTATTAGAGATAATCTGTTTACTGAATGTCCTTACCACAGAGCAATCTAGTTAACAGTATCTTTTGAAGCTTTGTCTTCTGGATATGTCTTTTAAACTGATCCCTGATTATTTATCTAAATCTGTATCTTTAGATCCTTTTCTTTAGTCTTGTGTCTGCTTTGGCATAAAATTACAGGGTCTTGTGAATACACTAATAAACTAAATGCTCTTGTGGGGAAATAAGGCAAACCAACACCAGTTTATAATGAGCTAATCAGGGCAAATAATTCAGTCTGTTCATAGTTATTTAGACTTAAAAATATTTTTCAGTATTAATACTTGGATAAGACTTTTCTAAAGAGCTGCTCTTCCACTGATCATCGCCACAGTCTCAGCAGTGCTCATCACACAGCTGTTTGGATGTCCAGATGTTTCCTGTCCAACATGCTGGCCTCCTTGAAAATCTGGATCACTGCTTAAGATGTACAGAAAAAGAAATGGAACCTGGCAATTCATCCTGAAATGGCTAGGTAGCCTTGGAAAATGCTTACAAGCCATTGTATTAAAAGAGACGTGATGAGAAAAGAGCATTATGAAAGAAAAGCTGAAGAAGAAAAGATGACAGCTGTGAGAAATGTAATATAGTGAGCCTTTTCTATATTTGGATCTTTCTGACCATTGGAAAGTGCTCAATGCATTTCTGCCTTGGTAGTTCTAAATACTCTACATGTCTACCCTGACACACCAGCAGTTCCACTGGTTACTGCAGAAGGTGATATTAACGTGAATAGCACACGGACCCTTTTGTATTTCCTCTTTCTTATGGCAGTTTAGATGCACTTAAAACAGAACTTCAAATTGTCAAGCACCCTTTTCCCTTCATAAGAAAGAAAATCTCAGACTTTCCAATAAAAACAATGTTTGAGTGTCTTAAGAAATTCTTTCTACAAAAAGCCGCAAGTTTGAGGCATATAGATAGCTGATGACAGTTCTGCTGTGATAAAGTTTTAAAGTGAATGTGACTCACTGTTTTATAAACTGTATTGTATGCTCTGTACTTCCTGTGTAACTGATCCCTTTGCAGTTGATGAAACCTGGATGCCAAGGATCTAACCAACCTGTCTGAAACATCCTAAGGCAATAGCAGATTTATATGCTACACTTAGACTAATTTTACTTCAGTGATTACAGTATCTGGTCAGGTCTTAGGAGGTGACAAGCAGTGAAACTTCTCTATTTAGAGGGTATTGCATCTCAGGTGCAAGGCATACTAGATAATGCAAACTGGAATAATGTCTTGTAGGCAAAATCTAGCCCTCGTGTAATAGAATTTTTATTTTGGATCTTCCCTAATCTCCTTTCTTTTTTCTTTAGCTGCATTCACAAAAGGAGGTACAAGAGAGATTAGGCTGGAGTTGATACATGTGCACTAATGTGGTATTAGTTCAGATAGTGTTCTAAAAATGAACAGTAAGATCTTTCAATAAGACTGACTTACTTTGTAACAGGCAAAATTCATGAAGTTCATTCTTTGTAATGGAAAATATACTTGTTACAAGGCGTGCTTAAACTGTTGTGTACATCAAAAGAAAAAATGAAAAAAAAAACATTTACTTGCCAGTGTTTTTAGAAATGTAGTACCCATTCTTACTGGTGTGGACTTAATGTTGCTATCCCAATTAGAATATGGTTGCTATATGTTGCAGGAAAGCAGAGAAGCATTTCTTTGCAAGCACTTTAAAGCTACTATTAAATTTCTGTAAGTCCAGAAAAATCTAGTACCTCCAGCCTGTAAAACAAGCTTCTCTGTTTGGCCTCATTCATGTTTAGTCTGTTTTTTCTTGGCAAAAGCACTTCAGTGACGGTCTCCACCAGATTGACACTAAAGTGTTTTCTTTACTTGCCATCTGTCTGGACTGATTGGAAAAAGTAAAGTGGAGCTTGTTTAGAAAAATATATAAGCAGTTCATTTGGCACAAAGTTTGTTATAGATGTATGAAAAGCAGCTGGGTCCAGCTCAGGAGGTTAAAAAAAAGTTTTATTACAGAGAAATGACTTCTCATGTACAAGTTCATGCACTAAATGTGTTCTTTCATTTCACTTGCAAGAAGTGACTAAATAAATTAGCTCTGGCATTTAATTAGTTTTATTTGTATTTTCCCAGGCCACTTATAATATTGTAAGTGTGAATAGAGATCTGATTTTTCAGATGTTGCCAGTCAGTTTTAAGTACAACATTTAAAAGTAGCAGAATAGGACTCAAAGCTTCTTAAACTCTTTCTTCCACCTTAATTCAGCAAAGTATTTAAACACATCAAGGTTCAGTGTTTTACTGGATTGATTCTGGTTTTATACACATTTGTCTGACAGGCCTGTAGTTTTGTGGCTTCTTTTTTTTTTTATTTTTTAACGCTGTGAAAGTTTTGCTAAAGACAGCTTAGAATAGCAATGAGATCCTGTTCACATTAATACTTTCTCCAAATATGTTTGTATGTATGTAGAGAGAGCATAAGCACACTCACATTATGCTTTTTTCTCCGGTTGTGTGAATTGCTTAGCTTCACCCTTATTAGTATTCAAAATCTATTATGGTTAGAGGTCAGACTCTGTCTTTAAACCAGCTGTGTTTGGCCCAGTCTTTATTCCTCTCCAACTTTGAACTATCCACAGTTGCCTTTTGCTGTGTTTTCACTATGAGACTTACTCTCTGCCTTTATTGGCTGAACCTCTGCCATGATGAGTGTGAAACTGAGCAAAAGCCATTTTTCTATGGTTTCTAAAAAAGAGAGGTAGGCTAAATTCCAATAGCAGAAAAAATTAGGAAAAAAATTCCTTTCTACCTTCTGAGGAACATTAATCCCTGGTGGGAATAGTCTGCTGTGTGTATCGTAATGTTTCGCTTGATCACAACTCTCTTATTATTACTTCTTGTAAAAATAAATCAGTTTAGGAGGAAAGATTTTTTTTAGGCTCTCAGGTAGTGGGGGTCAGACCCTCTATATTTCCAGCTCTGGGGTCTATGTCTTTGTTATTTATGGTTTAGTGTACATAGTTATCACAGCATGATTATCAAAAGGAGAATTTATTTCGCTCAGGTTAAAATTCTAATGTTACATCAGAGGTAAAGGCTAGTCCAGTTTCTGGTTCCAGAAATGGAAGAAACTGAGTTATGTCCTGCTGAACCACAATTTTACTTTGTCTGTGTTTCATAGTCATAGAGAAACATAGCTGTAACCACTTGACTGTGTTTTTAAATTTCAGAGCCTCTGATATTTCATGTTTACATACACACTTGTTAACATCTTTAACTGAACTGGGAATATTTCACACTGTTCTAATGTTTTTCTCTTCTGAGATTCCATTTTTGGAAGTATTACTTATGTTGAGTGCTAATTCCTAACTTACATATGTACTGCTCAGGCCTCATGGATTAGGCCTCATCTATTACTAGATGTGAATTTTCCTTGGTTGTGCATGTTTAACATTGCTTCTGTAACCTCTTTTAACACATGATGATTGAAGACCGAACACAGGCTAGGTAGCTATATTTGGTGTCCTGAATTTGAAAGTATAGAGTGGTGAGTTGAAAGTCAGCAGTCCCCTTCTGGCAAATGGACTGTGGCAGCAAATTACGGACCTGGGAGTTATTTATGAATAGGTGAGTGTTTTCATTCATGGATTCAGATACTCAACTGTGTTAAACGCTATCAGCCAGCCAGCGAGAGACATCCGTGTATGAATGACTGACATAGGTTGTACCTGCATCTCCTCTGTGGCTGGATGTGCAGGTGAGATTTTTGCAAGTGCAAATTCTGTTGCCCAAAACCAGATGCAGCTGTTCTGAAACTTGCCAATATATTGATATTTTTTTTTCTCTTGAGACTTTGATTAACATATAATTATTTTTGCTATTATGTTTGTTTTGCAGCATCTGTTCTACATGACATGTTTACTTTGTCTCATCTTGTTTCTGCGGCATGTTCCCACTCAGTATTTTTCAAATATTGTCTGCTGGGTTGGGTGATTCATGTTTTTGCTGGACCTTATTAGCTCAATTTACTGGTTCCGTTACTGTTTATTTTCAGTTCTGATGTAGAGGTTTATTCTTCCCTTCTTCATTAAAATTACTACTTCCATTACATTATGTTTTTACAGATGAGTCAGTTAACTTTTGTAGATGGAGAGGCTAATTTTCATTGAAATTTTATGTGTCCATATGGGACTTGATTTGTCTTTGTTATACTTGTTTTCTGCTTTTGTAGTTCTACTAATGGCAATAGAAATATATTTATATAAGATTTATATAACAAAGTCCTTTAGGATTGATGACACATATTAAGATAATACAGCATCTTTTATACATATAGTAGGACTGGAAGGTGTAATTAGAACACTGATGGTCTCTTGTGTGGGCCAAGACGCCTCGTGACACGAACTGGTGTAGGTCCAGCAAAGTTACTCTGATTTACCAGTTCAAAAGATCATAGAATCATAGAATCGTATGGGGTTGGAAGGGACCTCTGGAGATCACCTAGTCCAACCCCCCCCGCTGGGGGTCTACCTAGAGCACATTGCAAAGGAACTTGTCAAGATCTTGACACTGTACTTTCATATTTGTAAATCTAACTAGTTTCATAGAAGAATTTGGAGAAATATGCACCTCATTCACTGGTCACTGAACAGTAATAACATTGCTACCTCTTTAGACAAGCTATTGATACCAGTATTTGTTTTGTGCATTGATAAACTAGATTTGACTACACATAGAGGACTGGATTCTTTACAATAAAAAGAATACAACAAAAGCACAAACCATACCAAGCTAGATAAATACAAAGGATATGATTGATTAGAGGGGTAATTGTGTGCTTTCATTTCAGAGCAGAGACAAATTAGTTTCTTCCTACATATTACTTTGAAGAAAGAACTCAGTCTCCCATTGAAAATCTACCAAATGTGAGGGGTATTCTTCATGGTTTTCCTCGCCTTTGTATAAATAATTGGATATATACATAAAGCTATGGTATAATAATATTTTTGATAGAGATAGTGTGGGTAGAGGGGATACAATTGTTCATCATTATGGGCTGCTATTGAGTTCAGGCTAGTCAACAACGTTGAATTAATCTTGAAAGTCCTTTTGTTAGAGATGGCAATTTTTGCTAAGTTTTCACATGATGATTTATGAAACGAACAAAGACTAGTTTGAGAGCAAGAGATGTTGTCCAGTTCATCCTTATAATTGTGTACTTCTGCAAATTAAGCCTAGTCTTACAGGATGCAGTAAAAAGATAGGAAAATAATATAGGAAAAGGAGTCACTGTTATGCAGTTAAGGAGACTGTATTGAGGACTTGGCTCTGACTTAACTCTTTCGGCATCAGATTATTCACTTGCAGTAATTATAGGAAATAGCCTGTAGATGAATTCAGATTACATGTACTGTACAGTTTTAATTCATAAAGTGGTACAAGGGCTGTTAGTAAGGAGAACAGGTATGGCTTTGTCAGGTTTTCCTTATACTGCTCTAATCAAACAGTCATAGGCTTAGAAATCTTAGAAAATCTTAGAAAAGATTGACTGAAGCTGAATCAAAACAATTTGGGAGGCTGATGCAGATGAAGAATTATCTTTTTTGAAATACTTTCTCAAGCACATGGCCATCTCCTTTGGGTGGTGAACCCATTCACAATTAGTCAGTTCTGGCATACAGTTCTTGGTTCTTAAAAAACATATTGATACCTGCATTCAGCTGTGAGTGGCCAGGAGCAGGAACTCAAGAAAAGACTGGAGGTAGCTGATGGTATGTCCCTGTGCCTTATGTCATGAGGTTCATCTCTGTAAAAACTAGTTTCTATTCTAGCTTTTTAGCCCCGGAAAATAGAGTGTAGAGAAATCTCCCTTTGGCTTGCAGAAAGTTCTGGTTTTCTTCCCATGCAGGTTTGAAAATCCAGCTGCAATTTCTTGCAATTCATCCAAATCCCACTGTGTAATTTGGGTCATGACAGAAAAATGGCAGCTGGTTTTGGGTGCTGATCCTGAGGTGGTTAGCAGACATACTATCTGTAGGAAGTGATGAGTGAGCAGGGATGGGTGCTGCAAACTCAGAACAAAATTTAGCTTTGACTTTAGGTTCTGGAGAGTGTTGTGGTTATTGGAGCTGCTTAGTGACTTGGGAAACTAAATGGTGCTTTGCTCATTTCCTATAAATTAGTCTGTCAGTATCACACCAACATAGCAGAGTAGTACTGAAATTTGCACTAAAAACATTTCCAAACAAGGTACTGTGGTCACACCCCAGCTACCACTTAAGTCGGTGCTTGTGTGCTGGATGGAGAGCAAGAAAGCAGTCCATCGTATCATTTGACAGATTTCCATTCTCCTGTTCACTTCACAGTCAAACCTGGATTATCAGCATTACCCTACAAACCTTTGACAGACCTTTGTCACAAATTCTTCTTTGAGTCTGGGAACTGAGCAGGAGGAAATTTTTAATTCTTTCAGTGTATATATAGTTCATAAGCTGATGCTTTTAGGGCTCAAGGCATTTTGCATGGAACTTTTTTCTGTGGTACTTTTCTCCCCACAATTTTTTGCTTTGCCCCAGGGTTGAAATATGACACTCAAAAGAAAGACTAAAAGGAAAAAAAAAAGCAGCCAAATTCCCATAAACCCATTTGATAGGCACGGGAGACCACACAGTAGTTTGATGCCAGAGCCAGAAGTAGATTCAGATAATCCAACTCATGTGCTTTAGTGATGAGAACAAACTATCTTTCTCCTCAATTCCTAAGCCGGTTCAAGCTCCTTCTCTGTCCCAGAGTGAGATTTCCACGTACAGAGCTTCTGAGAATCACCACTCTGGGGATTGCTGTTAACTCCAAAGTGTGTTATTTGCACATTGAAGTACTTAACTGAGGAGCTTTTCTTTTTCCAGTTGCATTCACAGGAGGTTTGATGGTAATAGAGCCGTCTTCTGGTCTCTGCCAAGTTTATTTTCCAAAAGAAATATCTGAATGAGGAAACAATGACTAAATAGGATATGTGAACTGCCTCGCATGCTGCAAGGGTCCAAGCATTAAGAAGAGACAGGATTTTTGGGGTGGCTGAAGGGTGTATTATTATGAGTAAGTGCTTGAAATTGAGTTAAAGAAAATTTAGGCTGTCAGGAAATGTTAGTTGATATGGTGTAGAATTATTTCCTGAGGGACCCAGTAGAAGTCTCATGGTTTGAATGTTTTCAAAGGGCAGAAAAGTTTTGGGAGCAGCTCTCCATTAGTGTGGGATGCGCCATGTAACCAAGGAGGTATTTTCCAACTCTCCACTTCTTGTAACTGATTCTGTGTTCAACGTCAAGTTCATGTGTTAGTTGTCAGGCTTAAACAATGCCTACAAAATCAGGCATAATTGCAAGGTCATTTGAGAAAATAGGAAAAATATTTTAAAATTGTAAGTCATTGGAAACTCAGAGGGGATAGTTACCAGGTTTGGAAGCTGAAGGTGAGATTTAACCCAATATTTCACACCTGCTTTCTGGAACTCCCTGTAACAGGTTGCTACGGGCAGAGCCTGAGGGCCTTAATTGCCCTGATCAGCCTCACCTGGGGCCTCCCCACACCTGCCCCTGAGCCCAGGAGCCCTATTTAAGCCCAGCCCAGGGGGGCAAGACTCTTCCTTGAGTGATGCTGCCCTCACAGTACTGATCTCCAGCTATACTGTGGCCCTGCCTGGCCCGTCCCCATAGCGGGGTCTCTTGTTGGGGTGGCTCTGGCCCGGCCCTGAGGAGCCCCGGTGGCAGCTGGCCCTTGCTGTCTGCGTGCAGGTGAGTCTCGGGTTGTGGCTGCTCATCTTGTCTCTGGGAAATAACTTTCTTGTGAGGAGAATGTTAATGGTGATTCAGCCTTAGCAGTGAATTCATGTCATACTTCAAATTTAGGACATTTTGCTTGTTTGTTTTCTTGTAAAATCAATTTGTGTCTGTGCAGCCAAAGTGAACTTCAGGCCCACTTGTTTGACTAATCAGAAAGAAAATCAGATACCTCACTGAGGAGAAAAAGAAACTTGTGTTGTCTGTCAAGTTTCAGGCTTGGAGGGAGAGTTAAAATGTCAGCCAACTGGGCCAAATCGCAACCTGTGACAAATTTTGTTCTTTCAAAGACCCTTAAGTCTTGCTGTGTTTTGTCTAGTTTGGTATGAAATCATCTCACAGCAGCTTGGAGTTAAGCTCTCATATCTTCTCCTTTCTCTCTGCCTGATGCTTATTGAGACTTTGAAGTTGTTTTTTTAATTGAACATTATGCAGAGAGAAGACATGAATGCGCTTCCTCTTAAAGACCCTTATCCCAGTCATTAGTACTTTTAAGAGTCCTCTCTGGGACCAGTGGCTGTATTTAAAACCCACACAGGTTGTAATGTTTGAAGTGATCATAGTACAGTGCCTTGAGCTCCACCTGTGTTCCAATTCAGGAGTCTGAAAGCAGCTGTAGGTGATGGGCGGGTGAGGCTGGGGCAGGGGCATCGGGGAAAGGGCAAGCCTATGAAAGCTGGTGTGCAAAAGAGCTTTATCTGTGGCTTTACAAGGTTGTAGTATCTCTTCTGTCACATTACACTAAACATAAGATAGAGCATTGTACTGAAGGGCTGGGCTTCCCCGCTTTGCAGGAGGCTAGGGAAACACACATATACCCGTGAGCTCCTAAGCCTGAGTTTGAAGTCTGAGGCTATAGATAGATAGTTAAATGTTCCCTATGGAGTTCATATGGACCGGGCTCCGGGCAAGAGCTGGAAAATGCAGTGTGGCTTTGGCCTCAGGGAAGAGGGATGCCGCCTGGGCAGCTGATGGTTCCCAGCAATTGCACAGGCCTTGCTGTGAACATGCATTTGTCACATAGGACTGTGGTTTCATTGCCAGCTTTTTTTCTCCATCTTACCTGCTATTTTTTCCGGTGATTGTTAGACTTTTCAAACATTGCCAATGAGAAAGGATCCCCACATATTAAAAATAATGTCTATATATATAAAAATAAACCTCCAGCTCCCTGGCTTTCCCCAAAGCCTGCAGTCTGCATCAAACACACAATGCAAAACCACTTTCCAGTAGTTGCAAGTTGGCTGTGTGTGCTCTAATACTGAAAAGCTTCCTGAAGCCTTTCAGTGGTTTATTTAGAGTTGGAAGGAGCCAATGTGCTTCAGCAGCAAACAAGATATTCTAAACTTAGCTAAGCATAATAGCCATTGAATGTGCTGCTACAGTGACCCATGAAAAAAAGGCAAAATGAATGCAAAGTCCTTGTAAAATTTCAGTGAATTTATCTTTGGATACATTATATAAAATCAAGGTCCAATATTGGGAGTTGGCTGCTCTACTTTGTTTATATAGCTCTAGTTTAAAACATGGTAGGCCACATATCAGCTGTATGGTCCTGTGCAAAAGAGGTGTAATAGTTTCTGTTCAGTCCTCCAGAGACATTACTTCATTTAACAAAAGTGTAAGTAAGTGGAGCACATTTTGACTGTTTCTGTATGAGACAGGTGGATGGGGTGAGTTTTTTACTACAGCTTTTACTGTTAAGCAGGCTGAGTTCTTACCACAGATGGGAAGAACTGTCAGCTCCATTTAAAGGTGACATTATAGGTTTAGTGGGACAATTATGCTGCAAATGCCCACATCTTGGCTAATACCTGGGTCTATAGAAACATATGCTATATGGTTCTGCTGACAAATTGGAGACTCAACTTTTATTATTATTAGAATAGGCTATAAATCTATTTAAATATCTGAGCTTAATAAGCGAATACAGAGGTTTTCCAACAGCAGTGGCAAAGGTGTCAAACCATATGTTGGGGTCTTTGTTTAGAATTCATAGATGTGACTCGGTTAATTTAATAGCCTTAGTCTGCAAGTTGTCAAAGTAAATTGGAAGATTCTCAGGTTTCAATGCTTTTTTCTGACAGTAAAGGTACCAGAACCTGGTCCTTGGCTGTAATTTTACAAGGATTCTAACACTAAAGTGAAAAGAATCCTGTTATTCTATCAAGGCAGTTACGGCAAATTTTCAGGTCATGGGGAATCAAGGTGGCTTTCTTCATTTGTTTTTGAGAGAAATATTTGAGAAAAGGCATCTTTGTATTCTATGTAGCTTGTTGCAAATCTTGATTATATAATAATTCCAGAGTACACCAATAACAAAATGCTGATAGAATATAGTGATAATTTGCAGTGGAGAAGTCTACTAGCCACAGGAAGGTAAGCATGACAGTACTATTTTAAGATGTAAGACTAAGCTTGAGAAACGGAATAAATTAAGAAAAGCATGATCTGATCATTTTTTGGGGGGAGGGGTAATGGGCTAAACGCGTCATGCAAATGGACCACATGAATCTGCAAGCCCTAGGAAATTAATGGAGCCTCACCAAGGAGAGGCCCACCTAGTACAAATGCATTTGAAGTCTTTGAAAAAAACACGAGTTTTTTTCTGCCATCTTAACTATTTCTTCCATTAGTATCAGCATATCTGGAATTCCACATACTATTTGCTCAGTGCTCATTTCATCCTAATATAAAAGGGTCTGTCTTTCCAAAGATAAGCCTATTTTTCCACCTTCCTGAAGAGAAAAGCAAGAATGCTTGACAGCTCCTTTCTTTCTCTTTCCTCTGCTCACTATGCAGCAAATAATCAATCTTGGCTGAATGACATTTTAGAGAAATTGCAGTCGTAAAAGTGTCAGTACTTAAGAAAAGTGTAAAATGCCCCTTGCATTTGCATAGGTGGGAAAGCAGAATTTACCTGCAACATACATGTGGTTGATGAAAGCATAAAAATAAACCTAATTTTATAACAAGAAAACTACAAGGCAGCTTTTTGAAGGAATTGGGTGATTTACTTGAAGAAAATTGCATGAATAGTCACCAGTGTGAAGACTTAAATGAGTGGCTCCCAAATAAGTCCTTGAGAAGAGTGAGGGTGCCTAATTCTGGGTGGTGCTGAGTGCCCTTGGCATCAGACCCCTTCTTACAAAAGCGTCTCCTTGTGCTTTCTTTAACTGCTGCTACAGGATCAGACGTAATGTACCGAATACAACTGCTCTTTTGCAGGTTGGTCTGCAACTATTTTTCTCTTGATTTCTCCTAATTTTTTTTGTACAATGCATTTACCATTATTTCAATAATAATATCATAATATACATCGACCCTTTAAACACATACAGTTTGATGCTTTTCCCAGTGGTATCTCAGCAGGCTTTGCAAACAGTGATCAATCAATAACCTTCACAAAGCCCTCTCCATCACTCTCTTAGTTACACAGTCAGGGAACTGAAGGATAAGGGTGTTGAAAGACTTGCCCAAGGTCACACAAGGAGTTGGTAGCTGACGTTTTTAATCCCAGAGTCCTATTTCAAACTTCAGACCACATGGCCTCATATAAGCATGTTTATGTTTTTGGCATGGTATAGGGAACAGTATTGCCACAGTGACTTTCTGGGTCAGTGACTGTTCCTTTATAAATTGTAAGGTTTCCAAAGCCAAATGTCTGAAAAGTGAAAACATGAGGCATACTTCAGGAGTGTGAAAGCTGATGTAGCGAGGATGTAGATTTCTCACCAAGGGAAACCACTGATGTGTTCCAACATCATTTGGTTTGCCACCAACCAACAAGCTAGTGACGGTGGCACTGACCTGCAGTCAGTTTGTGCGAGGTATTTGTTAATGTTGCTACAACAGATATTCATTATAAACTACAGTCACCCACAGTTTACTCTGTTTATACAGCCATTTAGTGGTTATTTATTAAAAATAAAATTTATGTATGGTTATTGGAGGTATATTTTGGCAGGGAAGTGACCTTGGCAGAAATATGTCTGAATCAACACTCAGCCAGCAGTCACTCTTTATGTTGTCATATAAAACCTTGTTAAATAATATTTTGTTTCTATCTTCAATTGCTGTTATATAAGGCCAGTAATGAAAATCTCCCAAAGGATTGGTAAATGGAGTGAGTTTTTTTGTACATTTTCTCCATAAAATAAAGAACTAAGCCAATGAGTGTCAACTTTATTGCCTAGTTGAAGTGCTTGCTGTAAACTTCGATAGTAAATTGTTTACTTTTAGATTTTTGCAGGTATAAAAGCTCTCTACATTTAAATAGAATTTGAATAGCTTTTTGAGAACTAAGGATAATTCACATTCAGAAAGCACTTAACTTTCATTTCAGTGGGACTACTCACATGCTTAGAGTTAAGTGTTTGGCTGAATTGTTTAACACTCGGAAAAGATACTAAAAATAAAACCAGGGAGAAACCTCAGATTCAGACAGGGAAACTGTGTCAAAACTGATTGTAGTTGTTATATTTTAAAAAAAGGCACCTTAATGTAAATGTACAATGTCATTGCCTTTTACTAATTTGCATTCATTTGGTACTGTTTTGATATAGCTGCAATCTGAGGCTTTTTTTTTTAATTTTTTTTTTTTAGCCTTTAAAATAAAACCTTTGCGTGAAAACCACTGGACTGAAAGCTGTGATCTAAAACTGAGAATGAACAGAGATTTCTGCATACCAGAGTGTATTTAAATATATTGATATAGTTTAATGTGAGGAAAAAGTGGTTTCCATTTTGGCAGTAGTAGAGATGATATTAGTAGAAACTATCCTACTCCTCCTGAGTGAAAATAAAGTATAACTTGTTTTGAAGGAGCTTTTGGGAGAATGAAGCAATGCCTCTGGATTAGCAGCAAAATGGTTGTTAGTATTTATCACATAGGGGAGAGGAAGAGGTGGCGGCAGCAGCATGTTCTGGCACAAGGTATTGGTGGTGTGAATGGAGAGGAAGGCTGATAATTGTGAAGTCTGTCCATCTCCATAGACATTATCAATATGATCAGAGGGGTGCGTATGTGCTTCTAGAGGCAAAGGCACATGTTGCATTGACAGAAAGAAATGGCTCACCAGTTTATGGACTGCTAAAAGGAGGAGTGCTGGAGAGAATTACCCATTCTTTGTGGATGTTGAGGGTGATCACAGGGTGGGGACAGCAGAGCCACATAGCTCCACTGTCTGTCTGCAAGGACTCTCTGGGTAGCATTGAGGTACATCGTTCACAAACCTAAGTGCTTGGACAGCTGATAAGGTGAAGACCAGACAAGAAGGGGTCTCTACCACTGCTAGCTACTCTGACAAAGACAGATGGGGATAAATATTGTCCTCAAACATTGTACTAAACCAGGCATTGTCTCACTCTGGGGCATACCTGAAGCTGTCTGCCTTCACTGAAGTGAATAACTGGTCTGTCTCTTGAGTCAGGAAAACCCGCTGTAGAACCTTGGTTTTCAGGGGAATGTAAAATAAACTAGCCCTTGGCTTCCAGAACAAAAGGAGTGCAGTCCCTAGCTGTCAGGGGAAAACAAATAAATAAAAAATAACCTCAGGCCTTTGCTTTGGGGTAAAAACAAACAAAGGAACCCTCTTTGCTCTGGGCTGGCTGTGGTAGTCACCATTTGAAAAAGTTAGACTTCACCCACAGTTACCACATGGCAATAGCTATTTTTCCCATGCTTACAGGAATATCTCAGTCTGCCAGGTGGGAACCGTGGCTACATGATGACTTCTGAATTGTGTCCAACACTGATGTGTATGGCTAAGCCCAGCAGTAGCTGTGGCCCTCACTGAGTGTTTGGTGTTAGGAGGCCTGGGCAGATGTGCATTCAGTTCCTCCCTCCTAGAGGGGAAAAACCAAACCAAAACATAAACAAACGAGAATGAAAGACTGTCTTAATTATGTTTCTTTATTCTGAGAGAGACTACAGCTGTTTTTTGTGGGGCTCTGTGTGGAGTGTACAGAGTATGGCTTCAGAAATGAATTCTGCCTCCCAGCTCCTGGCCCATCAGCACTCCCGATGCCGTCCTGACTCTGTGAGTTCTTGCCCAGGGCCTCCTCCACAAGACTGGTGATGTGGGCAGTGTGGATGGAGGGTCTTTCTCTGCTGTAGCACCTGGCTGTGTGTTTGTTCTGAAGCTGGCACTGTGAAACATGGCATTTAACCCATGTGGATGCACCCACAAGTGCTGAGAGAGCTGGCAGATGTTATCGCTGGGCCACTCTCTATCATCTTTGAAAGGTCATGGAGAACAGGAGAGG
>JAOXNO010000052.1:19011788-19044129 GCA_028565335.1 Limnodromus scolopaceus
TCAGCAGGGGAGTTGGACTAGATGATCTCTATGGTCCCTTCCAACTCTAAAAATTCAGTGAAATTCAGTGAAAAACCCTCCCACAGTGGCACCATGTCTACTCCTACCCCATCCTTTTTTTTTTTTTGCAATAGAGAAGCATATTTGTCCCTGAGAATGACTGTGTTGGAGCTGTTTTTGAGAGGTTCAGTGTGTGTGAGGACTCCAGATCACTTCTGTTGCTCTCCCTTTCACAGCATTTTTGCTAGAATCCATAGTGCTTGCAGTCCCTACTGCTCTGTAAGAACCTCTTGGGAAAACCTAGAGGCATTACAATACAAAGGAATAATCAATACAAGTAAAGGATATAATGCAGTGAAGAGAAAGGCTTATACTTTGATAACTTTGAGAGCTGGAATTTGAAGCCTTTCAAAAACATCTTACAGAATTGCTCTTACTTTTGTGTTTGTAGCTGTTTTTGTGATGTGTTTTTCTCTCTGTACGTCATCATCATATAATGTTGTACAATATGTTTCTTAAATCTAAGCAGAGACCTACATGCTGTGCTATGGATAGAGTAGTGAAGTGGCCTTTATCCACAGGCCATCAGGAGCCATCAAGTAAGCGTTGCTGTTTGTAGCAACAAACAGAAAACAAGGCATGCAGTTAGGAGTTTGAATCTGTAGATCTGTAGCCACGCTTCTCATTTGTTTACTTTGAACCTGAAAGAGCTAATATGGGAGAAGAGTAAAATGAAATACTAGAAAAAGAGAAGCTATTTCATATGGCTAAAGACACTGATTCCACTACATAAGCGTGTCTTTTTTTTTTTTTTTTTTTGTTTTTGTTTTTTGGGTGTTTATCTACCAGAGCCTAAACATGCACTGCTCCTACCCTTTCATAGCTTTTCCTTCTGTACTGTAGAACAACTCAGAAGCTGAGTAAGCTGTATCCTGGAAAAACACATTGCAGGAAATTGTATTTACCCTTTGATCTTTAGATCCTTCCTCTGCTGTGATATACAGTAACTTGTTTTGTCTTTGCTCAGAGAACAGACTTTCTTCATTTAGATTTATGGAAATGGCTCATTGCTGGTAGAGGAGACTTTAGTGCCTTTTATGAAATAAAGGAAGAAAGACCGTGTTTTCCACTTATCTTACAACTTTCCCTAATGTCTGGAGACTAAGGAATTTTTTGAGATATAGATTTCTTTGACTGCAAGGTATTAATTGCATTGGATTGGGTGCTACTGTCTTGACTTTGAAGTTGCACTCCATGCACAGCCCTGTTGAACTCAAAGGAAGCCTTTGTAGAGTAAGCTGGCTAAATCAGAATAAAGCTTTGCAGCACTTATCCCAGAACAGAGTATTTACGTAGTCAGTTAAATGCTTGGGAGTGCAATGCAGTAACCAGTGGGGCTGTATATTCACCTCCAGATCCATTCCATCGTAAATTGTGTTGACGTACCCAGGGATGCTAGTCAGTATCAGCAAGGCGATCGGAATCTGGACTACATATATTACATGATGATAAAGGGGGGGAAAACTGGAACCAGAATGGGGAGCTGATACAAGCCTCTGGCACATGCTTGAAGCCTTTCTATTTAACTGTAGGAAAAAGGGGTCCACTTTACATTTCTCTATGTAACTTTCATTGAATCCTTCTAGGGTGCTGGTGAGATAGGATTTGCTGTCTCTGCCTTTCCTTTTGTTTTTTTAATTCCTACTGCCTCTATGTTGGAGACATGTGTTGATTGTTGAGTGTTATCCTCAGTCTCCACCTGGCAGAATCCAAATTCTCTCTCAAAATGTCTCCATTTCCATTGGGAATGTTGGGACAGTATGTTGAGGTTCTTGATTGTTGGTAAGAGGTATTAAAGATGCTACAACTGTCTCACTATAATGTGTATCATATAGGTTAATGTTTGAAAGATGTATATGTGAGTGCCACACAGACACTCAAGGAAGAATGAACCATGGGAATTGATAGCCGAAGTATAATACGCTTTCAGTCCTCTTTCAACCCTTATGAACAATTTCCCTAACAAAATCTCATAGAAAAGTAAAATTCCAGGGTGTAAACTTGCTAAATGAGAAATTGAAAGGTTTTTAGAGTGAAGTTTGTGGAAAGGTTCTGTCACTTTCATCTGTATACAGTTATAAGACTTTGTATTAATTATATGTAAAGATTCTTCTATGCACTTTTAGCATGGTACCCTTTTTGGAGTATAAAGGATATAATAATGAAGAGAAGACTGACAAGATGTAGAGGAAAAAATGTAAACGCAGCTTTTCTACCTAAACTGACTCACTTATAAAAGCTGTAGGCAAGCATGTTTGAGAATTTCCTTCTGGTTTACTATTTTATAATGCCACTGCAAGTCTTTTATTTAAAAAAAATAATATATTTGGTTTATTTTAAAATACAACAGATAAAATTTTATTTCTGATCTGAAATTATATCTGTATGCAAATGCAACTTTTCTGCAGTAAGGAACAAGTAACAAATCAGTGAAAAATCTATCTCTTTCCCTAAATTTTCTGTGTATTGCTTTATTTGTTAGCCCTGATGATCTTTAATCTCCAAGATCTACAAACATGCAACTACTTCCTTTTTTAATAACACTTACGCTTGAATTTTTCTAAGGATGAAAAAGCCTTTTTATACAGCTGTATGCTTTCATGAAGAATTAATGACTTGATAAACATTAGACTATCACTGTTTATGCAAATGCAGTCTGCTCCCTGAAAATAAGGCCAGGTTGCATAGTGCGTGCATGATTTAGTGCAAGAAAAAGAAAATATTTCTTTTTGTAGGAAAACAAAGAGTAGGATCCATGGCATAAACACCAGTAATTTCATATATAGAAAAATTCTTCTCTCTTAGAGAACTCCCCACTACCTAATCACAGTTCTTTTTTTCTTGGTAAAGAATGACAAAGAACTAAGTCCAAGCAGTTGAGTGCAGTTTTCTGTAGCTGTTCATGGGTCTCTTAGTAGACATGATTTTTTAACTGATTAAAAATACTGAAATAATAGTAAAACCTAAAAGAAATGGTAAAGCTTTGGCTACTAAAGCTACTTTTGTCTTCCAAGACTCTTCCTGATAGCCACCATTTGCCTTGTGTGGAGAACTCTAGAAGGCAAGGAGGAAGAGTTTTAGCCATGAGGTAGTAAAGTACTTAATGTGCAGTGGTTTTGTTGGTTGCCTTTGGAATAACAGATAATAGAACATTTTCTTCCTTGGAGTTCAGGAGTGATTCTGAAATCTGTGTTTTCAGAAACCACTTTAAGAGGAGTCATGCTAGAAACAAGTGTAATGAGGACAGCTCAGGATTGCAAATGTATTCCTAATCTGAAGGTTATGCTTGTGAAAGCCTTTATCAGGCCCCCAGTTTTTGGTCGAGGTCTTGTTTATGTGGGCTGCTAACTGGGGACATGGTTTGCAGTGTTCTGTTCCCCACAAATTACTGCCTGTCAGCAAGATCCAAATACTGCCATTTTAGCTCTATACGTTTAACTTTTGGAGAACATGTACATTTTAACCTTTTGCACCCAAAAGTTAACCTATATCTAAATAATGGCTTGTTCCAGGTTGCTCAAGGTTACTTAGTATATTCTAAACAGAATTTTGCCTGAGGGTTGAAATCTGTCAGTTTTGCCTGTCCTTGTGAAACCAGGAAAGATCTGCTGACTGGGGGCAGGTGAAGGAATGGGAGTGTAGGGGTGGCGCCTTTGGCATCCCTCAGCCCAGGTCACTGCTGCAAAATCTCCCAGGGCAGCAGCAGGAAGGTGAAGGTGGAAGCAGGCATAGGGCAATACCATCAGCAGCGTTTTTGCTGCTTATCACACAGCTGGGGAACTTGCTCAATCTCAATACCCCAGAGCAACCAGGAAAGGTGATGCCATAGGAACATTTTCTGTTGTTGTTGTGACTTTGCCACCCCCAGGAAGCCACTGTCTAGTTTGTGGCTTGAGCTGGCCATAGCTGGTATTAGGAGATGCCACCATCTCAGTCTGGGATTTGCAGTTTTTATAGAGCTACAATTGTGGTTATGCTAGATTTGCAATAATAATTATTGTATAATAAACTACATCAATAACTGATGTTAGAATCATTTAGTAGAGTAATTAATAGGTCTAACTGGAGTGGGTAATTCTGTTATAGATTATAGAAATGGAATACATTGGCCTGCAGTCTTGTTCAGGCAAAGCTATTTTGTCTTTGACCTAAAACAGGTTGTCAGAACTGAAATGTAACACAAAGCCCAAGCTGACTGCTAGATTCCTGATGGTGGTCAGCGGTCAGCGGTTCAGTGGTCAGCGGATCCTGCAGAGGAGATCCATGTCTACTTTTACTGAAGCCAATGGCAGACTTCCCATTACACAGGAGAAAGCCAGAGTGGCCATCCAGCAGAAATAACGTGTAAGCAATAGACACATTAATTTACAGTCCCATTTTTTTATTTGACTATGTGAGAGTACAGCTTTCTCTTCAGACAATACCAGTTATTGTTGCCTTCTTGTTCACTTCTGCTTTGAAAATAAACAACATAAGGAACAACTTGAGGTATCAAATATACATAGAAATGATGTTTCCAGAGCAAGCAGCCTGAAGTCTTGATTATGGAGAAGGTCAAGCGGCAGTATGGTTGAAAAGAAAAGTCAAGCTTAGGATTTTGAGTGGGGTTTGGTGCCAGGGCTTGTGATTTTTTTTTTTTTTTTTTTTTTTTTATTATTTCATTTTTTTCATAGACGTGGTTGGCAATGTTGATGACTAGTGTAGATCTGAGGACTAGAGGAAAGCCAATGTCACTCCAGTCTTCAAAAAAGGCAAGAAGGGAGGACTCGGGAAACTACAGGCCAGTCAGCCTCACCTCCATCCCTGGAAATATGATGAAATGGCTCATTCTGGGAGGCATATGGAGGAAAAGAAAACTGTCAGAACTAGTCAACATGGATTCACCAAGAGGAAATTATGTCTGACTAACCTGATAGCCTTCTGCGATGGCACAACTGGATGGATAGATGGGATGAGGGTGGTGGCTGTTGTCTACCTTGACTTCAGCAAGGCTTTTGACACAGTCTCCCACAGCATCCTCATAGGTAAGCTTAGGAAGTATGGGTTAGATGAATGGACGATGAGGTGGATTGAAAACTGGCTGAAAGACAGAACTCAGAGGGTCATGGTTAGCGGCACAGAATCTAGTTGGAGGTCCATAAAAAGTGGTGTTCCCCAGGGGTCAGTACTGGGTCCAGTCCTCTTCAATATATTCATCAATGACCTGGATGAAGGGAGGGAGTGTACCCTCAGCAAGTTTGCTGATGACACAAAACTGGGAGGGGTAGCTGACACCCTCCAGGCTGTGCCACCATACAGAGAGACCTGGACAGGCTGGAGAGTTGGGCAGAGAGGAACCTGATGAAAGTCAACAAGGGCAAGTGTAGGGTGCTACACCTGGGGAGTAATAACCCCAGGTACCAGTACAGGTTGGGGGCTGACCTGCTGGAGAGCAGCTCTGAGGGAGCTGAAAATCCTGGTGGCCAACAGGATGACCATGAGCCAGCAATGTGCCCCTGTGGCCAAGAAGGCCAATGGCATCCTGGGGTGCATCAAGAAGAGTGTGGCCAGCAGGTCGAGGGAGGTTATCCTGCCCCTCTACTCTGCCCTGGTGTAGGCTCCATCTGGAGTACTGTGTCCAGTTCTGGGCTCCCCAGTTCAAGAAGAACAGGGAACTGTTGGAGAGGGAACAGCAAAGGGCTACAAAGATGATTAGGGAACTAGAACATTTCTCTTATGAGGAAAGGCTGAGGGACTTGGGTCTTTTTAGTCTTGAGGAGAGAAGACTGAGGGGGGATCAATGCCTATAAATACTTAAAGGGTGGGTGTCAAGAGAGTGTCCTTTTTCAGTGGTGCTCAGTGACAGGACAAGAGGAAATGGGCACAAACTTCAAGATAGGAAGTTCCATCTAAACATGAGGAGGAACTTCTTTACTTCGAGGGTGGCAGAGCCCTGGAACTGGCTGCCCAGAGAGGTGGTGGAGTCTCTTACTCTGGAGACATTCAAAACCCACCTGGATGTGTTCTGGTGGACCTGCTCTGCAGGGGGGTTAGACTAGATGATCTCCAGAGGTCCCTTCCAACCCTATATCATTCTGTGATCTCCTAGATCTGTTTACAAAAGCTTTTATGTCAGAGTGCAGGATCAAGCTCCATATAATGATGCAGAACGTTAAACTTTTGACTCATTTGAATACTAATAATTATCTTCACAGGTAGGAATTGGGGGGGGAGGAGATACAGTTTTATATATGGCTATGGCCATTATGATGTGAAAGATCACAGAGAAGAACAGTTTGCAGTAACCAGTTACAAAGGGAAATCATGGAGTCTTTTCTGCTTGCTGCATTGAATTACCTGTAGTGGTTTTGTAGTGTAGGCCCTGTTCAGGTCTCCTTACCCAGAATAATATTTTATTGAAATTAAATATTCTGTAGTTGGTGTATGTCTAACAGTAAATAATCACCAACAGCCTGAAGTATTTGCTGAGGTATAGCTGTGAAATGTCAACAAGATGCTATAAGTGTGCTTGCCAGAAATTATGCATGGGGAGTGTCTTAAATCCTTACTTAGAAGACAGGATCTGATTTAAAAAACAAGCACAAACAAAAAAAGCCCTACCTCTCATGTCTTGACTTTTACTTTTGTTTTCCCTATGCTTTTTACAGTTTCTCACATATGCTTCATGGAGAATATTAGGTGCGGGCTGTGCTTCCATTGTATCAAAGCTGGACACCTAAAATGCTTCCTACTGATTTGTGTTTCATAAAGTCAGCATATTTATGGCTGAAATCCACCACTTTTTTTGCTGAGGTGCCAGAAACCATCCAGTCACAGCAGGACTGAGTTTAGCACTGGCTAATTTTCCTGGCCTCCTGGCCATTTACTAATTTACTCTGTGTATGAACTCTGTGCTAAGGCCCATATTTCTGCAGCTCTGCTTGATCATGCTGGATCAAACTAGTGCTGTGGTAGCCTGCCCTACAATGATACCATTGCAAGGACATAAACATAAAAGTAGCTATACAGTTTCAGACTAAGGGTTCGCCTTGCATAGTTATTGTCTGCAGTGGTGACCAGAACTGCATGCCTAAATTTTTTACAAATAGGGCAAATACGTAGGAATACTTCATCCAAATGCTCTTGATACATTTTAGATAGTTCACAGCTCAGAGACTTTTAAAGCAAAGATGGTTTCAACTATTTGGTAACCTTTTGTGGCTTCTTTTTGATTAACTTGTGCAGTGTCCCCTTAAGCATACCTAAACTTTGCTGTCTGTAACATCCTTTGTCAGGAATTCACCTGTACCATAGTTTTAACTAGAAATTTTGTGACACATCCATAACCTCTTCGTCTTTGTTTAAAACCAACCACTACTTAGCTTCATTTGACACCCCGTAATTCTTGTACTATGTGAGCCTTTTCCACTGCTATTGTACCCCTTTTAAATGTGTGTGTGTCCATGCGCATGTAAAATATCACATGGCTATTTAAGATGTGGTTACATCAGGTGGTACTGTAGCATATTGGCATTCCTTTTCCTGTGCTCTGTTCCTATCTAGTAACACCTAACATTCAGTTTGTTGCAATTTGCTGGGTAGAGAAATTAAAGGATGCAGTTAGAACTCTTCCATTGCAGACTCTGGTGTCTGGGGAGCAACCACCCTTGGTTTGTGCAAATTTGCTGAAGTACTAGCAGCAGTCAGGCCACACTGGCATTGTAGCCGTAAGTGCTGACTGTGGAGTTGCTTTAGCTAGAAACTTCCTGGTACTCTACTGTTTCATTTACTACAAACTCTGGCATCCCTGGGCCAGCCTGCAGTTCATAGTGTAGACATACTCTAATGGTATCCTAGTCACAGTACTGAGCAGAAACTCAATAGGGTCTAGTGCTTGGGTTTTTTTTATTGTCTCTATTATTGGCAGGAGACTTCATTCCTGATTTGACACAGAACACTCAGCAACTTGTAATAAAGCTACTGTGGTAAAACAGGTCCCATCTACATGTGTTACTTGTGGAAGCCATCACCCTCTGGACTGTCAGGGCCCTCACGAGTCTAACACGTGACTAACATTTCTTTAAATGGAACAAATACCTCTGAGTATGAAGTCAATCTATGCTTAATGTTACTTCATACATTTTTTGGATGCTCACCTATGATTTATTTGCATATTAATTATAGTTATTCCCAATTAATTATGTTCAAATGTATTCTGTAAATTCAGAAATGTGTGCTGGGTTTTATCTTCCTGTTCAAGTACATCTTATTGGCAAATGGCAGCACTGGAAAGTAATGAAGTTAAACGGAACACAAATGCAACTTAATTTTCCTAGGCATTACTTAATCTCTTGATAGATGGTGGTCAGAGTCTTTTCACTGTCCTGTTTAGGAGGGAAATTACAGTTGATATTTTAAATGATAATACAAAACATGAAAGACTTACAGTTGTTGAATGAAAACATCTGACATCTGCCTGGTAGTAGCTGGAATGATGTAATGTGAGAAAGGACAGCTTGTGGCTAAGCACAGTTCAAATAAGCTTGAGCAAATTGGTATTTTTTTTTTTTTTATGTCTGAAAGTGAGGGAGGCTGTTATTCTGGTTGTAAATCATGGGAGAAAGCCAAGAAAGCTATTGCTGGTGTCAGAACCAATTGTGTGTGTTATTGTTGCCACTCTGTTGGCCAAATAAATACATTTACATATATAATGCAGAATATGATTGTGAGTCTCAGCATCAGGAGAGCTATATCAAGAGCTCCTCAGCACAACTTTGTTTTCTTCAGTGCTTTTGTGTTGCTGTTTGACAATTTCTCTCTAGTCTGGCTCCATTTCATTTTTTACACACCTACCATTTTGAATCTAGCTGTAATCAATGTGAAAAGTATTTATTAATCAATAACCAAACAGCAATTCTATGCTTCTGATTAAAGTTACTGTGATCAAAATGTCCACAGGCCAGTTTAATTTTTACATTCACAGGGTTTAATCCTGCCTAATTACCTCAAATATGTTGAGGTATCTGAGTGCAGAGTTTGATCCTCGGGCATTGTGTTTTGATTTCTTGTTTTCTAATGGTGGTTGTTTTGAATGGCAATGGAGATGGGCTCAAAAGGGCAGATTCCCCCTGCACAGTGAAGCTGCACTGCAGTCCTTCAGAGTAATCACTTTTATAACTTTGCAAATGTGATAAAAAGAAGAGATGAGTTGAATCTCATATCAATTTTGATTTTTTGTTTTTAGTTCCAGAATGAATGTGTAAATGCAGAATTAAGGAAAGTAGAAGAATGCTCCCTGCATGTTGCAATTATTAGTTCATACCAGGTTAAGCATTGGGTATATAGAAATATATAAATAACCGGGTAGTATCCAAGGATTTCTGGAAACTGTTCGTTTGAATTTCTCACTTGAGAAATATCTCCTACGAGCAATTCAGCCAGGGAAATTCTGATTATGGTTGTGATGCTCCTAAACCCCTAGGAGTATTTCTGTACACTGATTAGCTCCAAAATTACTGATCCGGTAGGATGGCCTGGATTGTTTTTCTGCTGCTGAATGCCATTTGTATAATATCCCCTGCTGCATGTTGTGGTACATAGAAGTGTTACAGCAAATACTGGGATGCAAAGTGTAGTGAAACGCAAGATATTTTTGCAATGTCTATATAACACATTTGACTGTGTGCCCTTCCCAAAGCTCAGCTGGCTGTAGGGGCTTGAGCTGGGAACTCCATGAGAAAGGAAAGCTACGGGGGAGACAAAAATCAACAAAAGTTGTATATTGAGTAAAGAACAGTGAGTAACTGACTTGTCTGGCGTATCACAGCACTGAATATTTTGAATGTCATCTGAATTAGTATTTTAGTCTTGAGCATTATGAAATCTGAAGGTGTTTGTTTCTACAATATCAGAAACACAAAGGTCAGCATGAATACTTATCAACTGGAATGTGCAGTGAGTGGCATAACGTGAGCTAAGCACTTTTAGATGCAAATTGCTAAGGATGAGTCCCCTTTGTCATGCTGTTTTCCAGGTGCATTTCAGGTTGGCAGGATGTCTTCTTGGGTGGCTGTGAGATCGTGGTTGAGATTTGTATCTTCATTTTGTTCCCTTTAGGCTTGGGAAAGGGTATGGGACAGCAATGAACGGGCCATGGATACTTAGGGTCTTAGTAGGAAAGCATTTTTCTAGTACTAGCAGTATGAAATGACTATTTAAACATTCGTAGGACACCTTCATAGGAGACATTGGAACATTCACCTGAAAGATGTAGATTCAAATCTATTCAGGCAGTAGAGGTTGTTCCACAGATGGGTTCGAGACTGACTAAAGTGCAGCTTCATGAAAAAGATGGGAGAGTAACAATATCACTGACAATATGCCAGATTTTTCCAAAAACTTGCTGAAAAATAAATTCACAAGAATCTGTCCCAACATGTATCTGAAGTCTCTGTGACTAACTTCTCTCTGAACTGAGTATTGAATTTAGTTTGCAACACTTAGATACTCTATTAAGTAAATGGATAAAAAATAAAATCTTAAAAAAAAAAAATTCAGTCAAATTTGCACCACCCTCCTCTCCTTCCTTTGCTGTGTGTTTTGGTTGAACTGTGACAAAGGAAGTATCTGTTTGAAAAGTGGCTATCTATAGGGGAACAGAATAAGTATTAGCTTCCCTTTCTACTTTGTTTTTGAGAACTGGAAGGAATTGCCTTCCAAACTGCAGCAGATAAACATGGTAGAGATGACTGTTCCTCAGGGATTCAACGTAATGCAGAATATATGCAAACAGGTATTGCTTAACGTACTGCTGTGGCTGGGCTGGTTTTGCAGTTGGGGATTTTATGCCTTGCTAAATGATGGAAGATGCCAACAGTGTTCAGAGACTGCTGTGGTATTCATGCAAGGTGCTTTTCCAAATTGGCTACTTCACTAGACTGGCAGACAAGAAGACTAACAAAGATTTTTTTTTAAATATAGAGAGAGCTTCTGTAATTGAAACTTCTCCCCTGTCCACAAGCAGCCGCTATATCATAGTAGCCTCTATGTAGGTTGTTAAAAAAAGAAGTTGTATATACAAATGATGTTTAATAAAACCTTGGTTGGCTCAAAGCCATGCTGCCAAAACAGTTGCCTGCAGATGTATTAGGTGACTGAAGCTGTAGTTAATTTACAGTATTATGTCCCTCTATTTCTCTGTGTGGCCTTGGAAGAAAGCCCATTTAAAGGGGAGCCCTTGCTTATTTCTTCACTTATTTTCTTTCTACATATTCACTCAGATCTATTATGAGAGGGAAAGATTGAAGTAACATAGACAATTTAACAAGACGAAATATAACATGGAATTTACTGATTAGGCCCCTGTAATTACAGTTTATGCAGGAAGAAGCACTGCTAGGAGGTTCCTGCAGATAAGCAGCAGGAATTATGGTGTCTTTCTATTGCAGTGCTGAAATTTGGCTTTTTCCAGATGCTTCTAGGTTTCAGATGAAGAATCCGGAGGCTGTTTGTGCCACCTGCACTGCCTGCTGCAGGGCAGCTCCAAGGGGCACCTGTCATCTACCCTGTTTATTAGCAATTATTTCCATTGCTGCAATTCCCATAGCTCCCCACTTAGGCAAGGGGGCTCTTCTTAGGATAGGTAACATGCATCCATTTGAGATTTACAAAGGGACTATTTGGTGCCATGACTTGACTTACATGAAGTTGGTCTTGGTTTTTACCACTTTGACAGAAGAAAGACCTTGGTCAATTTAAAACAAGCAGATTAGTCAATGCACATGTACATACCAGCTAATATACTGCTTTCATATAAAATTACTGTGTTTGAATTGCCCATTTCTCTCTGTAAATATGCATGATTGGTGAAAACTTTTATGACATGGATGAGTTTTCAGTTGCCTGAAACGAAGGATGAATTTAAAAGAGGTTCTAAAGGAAGTTTCCAATAATGTACGAAATATTAATATAATCTGTCCATCTTTATGAACATATTTATACATCCATTTAACTAAGCTAGATCTATTCTCTGGAGTAAAGACAGATTGCACCGATACTAGTTGATCTGGGTATAAGAAGCATGGAAAAGGAAGAAAGGCTGCTGTGACAGATGCCTGAGGTGGAATGTGTGAGGAAGCATGTGACTTTTCTGACATCAGCCTGTTCTCACCTTCTCACCTGTTTGGATTCCCTGCACGTGCTAACAGGAGTGGAATCAATAACAGTTATGTTGATTTGTGCCTGAGTCTGAAAAAGGTAGATCTGTGGCAGCAGTCAGTGAGGGAACCCTGCATGCGACCGCTGTGCTGCATTGACAATGAAGAAGGTTTTTCTTTGTGATGCCTCTGCTCTTTCAGAAACAGACAATGGAAAGGAAATTTTTGTGGCTGAGAAGAGACCAACACTCCTGCTCACTGCTTGTTTTAATTAAACTTTGCGGCGTACCCATGCTAAGAACTAAAACAGAAGTTTTGAAATTACAGCACTTGAATTTCATTTTCTTTTTTTCTTAAGGAATGTAGACATGGAAAGTTACCTCATTCCGTGCATAGGTACATGGCATCTCAGCTGCAGGACAGCCCTGTTTAGATCTAAGTTGCTCTTTTCTGGGAAGTTTCTGTCTGTTTCTTCCCCCTCCCCCCCGCTTTTTTTTGTGCAGTTTTGTTCCAGGTATTTATCTTCTGACATTTTTGGGCAATACTAGGCTGGCACAGCCATACTCTGACTCTATTCAGTGTTTTTAAGCACAATAAATTAAGTCATTTAAAAATGCAATTTTTTTAAACGTCTCTTTTTAGTGACTCAAATGGCATTCTGTTTAACATTATTACTGAAATTTAACATCAGTCTGCAGCATTGTGTTTTGCAATATACATACAACAGAACAGAAATCTATTTGCTTTTCCTGCTCCTATTTGCTGCCAGAAATAAATCAACAGTCTGCTTTGGTCCATCTGATGCTCGCTTTCTGTGTATCAGATGTGATGCTATGCATCTGATGGCCCTTTCTCTTAAACTACCAGCCTGAAGTATTCTTCAGTGCTAATCACACATTCATCATGGTTTACTCTTGGCTTTTTGATTAAATTACTGCAGTGAATTCTACTGCTGTGGTTGAGGCTTTCACTTGCTGCTCAGTATAGTAAAGATTCAAGGGAGATGAGGTATCTTACCACATCTAATTATATCACTTCATCTTGCCTGTATTTCAAAGTTCTTAAAATCATACTTAGTGTGATTTATGATCAAAAAACAATTCCACTCTTTCTTTTTGGTTGCTCTCAGAAGTTCATTTAGAACAGGAGAGTCTTTTTTACCAATTAGAAATAAATTTTGGAAAATTTTGAGGGAATTCAAAATGTGAGTAAAGAACTCTAAGAGGAAAGAAATTTGTGGAAGCCATGTGTGTAATTGAAGGATAAGTTAAGGAATTTTCTATAAAAATTCAATCACAATTTAAGTAGAGGAATCCTAAAATATAATGAAAATTTTAAGTGCACTGAAACAGTTTTATGGAAGAAAACCAAAAGAAGTATTTTGCATTTCACAAGCCAATGAGATGAAAATTCTCTTTATAAGAGCCAAGAGACCTATAAGATAGGACTTACAATATCATGTGTGTCATGCTATTAAATTAAAACCTTGCTGAGCACACATTGATCAAGTCATTTTAGTACTTCTACAATAAACGACTGTCTGAATATTATCAGACTACAGGTGAAGAGAGTGTGAAGTTAACTCTGAAATATACAGTCCAGCGAACCAAAATCCTTGGTGTTCCTGAGATGAGAAGCTATTAGACGTGAACATTGCAGTAGCACTGTATATCTACTAAAATGTGATGTTATTCCTGGAAGAGGAGGCATTGATTATATATAAATGCCAACAAATTGGCTATTTTGGCACTCTGATTTAATTCCTGGAAGTACTGAGTTTTGGAAGTGATATTTACAGGAAAGTTTCTCATATCCATGCCTCCCCCTTTCCGGTGGCAGTGTTACAGCAGGTGAAAACTATCTCCTTCTATACAATTCTCATTAGTGTCAGCTATGGGGAATGAGGGATGAATCTCAGTTCGAACACTTGATTTCAGTGAAATGGGTGAGGATTTGTCTGGGGTTTGAATGTGTCTTTGTTAGTGTCTACACTAACAGCTGTGGTCTCTAGCTACATACAGTGTCTACAGTTCATCAGTCAGTCCCTTCATTGGTTTCTCTGTTATCCCAGAAATTGAACTGCATTCAAATTGCAAAATGTCATTCTAGGCTTTGGAGGTCCCTCCTGCAAGTCATCTCCTTGGGTTTGGTTGCAGTGCTGCTGACAGGCGAGTGCAAGGGAGTGTCCATATATATGCAATACACTCCCTGGCTCGCTTGTTTTGTAACGCTGTAGAGAGCCAGCAACATCTCCAGGACTGCCTGTCTGTCCATGATTTGGTTACATGGTAGGCTTGGATGTGTGTCATCAGTTTGAACGGCTCCTTCTAGGCCTGCCCAGCAGGCCTAGACAATCCATGTTTGGCTCTGGGGGCAAGGGAGCTGGACCTGTTGTGGGTTGTGATATTTTTCCCATGTACCTTGATGGACAATTTCGGCCTTAGCTTCCTTAGAATTCTGCAGCCTACTGCCAGGTGTCCTGACTGCCCTTTCTGCTTGGGTTGCAAGTTTTCCCTTCTAAAAACCTATCTGAGACTATTTTTATTTGGAAATTCCTTAGAAGCTAACATTTTGTCAACTAGGCCTTTTCATTTTCTTTGGCAGGCTGCTGTCTAGGGTAATATCAGGCATATATTGTATGACTTCAGATCTTCATCAGTTGTGGGTTAATTTAAGAGCTTAAATGAGAAGCTTGTGTAAAGAGCCTTAATGTATTAGGTTATTTCTGTAATGAGTGGATAAAAGAACTGCCTCTGAGCTACTCAGTCTGTGTCACTAGAGAAGATTTTCCCTTCCCTGTTCAGGGTGACAAGATTGGTGACTTGGGTGCCTTCATTCAGTGCAGAGCATCTCGCTAAAGACCTTCAGAGGCCATAAAATGTGGAGTCACAGTGAATGTGGGTCATCTACCAGAGCAGATGGTAAATTGGAAAGCCTACCAAAGCATTGAGAGGGAGTGTACTGTTCATGCTAGGAAATTTGATAGGGCTAGAAAAAGCGATTTTTTTTTTTTTTTTTTTTTTTTTTTTTTTTTTCTGCTGGGAAATGCAACATTCTGTCAGGTGTTTGAAAGATAAGGATATTTCTAGTGGGTGAGCAGCTAGGATTCAGATGATATCCCATAGGGAAAGGGGTTTTATCCCTAGTCTTACAGCAACAAAATATAAGCTATTTGCTAGCAACAATAACTAAGGAAAGGAATAATGTTTAGACTTATTTCGGTTCTTCAAAAAGCATGTTTGGTGAACTGTGTCTGCCAACGACCCCTTGTTCAGGGAACTGAAATCTGGCTGCACTGCCCCCTCACTGTGTCTGATGCTGTGGCCACAGAAGGGAGATATTTAATTATACATGGGATTTTTAAAAATCTGGCACTGAGTGGCTTTGAAATGTTGCCAAAAATGACATTGCTAAATAATAGCCTTACTGCTTCAGAGAGAATAAGTACCAGAGTACCAGCAGACACCTTCCTTTTCATTTCCCCATGACTGACAGAAGCTGTTTCAAATAGGTAGAATATAGTCAGTGATTGCAATGAGCTGCATCTAAAATGCTTTTTGACATGAATAGCATTCTGTTGATAAACAACAAAACATCATCTCTATAGTTGCCGTGGCATTTCAGGTAGCCATAATCTTGCTTCTATTGGCACCTGTTGTGCATCCCCCAGCTCCTCTCTTTGGGAGTGGTGGTATGGTAGCACTGCCTTAGTGGTTTTTTGTCTTTATAGTGAGTAGCTTGCCAGGCACAGAGGAGCAGGTGCAAGCAGGTTTTTTGTACCTAATATAGAGGGGAGGGTTTGTTTTGTGAGGACATTTCTTGTATGCTCTCCTGCTCAGTCCCATCTTCACAGTTGGTATGACTTATTCTGTCCTCGAAGCTCTAAACCACAGAAAATCCTTTCTATGTTATTCCACTAATGTTCTTTCCAAAGTTGTGCCCGTCAGTTTTATAGAAATATAGCTTTAGTTTCATGCTGGTGATTCTTTTTTTGCTTAATAATGTGTTCATTAGAAAAATCCAGTGTTGGTTCACGTGAAATTATTCTAATCCAGGAAGTGGTTTCAGTTGAAGAAAAGCATGTTGGGACTGGAGTGACTGTCACAGAGTGGGTGAGGATGGTGTGAGGTATTGCTGTTGCATCCTTCTGTCCTTATAATTTGTGGACTCCTGGATGCAATACTGGAGTGTGATATAGGATACCTGGGCTCAAATTCCTTCTGTGCTTGCTTGAGCATGGGAATGTGAACTTGGATTTTCTGTGACAACTGTGATTGTTCCAACCACTGGCAAATTGCTGCTTGGTGAATTTAGTTTTCAGCTTTTATTAAAAATCCCTTAACTGCTATCCCCTGCAACCCAACAAACAAAAACCCTCAAATCCCCAACCCAAGTAAGAAAATTTTGGCTGTAGGGAAAGGGGAAGGGGTTTCTTGACCTGAAACAAATGTTTTTATATTGCATAACGTTTAGGATAAATTCATTTTGGGGACTGATGTGAAATACTTGTGGCTCTTCATCTGGTGAGCCATGACATCGATAATTTGCACATGATTTTGGTTTTTTCTGTGTTTTTTTTTTTTTGTGTGCTGTGTTAGAAAAGCAGGCATTTTATAGGAGGTTTCATGTTAACTTTTGGCCTCTAAGACCTGTGGACAAGATGAGTCTACCTGATCTCTCTCCCTGGCAGAGGCTAGGAATAATTTATTCACGCTAAGTGATTCACAGTAAGAAGACACAGGAGAGATAAGTACCTCTTTCTCACAATGTCTCTGCTCTGCCTGCCTGTCAGGATATGTTGGTACAAGTTGGTTGAGATTTAGATGGGGAAGAGGCTCCTCTTTCTATTATGTTCATGCACAGGAGAGCAGAGAACAGCCCTGTATGGA
This sequence comes from Limnodromus scolopaceus, assembly GCA_028565335.1. Taxonomy (NCBI): domain Eukaryota; kingdom Metazoa; phylum Chordata; class Aves; order Charadriiformes; family Scolopacidae; genus Limnodromus; species Limnodromus scolopaceus. Next base: position 19,028,872 of record JAOXNO010000052.1, read on the forward strand.
GCTGGCAGTTTAGAAGATGTGAATGGCTGCTAGAACGGTAGCTGTGCTGTTCCCTGGGTAAAAGTAGGATAGTAGGAGGAAACACTTGAAAAAGTTGGCAATCACAGCAGTCAGAGGGGAGCTGAGCTTTATATTCCTCGAAGAGTATTTAAGTTGTTGCCAGAAAATCCTACCCCCAGCCCAGTAGCCTTACATACCTGGAGAAAAAAAAATAGCTAATGGTTTAATGTGACTCCAGACTCCTTTTTCTGTCTTTAGAAAATTGATGTACTGTTTCAAAGCTACTAAAAAAAGAGGAAGTAATATTTTCTTTAATGTGTGTATTGGATTAACTATATGACTATTTCAGATTTTTCTCCAGATTTTAATATAACTGTTTTCCAGAACTAAGTTTGGTCAGGTGGTAAGTCCTACTGTGCATGCAGTTTTCCTTGCTGAATCCCACGATCCCAAACCTTTGTCCTGTTACGTGTACAGAGCAGGCAGGACCTCTGCCTTGTTTTTTATAAACCTTTTTTGTTCAGCTCCTAAGGCTAGCTAGGAAAGAGCTTGTTAACGTGGTCAGCTGATTCCCATGCCTCCTTACCTCAATCCATTTCCATCAGCTTTGCAGCAAGCAGGAAACTTTAGCTGTGTATATCCTTCCTGTCGAGGGGCCACAGAGGGGGGATGCCAAAGACATTTTCTCTGCTTTCCATGTGTACGCGGGGTCTCTTGCCGAATTCCACAGAAGTCTCATGTGTTACTCTCCATGAAATTGTTGAATTACAGGTCTGACAAAACAGACTTCCATCTGTGATTCTGTGTTGAGAAGCCGGATGATGTTCTGGGTACTGTGACATAGGAAAAACACACACAAAACCACTCACAAAAATTGGCTTACTGATATTTGGTGAGAACATACCAAAGAATGCTTTTTTGGACATTTGACACTCAGCTTTGCCATTCTAGATGCGGCTTTTATCTGATCCACAGAAGTTTACTGAAACACATTGAATTGAATGTTCATAATAGTTTCCTCAGTGACCAGCCTTGCTGAATTTTCCATGACGGAATTATATGCAATTCCCATTCATGGTTTTCTGGTAAACTTATACTTTTGTTGTGTTTATCTGCACATATTTAGACACAGAAATGCATAATTTAAAATTGTTCTACTTAGCTTAGTAGAGTTTGAAAAAGGGTTAAACATTTATAAGCGTAATAAGATAACCCAGAGTTATGTTAGAAAGGATTAAAAACATAAAAGATATAAATCCCTGTGCCTCAGGGGATAATTGATGGAGTTTAAAAAGGAATTTCCCTGATGGGTAAATTAGTCTATAATTGCCCCCATAGGGACTCCCTCCTTAAACATCTGATACTAGCGTCAGTCAATACCACGCTTGATGGACCTTCAAAATAATTCAGGATGGCAATTCTCATATCATAGTAAGTAGCACAATGTTGTGGTGTATACCATGTTCCTTTCTGGCAACATAAAAAATATTTACTGTTTAGCAATAGTATTTTATAGTAATACATTGTATTGTATTATTCTTATGTGATATATCACAGTATATAATAAATGGTAAATGTAATTGCTGCATCTATGTAACGGCTCCTGGATTTGCACTTTACAAGCAGGGAAAGTCTCTCTTAAACACAGTGGAATCAGGTGATTTATTTTGGGCAAGTACAAACTTTCTGTGGAGACCATTAAAAGAGAAACCAAGGATAGTGTTCCTCTTGTTCCCACTCTGACTCATGGGTTTTTCATATGAAGCATCTGTGGGCTTTGTGACAGAAGGGCTTCAGGCAGAAAAGCAAGATAAATATGTAGGTAGGCAAGGACCAAAAGCCTCACTCATGTCTGAGCATGTGTGGGAGAAGGGGAACCATAGATTAGATGGTGGACAGATTAGATTGGGGACCATAGGTTAGATCTGGGGCTCCATGGGTTAGACCTGAGCCACTTCTAAGGAGACCTATGTAACTCTAGAACAGTGAAAGTGGCAGCTGAGTAAAATACTTAGAAAACAAAGATAACAGAAGACGTTTTTCCCTTTGCTTTCAATGATCTAGCAAGTCATCTGCTAGGAGCTCGTGATGCTGCTTTTATAGAGGGTTGAGAAATTACTGTCAGTGTGAAAAACTGTGTTACCTTTTGAATGTGTTGTATTCTTAATGAGAGTTATGGTACTAAATCAGGGCTACCTATAAGCAATAAATCCTCAGATTTGCTGAGCATTAAAGACAAACTAACATCACCATTAAAAAAATAACCAAACAAACCAAAACATTCTCTGCCAACTTAGTACAAATTCAGTTCCCCAGCCGATATGCAGGGTCTTCTCCTGAAAAGAGAGTTGAGGAATACTGTAACAACAGAAATGTTTAATCACAATCTTGCTGCTTGTGTATTGCCCGACCAGGAGTCAAATTCTCTCCATGGACGGAGAACTTTCTTAAAAGTGAACCTGCAGTGGGCTGTGTGTTAGCCCCCTACATTGTAGCTTCTGCAGTGTAGAGGCAAACTAGAGACTCTGCTTTATAATATTCAGTCTCTTTTGTTAATGACCTCAGGTTCATACCTTACAACAATTTTTTTTGTTTGTTTTAATTTAGCTACATCCAATTAAGGGGAGGAGTTAATTTCTGTGTATATGATCACTGTAGACTTGGCAGTCAGCTAGAACTCTGAACTACTACTTTTTAATTATGGGCTAGATAGTATTTTGGACAGCTAGACTGAATATTTTCTTGCCCAGATTTAGCAATGATGTAAAAAATTACAGTAAAAGACTCACCCTAGTAAAAGTCTAGGTTGAGACAAATGAATACAAACACTACTGCTAGGATCATTCTGATCTCTCACTGAATAGTTCCCTTCTTTGCTCTGAGGGAGTAATTCAAAAGAGTTTGAATTCATATCCCCAGTTAGATAAGCACTATACCAGAATAAAAAAAAATAATTATGGACTAGTCCCAGCCGTTGGTTGAGCCATGGCAGCGTGTGTGTGGTGACAAGACACACACCTCTGTTGCTCTACTGAGTGAATACCAAATAGGGCAAATATGAGAGTGTTGCTGCCTTGGAAGACAGAGCCACAGCCAGGTGGTGTAAGAAATTTGAAGCTAAAAGGAGTCAAATGGGATGAAAAATAGGCATCTGGGAGAGGTGAGGAACTTGGCTGATGGGTGAAAGAGTCATGGAGACAGAGATATCTCGGAACATAATCATGAGTAATTTCAGCCTTTTTACTATAAATATACTTATGAAAAAATATGTATGTGCCTGTAAAACCAGTGGCTTTTGTGTCCTTTTATTTTCAGTATTCGTGGTTTCTGCTTAATTTCATATTTACATAGTAATATTTGCTTTTGCATTCACTTAGTAAAAGGTTGTCTTATGGGAACTTTTTAAATGAATGATTATCTTGTTTTTTCCAATTAACAAACTGCACATCAAATTTGTACGTCAGGTTTTTAGATGGAAATATTATGATCTAACAAACTGTGAAAGTTCTCATAAGTGCAATTTCTCACACATGAATTCATGGAAGTGCAATATGTGTGTCCCTGACTTTTTGCTGCAGACATGAGATAAAAAAAAGCCAGGTTGGATGAAAGATTTGCAAGGATTGATGAACTTGGTTTATACTGTGAGTTGGCTTGGTCAGCCAGCAGTCTGCAGATAATTACCAAGTCAGGTATGACTGAATGCTGGTTGTACCTGGCTCAGTGCATAAGATCTACTGATTGCAATGGGAAAACTTGGTGGTGGTGTCAGGTGAGTTTTGTCTCTGGACATGTGTTCTCCTGAATCTAAAATTATGAGCAGGGGAAAAAGAAATGTTGGTGTTGCTCAAAATTGTGGGGGCAACAGCTGAAAGATTGTGCATAGTCAGCTGAAATAAAGGAATGGCCACATCTACAGGTGGCATGGTACGTTCTGGTTTTGCTGTTTCCTCCGTTTCATTGCTTCCATCAATCCTGTCTAAGGTTTTATATAAGAAAAGTTCCGGAAGATGAGCTTCAGAATTAGTTCACCTAGACTGCCTATCTTTTCTTCATACTAATGAGCATTTGGTGTTAGATGCAGGAAGAACATGAAGCCGCGCAGCAAACTGCATTGTTTATAAATTCTCTATAAAGCTACAGTCATTTGGTAGCACTGCCAGAGTTACAGGCTGCACACTACAGCCACCTCATGTCTTCACCTACCCTGTCCTGTGTAAAATTGACATTGTCCCAACAAAACTGTAAAATCAATGTAACATTTGAAATTTGGGTAATGGTTGTAAAAGATGAGTATTTTGCTATTGGAGAGTGTCCTTAAACTATAATCTTGACAATGTGAGGAACAAATGAAGGTTTTTTCCTTTGTGCTCCCTCTCAGATACAAGGGTGTCTCACACAGCCTGCAGGCCTAGTAAATGAGAGCAGGTCTCTTTACATAGATAATCTTTGCCAGTAAATAATTCAATGCATTAGAATGCAAAAAGGAAATAAACATCTGCTGACAGATAAAAGGAAAGTAACTTTTTCCTGCAGGGAAAGCAAAGAAACTTTTAACAACTGTCTCTAGGCAAATTTTCTTGCAACTAAGTGTGTATGTGTTACACTTCCCCACCCCACACATTTACAAAAAAAAAAAAAAAAAAGAAAGAAAAGAAAGGAGTTAAGGATTATTGAGCACTGTGAGTTTTTTCCATTTATCACAGGTGTTTTTGTAATTGTGATCCATGGGGAGCAGTCAGACTGTTCAATGACCATCAGGCTCTGGCTTTGTGGAATGAGGGTCTTTTGCTAGTGCTCTGGGTTGCAACATAAATCATATTGGTTGACTTAGGTATGTTGTATTTTTCTCCAATATGTGCTCTGGGCTCACTTTTCTTTTTGCCTGTAGTTGTATCTTCCCAGTTTTCCTTTATAGAGACTTGTATTTTCATGCCGGGCAATTACTAAATGGCTGCACCTCAGAAGCCCTGGGGAAGTTTGGTGCAGGTGTGGTGTCCCTGCCTGGGAGGACTAGATCTCCTGCAGGAGCCTTGTGGCATGGGAGAATGGATGGTGGGGGAAAGGATGGGTGGAATTGTGCGTTCTGTCTGCCTGGTGTGGGATGTATGGATTGTTTTGGTTAAGACTGGGAGAATTGACCTGCATTATATTTGAGATCTGTTGGTTTCTCAGTCTCATCTCCTTCCTCTCGGTCTGACTGGCCGTTTCCTCTGCAAGATCCACCTTGAATTTTTTTGGCCTTACTATTCTCTTCAAACTTCTGTTACTATGGAAGAGCACTGGGATTGGTCTTGGTTGTCTTGAAATAAAAAGCAAAATTTCACACTGATTCCATTGGTAAAACAGGATCAAACTTTAACGTTCTAAGTTTTGACTTTAAGCTTTTAGTATGTCTTTAAGAAGTAAATATAGAAAGCTATGCCAGCATGTTTGTGGCAACAGGAAGTTGAAAATAAACTCAATTAGTGTATCTGGTGGCTTTAATAGCTTGCATTTATATGATTCTTTAGGCTGCAGTTATATCTTTATAGATATGAAAAGTGTATCTGACTGCTACAGTGATTTTGAGCAGATTATTTATGGCTTGACATGGTATCAGTGATGTCAGGCAAAGCTTTAATCTTATTTCTGATATGAAACTCTCCCAATGGTCTCTGTAGTAAGCACCAATGGAAAAGACTACCCTCCCCCCTTTTTTTTCGTGCTTCAGTGTTATCTTAAATGCTCCATCATGATCTGATGACCTTGTCAAGTATTGAAGAGAATTTCTGCTTATAATATTTCATTAGAAAACAAAACAAAACAAAAAACTTGCATAACAAGAGAACTTGTTCTTTTTTAGCATGTAGCTTCTCAAAACGTTGTGGTCTTCAGTGTAGCATGCGAGATAGTGTGCTGTTTTCTGTATTCTATGGACAGAATGTCTGTTTTTTGAGAGATCTTTTTACTTCTAAGTACCTGTTTAACTCTTCTGCCCAACTGTTTTTAATCCTTTTAAAAAAAACCTTTTTGTTGCATGCTATTTATTCTGAATTCTATACTGTTTTATGAAGTCATTAGGAGATTTAGTCTTCATAATTGATGTGGGACCATCTGTAAGTTCCTCTGGAGGAAGACAATGTTCAACTGCTGTATTAGAAGCCTAGAATAAAGTAATAATCCATGCCAACCTCTAGCCTCCAGAATTTTGTCAGCCATTTACCAATTTACACTTTCCTTCTGATTTCTTTATAACAACTATTTTTAAGGTCATTTTAAGTTGATGAGTGTTCAGAATAAGTGCATCTTTGATAGAACACAGGTATGTTGGATGTATGTAGAAATGTGTTGTAACCCTTGAGCAGTTTACATCTTGAACCAAGTTCTATGCTTATATTGCTTGTTGAGTAAATCTCACTTCTGTGCTTTGATACTCCCACAATTCTCCACATGCTTGGATGCCCATCTCCCCTCAAATACTAATGAAATCCTGTCAATGACTTGAAGCTTCCCTGAAGCTTTCCTGCTGCTCTGTACCTAACATACTCTATTCAGGCTTGCTTTATAACTTTCAGGATTCACCACTCATTGAAATATTTTTTGAATAATAAAATCATATTTGCTCTATTCTAGTTTGTATTTTAGCGTACAAGTTTGATGGTAAGTTTTTAAGATGAACTTGTTGCTTCTTTGGAATCTTCCATTTTCTGTACAGCTGCTTGTCCACTTTGTAATACAACATGAATAACTTCAGTATTCTCAGAAAACAGCCTTCCTCATGCCTGTGCAGTCCCCTTTTCTGTGGCATCACGCAAACATAAGTGAAGGGTGCGTTTGGCACCTGATGCGGATCAGTCGCACTTGAACTCACTTTAAGTATCTTGGTGGGAATTTATGCAACATCAAACAAGCGTTGCTTTTGATTAAGTAAATCAAAGTTTTCTGGTTAGGACAGTCTTTCCTAGATCCTTATAAAGAAAGATGTGAGAAGCCTTAAGTGTTTGCTTTTAAAAGTGTAAGTTTGTATTTTCCAAAGTGGGATACTTTACCAATATAATAAAGGAAACTCAAACACAAGCTGCTAGATCTTGATGAGAATGTAAATTGACTAGTTCTGCTTGGTGGAAAAGCTGCCTGACCCAAAACATGTCATTCCATCTGTCAGCATGTAGGCACCAGAGCAGAAGAAAAATGAATGCTGTGGCTTTAGAGGAGTTACTTTTGAAATCGTTTACATAGCACCTAATCTGTACCCTGGTTTAAAAGATAAACAATTTTCTACTTTACATCAGAGGTAAATCATTTCTTGAATCAAAAGTAGATAAATAAAATAAAATATTGTTATGGAAAAATTTACCTTGATTCTATTTTTACTCCTATTCTGTTTAATCGTCAAAGAAAGGCAGAATAACAAAAAGGTGTTACTCTTGGATCCATCATACACCAGGCGTGTCTTAGTCCATTGTCTCACTTGTAGACGTCTTTTGATGGAACTATTGTGTCAGGGGTCAGCTCTACGCTGGTCTTTTCAACATCTTCCTGATGGTCTTTAGTTTTGATTGTTTACCTGATGCATACTCTTTGATACAGGCATTTAATGTCTTTTTTAATAAAGGCATATAATAAATCAGATTGCGAATCAATAAAAAAACCCCAATGCCATTTAGGAAATACCTCAAATATATCCTACTGTACTTAGCAAAACCCTCAAACAAGCGTGTGAGGAAATATCCCCTCTATCATTACATCATGAAGTTTTTTTTTTTTACAGAAATGAGATTATTTTCATATTTCTTCTAAAATTCATGAATATAATTCCTTGCTTTTTTTGACAAACTTCAATGAGCGTGAAATTTGTTCAGTTCTGATGCAGATGATAAAAACAGCTGAATCTTAATGTGCGGGATTTCTTCTACTACTTCCTATTATTACGTGAACAATGTAGTCATCCAAAATGGTGTTACTTCACTGCTTTGCACAAATGTTTAGCTTCAAAAGGTTCTTTTCCCTGCAGATTATGTAGTATTATAGGCATTCATGTCAGTTTACAGAACAAGTATGGTATGATTCTACACTTGGAGGCTAATACCCAATATTTACATGAGCTGTGGTGGAAGAACAAACATGGATATAGCTGTGTTTTGAGGATAATAGCCTACTAGCTGTGGTTTTGAGGTTGACTTCTAGATATTAGGGAAGATCTTCACTTGGTATAAATCAGCATAGTTCCTTTGGTCTTGGTAGTGCTTTGTACATCGAGAATTAGATGTGAAAAAAAAGTCAGGTAGACTTTTTTGCATGATAAGAAAAAAATTATATATGCTTGCTGCTGCTTATTTCTTTTTTATTTACTTCTATGAAAGCTTTCAAAATAATTTGTGATTGTAAGAATATAGTTAAATGATACAGCATCACGGAAATGACCAAGCCCTTTGAGACGACAAATACTTTGTTCCTCTCCACCAGACGAATGGAAATCTTGGAACATTTTCTATAGAAAACTAACTTGCCATTAAAATTAATCGTGTACTTAAGTGCTCTGCTGAACAGAGGACTTACTGTATCAGATCATTACAGTAGCTATGGCTTCTGACAGAGCTGCCCCAAGCAAGGAGAGGAAAAAAAAAAGTTAATTTCCTCTGGGACTGGACAGTTGTATCTGTTAAACAGATAAACATCACTTGATATAACGGATCATACAAACATACATTTTGACCACTGAAAAAAACAAAGTTTTTTTTTTCAAGGTGGAAAATTAATGAAACAGATGCAGATATTATTATGTTTAGATTTTATTTTGTAGGGTGAAGTATTTTTGAATGAACATAGAAAGCTGAAGTGCATTAAATGTATCTTTCAAGGCCTGAATGGATTTTTTTTTTTTTTTCCAAAGGAATAATGTAAGAAATTAGTCAATAACGCATTGTAGAAAGAAATGAAAAGTTCACCAAACATCTGCTGAAAATATTAGGTCTGGTTAAAATGAAGCTTATAAGCCCTGAAATATTTTCTCTGTATCTTTCGGAGGTAGATTTTCATGCTCGAAAAAGGTATCTATCTACTAGATATAAAAAGATTCCACTCTGGACTGAGCAAGTGATTGCTGATGTTTTACGTATTTCACAGTATTACTTAGAGGAAGAAAATCATATAGTTTTTTTTTTTTTTTGAAATTGCATAGGATTTATAAAGTATGCACTGGATTTTTTTTTTTTTTTTGCGCATTGTTGGAAAGAGTATCATGTTAGGTCCCTTCCAACCAAAATAGTCTGTTCTATAACGATTATCTAGTCCAACTGCCTGATCAATTCAGGGCTGACCAAAAGCTTGAACCATGCTATTAAGTCTAATATTCCTCTTAAACAATGACAGACTCGATGTTGACCATGTCTCTAGGAAGCCTGGTGCAGTGATGTTATGTTCTGTTGTATATGTACATAACTCAAAACCAGATGTACTGCCATAGAAAATTTGATGTAAAATATTTTTCTGCAGTAGTCCCATTTTTGACAGAAAGCTAACTTTTAAAGAGTGGAAACTTAATAAAACAGAAAAGGCCAAGACAAGTTTAGATAAAAAACATGGCATTTCTTACATTTTTAGCACATAAATGTTTGTTTGCTTTTCTATACACAGAAAATGTTGCAACAAATAAATAGTTGTAATAAAATGGCAGTTTTCTGTGAGTGCATAAATCCTAAAATTATTCTTGAATTGATAGATGTTTTTTATTGTATCAGATTACTGAGTATGTAGCAGTCTACAGCCATAAGAGTAGTGGTGGAGGAGAAATATTGTGTCATCCACAAAACAGAAATCTACATCAATGTAGTTGACAGACCATCTGGGCTATTCAGGTGTTAACCAGAGATGATTTAGGTGTTCTAAATACATCCAATGGTGCAGATTCTTTGGGAATCTAGAGACTGGGCAATACTTCCTGTTGATCTACAGGAGATCATCGTGGGGGGCAATGGCATTAGATGAGGGTTTGCGGGCAGCCGTTCCCCCAGGTAGGGACAACCGAATATTTTCCCCCTTTAAAGAAACAGGTAGAAAAGGCAGCCCACAGTTCCAGACAAACCCTGAAGTGTCACAAGTGTTTTTACAAATTAGTGGGAGGTGTCTGAGCTGTAGCTCCTAGTTCATCTCCCATATGGAACAGGTTCTATATACCTCAATAAAATGGTGATTTAAAGTGAACTGAGGTAAGTGTTCTCAATTAGCAGCTTACTGATTACTTTATTTCTCAGGATAGAAATTAATGGAATGCAGCAGCATCTCTTGCTGATTAAAAGTCCCGTTTAACTCATGAAACATATTTAGGTCTATATTCACATAGAAGGAATTCAAGCTTGAGTTATACTCTATTTACTTAAGCTCAGTTTCTATACCTGAGATGGAGCGAGCTGTGGAAATGTCATGCCTGCCCCAGATCTTCTCCTTTACATAGGAGAGGACCCATATCATATCTTGTATCTTAACAAAGAATGCAGCAACCAGAAATAGGTTTTAACCATACACGTGAATGTCTCCATTTTGAAGGCATCCTCATGAGTTATTAAAGGGTGGGTGCGGGGAATCTTTAGGCAGATAGAGAAACCTTTGAGTTAGTGATTGCCAAGGGCACACAAGCTAAACATCTGATGACCAAGTTTCAGCTTCAGCTGTATTGTTTTGTTGCCAGTGAAGATTTTTGGAAGTAATGTCTTTTAAAGACTACTGAGCTAAAGGGACAAAGGCAATTTAAAACCAACCCATTTGTAAAAACATTCAACAACCACAACGCAGGCAGAATTCTAGAGTTTCTGCTGGCATATTTGAAGGGTTTGTAATCATATTTTACTTGATGGAAAAGGACTGGATTGTAAGAGAAGGATCCCGAGTGCTCACCCAATAGGTCCCAACTGTTTTTTGGGTCTGGATAGATCCTGGAGGTTATCTTAGCATGTGTTCAGCACTAAGCTAATGTACTCAAACGATCAGTTTGCAGTCTGGACAGATCTTTATTCTGGCCCACCTGCAGCTATCTAGAACTCTGGAAAATTTTATCCTACAAGACCTGCAGGTCAAGTCTTTAGATATGTTTCAGAGATGATTTTGCTTAAAAGCTTCATTGCACTTTGACAACTGGCTAGTGGCTTCCAATAGAGTTAGTCATGCAGTGGTTCCTTATGCCTTTCGGTATCAGTATCACAAGTTTTAGCATTGTCTGGCACTCAGATATTATGAAAACAGAGTTTAAGTGGGGAATTGTAACTCCTCCCTTTGTTTTAGAGGTTGTTCTAAGTGGGAAAACTTGTAGCACTGTAATCTCAGTGGAAAGGAGATGCTATTTGAGTTTGGTAAATTTTATTGTTGTCTATAAAGGGTTCTAAACAAAATTTTTATTCCAGACTTTTTTTAAACCGTTGCAGAAGGTTCTCTCTATTGCCTGTCATACCTCTTTCAAAGCCGTAATGCATAGCATTTTATTCCAAGAAATAATGTATTCATTCATCAACAGCCCATCACAAAAGAAGTAAAAGGCTTACTAGACATCCATGGAAAATATAGTTGAGAGGACTGAGATGGTCAGCTCTAATATTTCTGTAGTGCTCCTTTGATTGCACCACGGTTGCAGAATTTCTCTGAAATACAACCACTGCTTTCCTGAACAACTGTTTCTAATACCTAGTTACACTTAAGAATGTGTGTGTGAGTGTCCCAGCATGCGTGGAAATTTTTATATGCACATATCATTAAGACCCTTTTCCTCCAATGAACTATTTGAGAATTTCAGACTTTCCCTAGATAACTTCACAGATGATTTTCAGAGAACTTTGATTTAAAATGTTAGACTAAGCTGGGAATTTGAAAGCAATCTCTACAGTAGTAATACTTCCCTTATTTCGTACTTTTACTTTTTCTATCACTTCTGCAGGACGTCTGTTCTATTCAGTGAAGCATGTTGAGCATGCTTGAGGTTGACCTTGGGAATAAATGTGTTGCTGAATAAAAGAGATGACCCGAACTGCAGCCAAAATTTTGTATTTTGCAAATCCACCCTTTACCTGTGGTACTGATTTTCTGAATGATATATTCTCAGATTTTCACCATTAACTGGGCACTAAAAAGAAAAAGAAACTCTGAAAGGGTGTGAGTCTTTCTTTGTATGTTTTTACACAGCTTGTGTTGACTGTGCTTCTTCTGTGGACAAGTAGCAATTCCTGTCATAGGAGTTTAGACTTTAAGCTTATTACTAAAACGACGAAAAAGTAAGCATGACTTCCACCTAATACCATAGTTATTCACTCTCTATCACAGCAGACTCATTAGTATGTTTCCATCTGCTTTGGAATGTGCTGTTCAGGTGATTATTTTATAGGTTTTTTGGGGTTTTTTTGCCTTATGAAATAATTATTTTCATGAATATGTAAGGTTGGTTTGTAACTCCTGAAGCCCTGTTACAAAGCTTAGGTATCTTTTAACTCTAAATATCCATTTCAGTTATCAACACCTTGTTTGTGGTTTGTCAGTTCATACTGGTCATCAACAAAATTTACATATGATATTAGTTTAAAAAAAACCCACAGCAACTAGTCTACTAGGATTCTCCCAAGAACATTAAAGTAAATGTAATGCATCTGAGAAAATGCATTTTGAAGTGGTAAAATCTAATTTTATTAATTACAATGAGTATGTATCCTGACTTTTTTTCCCCTTTTGCACACAGTGTTTATTTATAAAGTATGAAATAAAGGTTTAAATTATGTACGTAGATTTCCATGTGCTATTCTTCCATGTGTGCAGACACCACTATTAAACACAAGTTTTCTTCCTTGTGCTTGGAAATGATCTTAAATTGTTTCTGACATGTGCTGGGAATTATTTTCTGAAAGATGGAGCAAAAACAGTTTTTCTGACTTGGTGACCTGGCAGCCTTTTGAGCAAGACAACAGAAAGAGTCTATCCTAGACTCCCTAAAGGCAGCAGTCTCAGTTTCTTGAAGTTGATTTCTGTGAGAAGTGAGACTAAAGATGACTCATGACCTTCCATAAAGACGAGACAACAGTCAGTGGTTGGCAATATCACAATCATACTGGTTTGAACTGAAGTTGATAAAGGAAGATAGAAATATATCCATGTTTTCTGATCTAGGTAGAAGAGGAAGAAGCTGAAAACTTTTCCTTCTACTGTTGCCCATGTAGGAAACCAGTATTTCCTGGGGTACAAACTTAGTAAAGAAGCTCCCTTTTCCTTTGTCACAAACAGCAAGAAAGAAAGGGCTAAATATCTTTCTCACCCCTGCATAGTTGATAACCTTAAGATTTATTTTACCTGGTTCTCGTAGATTTATGGTGAATTCTGTTCTGTCCACGTCGGGTATATTTCTAGAGCTGTCTTTGCAATATTAGTTCTTGTTTGGTCTAGAATCCTTGCTAACAAAGGAAGAATGTAACAAATACTTGAAATTTTTGTCTCTACTGTTTACTAGATTCACTTCTCCCTTGAGTCTTCAGACACTTCTATGTCTGGCTCCACTGAAAATGCGGCGTTTATAGTATGGGTGCATTTGATTCAGCTGCAATTCTCGTATTTTTGTGGCTTCTGTTTCACAAATAAGGTGACGTTGGTAGATCATATGCAGTTTTCAAGTAATAATGTTACTCCATGTGCGTTCCAGCAAGTCTGGCCAAGTGTATTTCCTTTGTGAGATCACAGACTACTTTATTTGTATTGCTTCCTCATTCATATTGCTTTTAGTCCCTTCTTTGTCTCTCATTATCTTTTTTTTTTTTTTACTACTTTGTGAACTGTTTCTAGTTTCTTAATTCTTAATCACCACTACTACTTCATATAGATACTGTCCATGGTTTCTGGTGCAGACAAAACTAAATCTCAAATGCTTCAGATATTGCTATCTTCTGTAATGACTTTGAGTAGTAGCTTTCTCTTTACTGCCCTAGATGCGTGGACCAAAACCCGACAGTTATGAAAGAAGATGCTTTGGGTTTTTTTGTAGGATCAAAGTATTCTGTCATTATCAAATTGAAAAGCAAAAATGTTTGATCAACATCATATTTTTTTCATAACAAAATTTTCATAACGTTTCAGTTCTGATGGTGGTTTTTGACAAAAACATTTGACTTCTGTTTTTTCTTAACCACAGACACATTTTTGCTCTTGTTTATTTCACTGAAGTGGGGTGTTTTGGAAGAGGAGCAATGGCATATTCTCATTGTTTGGGCGAATTTCTAATATGTCATATTTTCAGTTTTGAGAAAATAATTTTTACTTTGCACATTTTTCTCTGGAAGCCTATTGTTTGCTCTTCACGTGAAAGTATTGTAATATATTCCTGCTGCATATGATTTGACAAAGAGATTATTTTATCAATATTCAAAAATGTGAATCAAATGTCACAGTTTACACAAGAGCTTAGGAGGTGTATAATCCAATGTTTAAGGACTAGCTGAAGATTTGAGATACCCGGGATCAATTTGCTGCTCCAGGGTGGATTTCCTGTTTGGATGAGGGTTTCTTGTGCTTCATTTCCTTAGCTGCAATGTGTTTAGTTACACGGGGTGCTGTGATTAATATTTGTCAGGTGCTATAATACTGCTGAGATGGGAGCCATCTAAATATTAACAATATCCAAAAGAGTAGCAGTGTGTTTTTTGAGAAGTATGAAGCCTGTTTTTGAGAAATGTCCAATGAATCTCAGTGAACTCGACTGTAGAACAACATGCTTGCAGAAGAAACATCTTCACACCTGCTAAATTTATAGCCCTCAAAAATGAGATTTAACCATATTTAAAGGGATAATGGCTGCTGTGCGTATCTATGAAATAGCTTTTTTTTCATAATTCCTGATAATCTCTTGGTCTGAGAGTTCTGCAGGCTAATCTGCATATAGCATAAAATACATGCATGTCAGTGCAGGTACACACAGGCCATGACAATTGGGCAAAAGGAACGTATATCGTTCACCCGTATTTGTGCTCCTCATAGCTCGTGTCCATTTGTGTAGTCTTACATTAGATCAGGTCCCCAGCTGTATAAAGGATCTGGAGGACTTTGCCTCCAGTAAGTGATGAAAGTCAAAGTCATTCACTTATGCTGGGCTCAGAATTCTGTACCTACAGATACGAGGAGATGACAGGAGACCTTTTTCTCAACCTAGGACATGACATAGAATCATAGAATCATCTGGGCCGGAAGGGACCTTCAAAGGTCATCTAGTCCGACCTCCCCGCAGTCAGCAGGGACACCCCCAACTAGACCAGGTTGCCC
>JAOXNO010000052.1:19044229-19076648 GCA_028565335.1 Limnodromus scolopaceus
CAGCCTGTCCAGGTCCCTCTGGATGACATCCTGTCCCTCAGGTGTATCGACAACACCACACAGCTTGGTGTCATCTGTAAACTTGCTGATGTTGCTCTCAATCCCTCTGTCTATGTCATTGATAAAAAATGTTAAACAGTACCGGTCCCAGCATGGACCCTTGAGGGATACCACTTGTCACTGGTCTCCATCTGGACTTAAAGCCATTGAGTACAACCCTCTGGATGCAACCATCTAGCCAATTCCTGATCCACTGAACAGTCCATTGACATTGACATCCACAGACTTTGCTCTAGAAGACATGGTTGTTCAGGTTTGTTATTTTTTGTAGAAATTATCAGAGTGCATGCACAAGTAAAAGAATGGGATTTTTCAGTGCAAAGACCTTCTGGACCAGAACATCATTATTTTTCTCCCTCATCAGAGGTCAACAGTTTTAGACTCAGAGTGTGTGCCTTTAAAAAAGGAAAAGAAAAAAACCCAAAAACCAAAAAATCACAACCTTGATAGTTCTGGCAATACCTAGGTCACAATAATTAGCTTAGAAAATATTCCTGGGAATATTAGCTGTACCAGATACTTGCTAGTTTAAGCTAGAATTGTTAGAATATTCTTGGAAATTGAGGGGAAAAAAAATCTGTCGTCTTAACACACCCTTGGATATATTTAACAGGTTCTACTGTTGAGTTGCTTCTAACAGGCCCAGGTATTTCCTTAACAACTTTTTCTGTTTCCTGAGTCTGACATTTCACAGTAGCATTACTACAAGCATTTAATTGGTCTCTCTTGTATATCTGGCAGTTCTCTCCATCAGTTCAAACTTCCTGTTTGCATTACCTCCCACTCTCAGTAGCAGGAGATGTATGCCTGCACATACTTCTTTTTTTGTTTGTTTGCTTGTTTGTTTTTTGGTGTTTTGCTGTTTGTTTGTTTTTAACTCCATTCTTGAAAGTTAAACTTCTTTTGAAACTACAGAACCAGATAGGCCATTTTGATATCCTGGTGCTAGCCAATCTTGTGCTCTTTGGCTGTGAAAATTTCACATTTCAGCAAAATAACTTGGTAGAATTATGAAGCATATTGACAGTGCTTATATTCTCCTGTGGAAGTAAGAAGTAATCTCACACTGGGAACGTGGCTTCATGTCTGCACGGGGACCGGGGCCCACCAGCACCTGTAATACCTGTGGGAAAACTTGTTAATGTCAGCATCATTCTTTATGGGCTCAGTGTTAAATCCTGCAGAAGCAATGCCTGGGGCTGTAACTTTGAACATGACCTTCCCTGAAAATATTTCTCAGATTTATTTTTAATTAATATCTCTCTGAAGTATGAGTTTGTCACTTTCTCAGTAAGCTAGTTTTGCTTATGAATCTGCCACTTAGCTGAGTAGCATTAAATGCCACTGTCAAAAGCTGATTGATTGCCGCTTTCCATGAACTTGGATGCAGGCCACCCAGTGGGTAATAGATTTACA
Source organism: Limnodromus scolopaceus (assembly GCA_028565335.1). Taxonomy (NCBI): domain Eukaryota; kingdom Metazoa; phylum Chordata; class Aves; order Charadriiformes; family Scolopacidae; genus Limnodromus; species Limnodromus scolopaceus. The sequence goes on from JAOXNO010000052.1 coordinate 19,045,706, forward strand.
TTTGGTGCAGTTTTCCATGCTGCTCTATTTCTGGCTCCTTGATGGCAACTTCTTGCTTTCTCATCTACTTCTGTAGTTCTGTGCAGAGCTAGATAGGTTAAATCTTCATGAGTTTCTCCTCCTCTATATTCCTCAACTCTGGATCTTTCTAAACTTTTTCTTTGTACTCCACATCTGTAGAAGTTTAATCTTTCTCCTTTTTTACTTTATACTGTCTTGATTCTGTGATTTTTGCCACAGTATTTTGTGCAAAATTATACAACAGAAAAGAAATATACTGCCAAGTGAAATATAATCAGCTCCATGGATGTCACAGACAACACGAGGAGTGATGTCCTAGGTATCTGCTTTCCTCCAACAGTAACAGTCATCCAGGGATCCTGCATCTTCAGGCTTCTCTGGGGATCATCTATGAGGTTTGCATCTCAAAAGCTTTTTCCAAGGGTTCTACCTTTTTTCTTACAGCTTTCTCTTAAACAATAAATTCCTGTATGGTAAAAGGAGGATGAGTCCCCTTTACCTCTCATGGAGCTGTTTATAGAGGAGTGACTTTCTATCCTTTGGGGGGAAAACATCCATCAGGATGGTGGGAGCAGTTAGAGATTGCTCTTTCTCATCTTAGAAATCAGTTTTACTGGCTACATCAGTGTCCAGCTGTATATTCTAGAAAAAGTAGCAGATTTCCAAAATTCCTGTCTCATGTAGTGTATGAGTAAGCTGGATGCTGTGTGGGTGTTGCTTTAAAAATCTTCTGCAAACACTTCAAATGAGAACTTAGATTCTTTACCCTGATTTCCAAAGCCATGAACTTTATTAGAGGGCCCAGAGGAGGGTTCTATCACCAGAGTCAGTAAATTTACCAACATTATTCAGGCTTTTGCAGGAACAAAAAAAGCTCTAAATTCATGAATTTAGAGGATTCACTGTACTGAGGGGTGGAAGTGATCATAGCAAACTATATCTGAATGTAGTACTCTGTTTCTACTCCTTTAAATTGGGAAAGATACATGATATTCACTATTAGAGTAAAATTATGTGAAGCAGCTGCACTGACAGATAAGATTAATTATCCTTTATGTTGCTGACGTTAACCCTACTTGTCATCAGGGCTATGGGAAGAGTTGCCCCCCATCAGGTCACTTTGTGAACACATTTACTACCAATATGTTATTTTAAATTAACATAAAGCACAATGAGTCAAAATGGAAACTGTCACCTGTGGTTTTCTGTCAATGCTTTGGGATGATGTATCTCAAATTTTGAAATGCATAGGGGAAACAGCTAGTAGCCATCAGTTGGACTTCAGAGCTCCCACAGGACATATATGCGTTAGATACCCTCGCAAGCAACTTACCACAGTGAACCTGAGATGGTGTCATAAAAAGATCCCTGAGACCACAAAGCTGGTCTTGGCTGTAACCACTTCTGCTTTCTATGGAGATGTCGCTCAAATGTGGGCAGGAAGAAATACTGGTGGTACATAAGGAGTATCATGTCTAGCTGGTGAGTTTCCAGTCAAAAAGGCTACTCCAGCTTCATTTTTGTTTCCATTTATCTGTTCCAATAATTAGAATGAGGTTCCTAGTGTTGGACTGCACTAATAGTAAGCAGGACCTGGACTATGCTGACAAGCAGAGCTGGCCAGTGGGTCTGCTGTCATGCACTCAGGTGAGATGACCGTGACTGTCACTTCTCTGGCTATGCTGTCTGGCTCTGGACCTCTTAGAAAGATGTGTTGGTGAGGGGAGCTCTGCTAGTGGAAGATGTCAGACTGGTAGCCTGGGGGTGCAGCGTCCCCCAGTCTCTGCCAGGCTGGTGGCATGATGTGTTGAGGAACACTGGCCTAATTCTTCATGTGCTGTGGGGAGGATCTCCGGGGCATATCTCCAGATACAGGGAGCTGAGAGGCCAAGGATGGCACCCTAGACTCAGAAGATCTCTAATGCAGGGCACAGTGTCCACATGTTTCTAGGGATGGAACCTTTTGTAATTACATTGATACTAAATCCCTTTTTGCATTTCCAGTAGGAAAATGTCAGTGTTTGGTATGGGGTTAATACATAGCTCTGCATATAAAAATGATGCTAATCTCTTGTCTCCTCTGTCACGCTGAGGTCAATTTTAACATGGGTTTGGGTGATTCTTCACCGATATACTGATATACCCCCACCCCTGATGAGGTGTATAACATAAGTGCGTTCATATTTGGGCATTAAAAATCTCCCTGAAAAGAGAAGAAAATGTTAATGTTTGTAGAGAAATAACATTTGTACCTTCTAGCAGGCTGGGGTATCCCATAGCTTAATTTGCAACAGTAAGCTAATTAGAATTACAAAAGTTATGAAGAAATATAAAGTGTTAACTTGATTAAATTTGGACTGGGGCTGCCCACCTGTTCTTCTAAATATAAGTGGCTCTGCAACATGACCCGTCAGTCATCAGAGGCGGGTAAGCCAGTGAGAGCTTGCACTGAGCCCTGGCTCAGGCTAGGCTCTCTGTCCGTGAATGAGGGCAAGCCAAGGAAGAGAGAAGCCTGCAAGAATGTCTTGGCACTACTTCCTGGCTCCCATAGTGACCTTAGATACATATCACTTTATGTAATATTTTTTTCGAGTGTGTATAGTCAGCTCTAATGGCTCGTTGATCCCAGCTAAGCTCTTTGGCTTGGCTTTGCTGTCAAGTGTTCTTCTTTGCCTGGGTCTAGTAAGTTATGTGGCTTGAAGCTACAAGCATTTCCTTACTATATCGAAATAAATTCAAAAGCTCTATTGTGATCACTTGTTGAAACAGCTCTGACTTATTGCACTAAGGTTCCCCGATGCTGACAAGCTAAACAACTTTCACTTGGTGGAAAACCCTGCCAAGCAAACCTGCTTCCAGATCTTATCTGCAGTGTGAAGGAGGTGTCTTTCAGAAGCTCATTTAAACAACTTCACACCATCCTTCTCAATAGAATTGAGTCTGCATAATCCGCATGAATCTCTTAAACATTGAATCTCAATACATCACTGCTTAGTGGGTGACAGTCACAATCCAAGTACTACTAATTAGCTTTTTATTTAAATGAGTCCAGACACTAAACTTTTGTGATCGTGGCATGCTTGCCAATTGCAATTCTGAGCAAAGCTCTGAAGGGCTCTTGCTAATTCTACATGTTCCTCTTAGGCACATTTTCTGTGTTACTGTCCTACAGATATCTTCCTCTGCTGCTTGTATCCTAAAATACAGGTTTATTATTTATTCTGCCTACCATATCCATTTTCATAGGGGGCCCTCGCTATCAAGTATTAAATATCTGTTTTGGTGAAGTAATGTTATGTTTCCGCTGGTCCTGTAACTCTGCCTCACTGCAGTGATCCTACACTGGTTGATCTTAAACTAGTTAGGGTTCATTGGCTAGCAGCTTCCTTCTTGAATATGTGTTATTTTCTTTCCCAGGGGCACTAATTTGAAGAAACAGCCCAGCTCCTGATGATAATATAGAGCTTGACTGTTACTCGCAATTTAATGGTGTGTTGGCATTGAAAATTTGTCTTCACTCCAATTTTATACATTTTATTTATATACATCATATATTGCATTTGTTACTGGACTAAAAATTGTATTCCTAATGACTTCCATGGCAATTTTTGAAATAGCTGTATATATTGCATAAATAACAAGCTTTGCAGCTGAGTAGTGATTTACATCTTCCCAAGTTGCATGATTTCTTTGTCAAGCTTATTAAAAACTCTCAAAGGGCACTTTATTTTTACCCCCCTTCCCTTTGCCACTGTATCTGTAATTCAGTGCTCTCCGAAGCCCCAGGGGAATGGCAGCCCTCCACAAGCAGGCAGGCTGACAACAAGTAGCGCTGGCATAAACTCCTACTTCAGTGCCTTTGCTACAATTACACCTTAGCTCTGCTCTGCAATATCCTGCTTGTTTGTTCCTGGACCCTTTCTAAGCAAGGATTAAGGGCATAAAAATGAATTGTGCAAGACTCTTCTTTATAGTGATTTTATGCTGTGGGGAATTCCATTAGAGATTAGCTTTTTGGACCATGAAACGTCTTTCAAATCTCTTCTAAGCTGATGTGAATTCTAGTTTCCCGAGGTAAATAAATACAACTTTCCAATCCTGTTCCATCCACCTGCCAAAATCAGGTCCATAAGGGCAGCCAAAATCTATTATTGGTTTACACTGGTGCAAATCTTCTGACGTTAAAGGTTGAATCTGTGTAACTGAGAGTGGAATTTGGCTTGTGGCCTTTGTATTTTATATGGCATGGGTGAAAGCCTGCAGTTCAGATTAAACTCTTGTGACCAGATGTAATAAGAGGGGGCTGGTGGGGAGAACTAATGAAGAGAAGATTTTTTTTTAATTTTTTTTTTAAAAAGTCTGTATATGTGTGTGTGGGTATATAACTGTGTGTAAATGCTCTAACTGCTTATTTCTCATTTTTATATTAATAAACTTACATAAAGATATTTATATTAAATAAAACCTGCAAAAATACATTTATTTTGAGTTATCACTTCCTTCCAGAAGAGTAGCATTTTTTGGAAGTCTTTAATACATGTGCATGAAAACCAGTCTGTTAATATTTTTCCCTAACATGGAGAATGTTTGGGTGTCAGCTTTCCCAGTTTGTGCACCATGTAATACCCATCTGGTAGAGGTTAGAACTGAGTTTCCATTGTAAGAGTGAATTGTGAGAAGTAACTGTTTCTTTTCTCTTTCTTGCTGTCTTTTGTTTCTATGTCCCTTTTTTATGCCTTTTTACTATGACATCTTTAGATGTTGTCATCATCATATTTTCAGTTGAATGTTGCTGTATTCCACCAGGAAAATCCAGTAGTTTTTTTAGGTTAGGTAATGTTAGAAGCCATGAATCTGAAAAATTCAATTAAGCAAAAATTGTAATGGTGGCTTCTTAAAAAAAAACAAATTATTTTGGCTGTGGGAAGACACTTGTGTATAGAAAAACTTCAAAATAATAGTCCTGCCTCATTCCAAAAAAATAGGGAATAATAGGAATGGCCACTTTGTCTTAATGACAATTCTAGAACAACAAATTCAGTTCGCACTTGTACTGTTTTAAGTCTGTAGTAACTCCATTGAAGCAAAAGGAATTAATCCAGATTTATATGCTGACAATCTCTTCACCTTTTTTCATGCGTTTGCTGGTGATTTCTTCACAAAGCTCAGTGATTTTAAGCCCAATGTCTATGGGAAGAGAGGGCTCTTCTAAACTTTGAGAATAGAGAAGAGGGCATCCAGGGTCAAACTGGTTGTCTGTGGTTTTTAAGCACTGCTTGTCAGAGCACTGAAGTTTTATTATAGGCGAGGGAGTGATACCTAATATATTATAGCAACTGGAATAGGTTCTTGGCCCACTGCGGAGTAAGTGCAGCGTTGCGCATGTGTAAATTGCTTGAAATCTATGGAGTCTTTCATGAGTGCTACTGAAAAGAATTTCTCTCACTCTCTCTGTCCAGCATGAAAGTTTAGAGTCTGAGTCTCAAGGTGTCAAAAATATGAATTGTGATTTCACATAATGTTTTGATGTGCATTAATCTTAATGGATAAACTCACTAACACTTTTTTGTTTTGGCGTTGAATTTTTGTTGTCTGGTATTTGCAAACAGTGATTGCTTTCATGAAGGGTTTTTCTAAATCTTGTGCTAGTGCAAAATCTATCTTTAAGTCAGAAATTCTTTTTCTCACAAACGTTACTAGGGTGTTTCTGGATCTGTTGGTATTTAACTCAGATTCTTAACCAATTTGCTTCAGAGGCTGTTTTACTCTCTGGTGGGAATTCAGAATTTGGGATGATTATTAAATCTTTCCTTTCTGACTCTGAAAGCAGGAAGGAAACTGAAAACAGAAGGGTACTTCTTGAGGGAACAGCGGTACTGGGAGTCCTGTGAGGCTTCCTCTGAAAACATGGCTGCATAGACTCTGAGATGCATGAACATCTTCTGTAATCTGAGCCTGCCTAACAAATGTGCTGAATTGTATTGGGAAAGGGCAAAACACTCGGTAGTTCTGGAAATGAAGAAGGGGGGAAAAAAAAAAAAAAAAAAAAAGACCAGGTCAGAGGACCAAAGCTGGTTTCAGCTCTGCTTTCCATTGGCTACAGTGAAAAGATATTTTTTATTTTTTTTTTTTAAGATTCTGTCTCTTGTCTTGCTGTGTTACAGGAGGTGTGCAAGAATGGTGACTTTTTCTGTTTGTTTTGGTTTTTTGTGGGTGGTTTTTCTTGGTTTTGCTTTTTTTTTTCCCCGTGAAGTTTTCTGTGAATTTTATGCAATGTTGTAATCTTGTGCTTTGTGTGGAGAAAGTTCATGTTCCAATGGAGACAAAACTACTAGGTAGGGAAGAGCCCAAGTGCATTAAAAATTAAATTGTTGTGACCTTTATTTATCTTGATAGACATATTAAAAAAGGAATGAACCAAGAGTGACTTCTTGTGTATTATTCCCCTCCTCATCTGTGAAGCTAATATCAACATCTAACCATTCTCTAATGTTACATAGCATACTCAGACTTTTTTTTTGTTTCTGCTTTTCCTCAGTATTAGCTTAGATGAGTAGTGAAAATAAAAAATAAATAAGGAGATACAAGGATATGAAGAACAACATGCTTTTGAACAGTACATGATAAGTAACATGATTCTGGCTTATGCTGTGGAGCAGGGTGACAAAATATCCCTAAGTGGTGTGAGAAATCCTATCCTGGAGAAAGCCGATGTTGCTGCTGCTCCCAGCTCTAGCCCAGGAAAGGTGAGGGGCGAGGGCCAGTGGAGGAAGAGGGGGGTGTTGCTTGAAGGCAGGTGCCAGTCCCCAGGCTCTCCTGGGACTGGTGACACAAAGCAGTAACTCGTATCTCTGAGGAGCAGGGCTTTTGTTTGTTTGAGAGCTTACACTATCGATAGTGAACTCGTGCTTCTCTAGATGGTGAAATAAAAGATATAGAGACACACTCACACGGCAATGAGTACTAGAAAAAGCTTTACACCCACCCACCAATTTATGCAGAAAATTCGGTGTTACGGCAAAAACAGTTGGACAGATGATCAGTATGTAGGTTTAAAAGGAAACACTGGGCATACGGGTTATCCTTGGTTTGAAACCCACTGAATAATCACCACCTCACAACTTATTGTGAGAATTCTAGAACCTGTGTTTATGAAGGAGGTGAACAGCAGAGGTAGTATGAAGCGTTATGATCTTTTGAATTATCTATCTAGTATAGATTTTAAATGTTAATTTTTTAAGGGGTGATTTCTTTGTTATCAAGACTGAATTAAAATATGGTGTACTGCCTACTAAGTCATTTAAGAAAACCAGGAGATGTATGTAATCTACTTTATGTAGGAGAAAGCGCAAAACAATGCAGCACAGCTAATTGTGATGAGAAGATACTGGCGTGTATTACATGATGTGTAGGACAATATGAGAATCATGAGAATGAACTCCAAGTAGCCTGTGATCTTAATGGAAAAATTGTGAGGCATGTACAACATTGTACTTACAGGTTTCCTTTGTTATTCTTTATATTGTAATGGATATCTCGTGACCAAGGAAACTTTTTTCTGCTGCCTGTTTAGGGATCAGTTCCTAGCAAATAAATTATTATCTTTGTTTTGTTTTTGTGGGTTTTTATTCTTGATTTGTTTTTTTTTTCCCAGCTTTCTTATCTGTCCTTTTTCTGTTCAGAAAATATAAGCATGAAGTAGGCAAACAGATTGCACTGAGTATGTGTTAAACTTCTGGAATAACTGTTTACAGAGTTGAACTCTGCTTTCATTTATATGTAAAATTCATATTTAGGTATGAAATGCTAAATGACTTTGCCTAAGAATCCTACTATTGTTAAAATCAGGAAAAATTTTGTCATCTCTGGTTATAAAATTGTCTTGTCTTAAGCCTCTTTTCTATTTTCTGGTAAGAAGATCAGTAAAGTGTTCACCAGAGAACTCAGCTGCGGAAACCCATGCTCCTAAGCTTGTGAACTCGATCATTTGCCTTTTAGGAAAGGATTATGACAAATGAGAAGTTAAACTCCATGTCACTTCTTGCAAAATTTGAATTACTGTAAGCAAGGCATCCAGCAGAGCTGCTGAATAGAATGGTGTAAGACTTGGCACTGTCAGTTTCTGCAGGTTTTGCCAGGCTCTTCATGGCTTTTCTTCATATCGTATTAATTCTGTGACTCTGTTAGAAATAAATAGAAAACTGAAAGAGTAGTAAGCAAAGTTGTTTTAGCTGCCTTTGGGTTACTGAACCTCTAAACAACAAAAAGACCTTCTTTAAAATAATAATTGTAAATAGCAAAATCTAGTTGTTTGTCTTGTTTGGTTTAGATTTCGGGGTGCAGGAAGGGGGGAAAGGGACAGACAGACATCTGAGCCCTTACTGATGACTATCCACTCTGCATTTATTAATTACTTTCCTTTAAAATGAGGGTGTTATGACACTACGTTGGACAAAGTGTCTAATACCTGAGTGGCTAAGGATTTGGTGAGACTAGTATTTCATTGAATTCATTGCATTGAAGCATCAACCGTGTGTCCAGAAACAACTCATGAGGATAGTTCTGTTGTTTTGTGTGAAGCAGGGTACACAGAGTCATAGGGTAATTTCACACTGGGAGCTGGAGGCTTTTGCAATTGAGTAGAACAAGGACTCTTGCCTCTCGAAGTGGCAGAGATCACCTGGTCTGATGAGGAAAACTATCACAGAGAAGGAAAAAAAAAATAAATCAGTGTGGCAGAGGGACTTGTGGCAGGCTTTCCGTATGAGAATGCCAGCTTATCAAGGAGCAGAGAACACATCTTATGGAGACTCAGAGCAAATCACATCAGAAAACTGCTACTAGATTATCTGAGTTTACTTTAAACTTTAGTTTTTGTAAATGCCTTTACTCCTCAGATATGGTTATACTGAACCAGTGGCATTTAAAATGGTATTTTCAACAGTTCAGATATTTATGCTTATGCCTTTCGTGCCAAAATAGTGTTATTTGAAATAAATGTTTTTCTGTATATTGGCATGACACAATGAGCAATAAATCAATATATTTTTTTAATTGACTAATTTTCCTGTTGAAAAAGGGAATAAGAAATGTATTTAATTATTTAAGGAAAATTTTTTGGATGCTTTCTGCAGTTTTAGTTGAGATCAAAACTTTGTTTAGAGTCAAATTGAGATTTTAATACCCAGGACGGAAAAGTTAAAAATTACTTGGTATTAAACAAATATATTTTAAATTTTCATGAACTATTCAACATGATTGTAATTATAAATACATGAAATTGAACATACCATTCAATATCAAAGATTATGCTGCTGGCAAGGTAACTTTTCCCTGCTGCTGCAATACAATGTGGGATTTTATTTGTTTGTCACAAGAATTTTGACTGATTTCAGGGACCCAGTTTTGTGACTGAATTCTGAACCTCTTGGTACTGTGAAGAGTTTAGAGTCTTTTACAGCCCCTATAAAGCCAAACCAAAGTTAATGATAGGAAGCTTTGTAACTACCTGTTCTGTAGATGAAACAGGGCTTTCTTTTCTATTGTAGGTCAGTATCCTAGATGTCCACTTGGCTCAGGGAACTGCTAATAGGCTGCCTCCATCTGTAAGGGACCAGTGTGAATATTGCTGAACTTGACAGCATCCAAAACCTATTGTGGAGTAAGTTTGGAAATCCCAGCTTTTAATGGACAGGTATCTGTAGTACAGGAGCTGCAATCACAACTGACACTTTTGTTGGCACTTTTGATGCAGACACAGAGTGGATGAAAATAAGCATCCTGCTGATCCCTGGATGTAATTCTTTGAGTCAAATCTTAAATGCCTCAATGAGGGAGTAGTGTTGGCTCTCCTTGTTTTGCACCCGTTTGGGAATCTCCATCTCTAAGGCCCCAATTAGACATATGTCACATGATACTTACTGAAGATAGGGATTCCCTTTCCCTGATGGAATATTCCAGCAAGGGAGTTGTATGGATTCAGATGGTTGAATACTTAAAGCAAATCCCAGAACTTTTTTTTGTTTAAGGCAGGTGATTTTGTTTCCTTCCTGGTAGGTTATGGTTGGCTGGCTCTCCTCTTCCCTGGCAACAACAGTATCATGAAGTAGACATACCTGTGTAGTTAGATCCAGTGCCTGTCAATAACAGAAAATCAAAGACAGTAGCACCAGTAATTAAAGCACTTTCTGTTTGTCAGTCTGCTAGTATTTTTAGGAAGCTGATGGAATTTGGCTTGTCATCTAATACATTGATCCTTTGCCAAGTGTCAGGTCCCCTGACCACCCGCCCAAGTCACTCTACCAACTGTCATCCTCCCTTGCAGAAAGTGGAATGCACTGGAGTCGGCAACTTGATGAAGAATTAACAGCCTCTGCCAGCATGCTCTAATTAAACAGCTATATAGACAACAGCTGTGAAAAATTCATCAATCACAGAATGTTTATTATTGGAATTAAAACACCTCATAACTAATGCATAGATTTGCATTGATTACCATCTCCTGGAAGGAACAAGTGGTGCCAGCTTACTGTGCCTGGGCATTTTCAATGTTTCTATTGCTTGCACTGTCACCCATCTGCCTCTGGTTTGTTAACCATAGTTAAAGGGTCAATCAGCTTCTCTGCAGTAAGTCAGGATCTACATCTGTAGAACTGTGATGCTGAACACTACAAGGAAGTCTAAATTCACTTTGTCCTGTGGTCCATGGGATATTTCTGTGTATCAGTCTTCCAGCCAGATGGACAGGACTCTAGACTTACTCACACTCGAGCAAATCAGAAGCAACGCAGAAAATACTAGTTTAGTTATACTGATGTATAACCATGGTAAGCTCATAAACAAATCACAGCATGTTGCTGAATTTCAGTTTCTCCTAGCATTCTGTTCTCTAATCTAACAGTAGTCGCAATTGTATGTATCCTTTCTTTAATAGGAGGTATCCTCCTCAGGCAGTATACGTTGCAGTCAAGCTACTAGAAAACTCAATATACAAAATATTTTCTAAGCTGTTTGAAGACGGACATATAAAAATATGTTTGCATGCACTCACATTTGTGTATATTCAATGCAATGTATTTGTGACAGTAATAGCAACATCTTTGCCTGGTTTTGAAACAAACTTGTCTATTTCTGGCAACATTTACAAGGACTTATGCAATATGAGTATGGGTGCAGTTCTGAAGCACTTGATCCATGTGTTTAGGGCCAGTACAAGGCCTAAGGTCCCACTTCAGCCCTCAAAACTTGTGGTGCCCTGCCTTGAGCCATTATATAGAATCATAGAATTGCCTAGGTTAGAAGGGACTCTTAGAGTCATTGAGTCCAACCATTAACTTATCACTGCCAAAACCACCACTAAATTATGTCACTAAGCGCCACGTCTACCTGTCTTTTAAATACCTCCAGGGATGGTGATAATTGTTCCTGTGGGCAACCTGTTCCAGTGCTCGATAACACTCCCAGTGAACAAACTTTAGTGTCAGAACTCTAATACAACATCCTCATCCAAGGCATGAAACTGAGCAGAAAAGAGCAAGCACAAGGTTGACTCCAGGGTTCTGAACCTGTGATGAGGTCTCTTCAGTGATCATGAAATGATACTTAGAATCACACATTCAGCAAGCTGGGAGTAAATTCTTTTCCCCATCTAGGGAAAAAAAAAAAAAAGCTTGAAAATATTCAGTGGCACTGACAGAGTTTGAAAAACGTATTGGTAGGCAGGCTGAAAAAAAAAATTAGAAGACTTATAATTCCCACCAGATACTTCCATTGCAGCCAATACTTCGTGGCTGTAATAGAAACTGTTTTATTTTGTGTTTTAAATTAACTTTTAGGCCAAACTTGAGTATCTCCCACAGTGTGCAGACATATTTGATGAGGCATTATAAACAATTCTTTCTACTGTAAGTTAAGAGGTAAATAACAGGGTTTTTATGAATAACTGGGACTTCTCATCTCATCTCAAGAGATGAAGACTGTAACTCTGTCTAGGAAAGAAAGGAAAAGAATCTCATTCTCTATCTTAACTAATGACCTCGGTGTTCATGAGAGCTGAAGGAATTCGAGCAGTTGAGGAACCCTTTCTCTAATGGGCATGGTGAACAGAGTTTGTTCCGTTAACTGTAACATATTTTTCTCTTTCTTTTCACAGACACTTTCCTACATCTTAAGCCCAGCCCAGCCATTTGTGACTAGTCTACTTACTTAATGAGGAAAAAGAACCTTTCCAATGGATCTTTCAGAGATTGTGCTGTCAGACGCTTTTCTGCTTTCATACAGGCTTGATCCTGAAGATACCTTTGACTTTACTAAAGGTAAGACTTCAGATTTTTTGGTTTTGTTTTGTGGTTTTTTTTTTTTTCTGGGTGAGAACAAATTGGGTATGTCCTTGCATTTGCCACAGAGTACTACTAGGACTAGCAGCAGCAAGACAAGGTAAAAAAAAAATCAACACGAACAGTGAAATGTTTATTGATACAAGATGTAAATGTTTCGTGTCCTTTGTTACACCTCATGAAGATTATAGTTATGTCCAATTTGAATTTCCACTTACATGGACAGATGAGCTTGCAGAGTGTACCCTGGTATTTAAGTATGTTCACTTCCTCGCCTTGTACCAGGAAAGAATTTGTTAACTCTAGAGAATACATACTGTATGTTGGTGAGGCAGGTCTATCAAGCTGCTATACTTAGGTGCCGTGCTCAAACTATGGTAATTTATTTCTGACATATTACTCGCTCTAGGTGGACCTGCTTTGGCAGGGGAGTTGGACTAGATGATCTCCAGAGGTCCCTTCCAACCCCATATCATTCTGTTATTCTGTAATGTCCTTCTTAAAAACTGCTCTGTCACTTGTTCGTGCACAGTGGAGGGTATCAGTACCGAATCCAGTGTATGTAGGTCTCAAGATATCCAAAAGCTCCATGTGTTTTGAAGGACAAGAGAGGTTTTTAAAACGTGTCAACATTTACTGCACTGAAGTGGTTGACTTTACTGCCATACTTGCAGTATTTCTTCTATTTAAGAAGAGTAAGGAATACTACTAATTCAGCAGTAAAGTTAATTAGCACAGACTGTAAATGTTTATTTGTTTTTTAATAGCAGCAAATGGATTATAAATTACTCCCATGTTCATCTATTGTAAAACCCTGCTGTTAGAGTAATTTGTAATGTAGCTTTTTCTTATAATAGCTCCTGGCATTGCAAAGGCAAAGATATGAATGTGGTGTTAATGTTACACGTAAAGTGTAATAAACCTGCTACACTTTTAACTAAGACTTGCCATGTAAAATATTAAAAATATTACATGTATATTTATGAATATTGAACTAGTTAATGTACTCTTTGTTTACTTTCAGAAAACTGCTTTTGTAGGCTTCTCAAATCTGAAATAGTATGTGTTTCGTAAAGATGTTTTCACTACATCTACTCTCTAAGTACATTATGATAACTTTTGGCTTGGGAAATAAAAGTGTAGAGAATAGTGTACTTCAGGTTTTATCTGTTAGACTGAATGCAACTTCACAGATGCTTATGAAAAATTGGTAGCAAAATTTAATTAACTTTTGAGAAAGTTACAGACTTTTAATAAAATTTTTGTTAGCAAGTACTGGTTTTATAACATTGTAAATGTACCGAATAGTGTTCCAAAGTCAGTATTTGTCAAAAGTTGAACTAAAATAATGAAATCTGGTTTAATTTATCCCTACACTTTATACAGTTCTGTGCAGCCATTCTTACTTCAGATGAAGTGTATCTTGATTAGCAAGATCTCTTGTTAGTTAAATTATATTTTATGTGTCACTCTTACATAGAAATGAAACCTAAGTTTGTACTGAAATGGCACAATCCGTGAACAAAGAGCTGGTTTTTTGTTCTGCTTCATGCAGGACACACATTTTGTACTGAACAGATTCCCATTTACTTAAATGAGGAAAGTTGAACAGACTCAGGATTAAGACAAATATATATAGAAGACGGGAACTAGCATGGTGCAATTCCTGCCATTTTCACCATGAGGTGATTTCCTTAGAGAAGTACATGTTAGAGGAAGGTTAAAAGAATTGAGAGCAAGAGTGGGAAAGTATTTTGGAAATGACAAAAAGAAAAACAGGATGCAGAGGACTGGGTTGGGAAAATGATTAAGTGTGATGGGCAGAAAGAAAAGTTACACATACCTTATTCAGTTTACACTAGAAAACTGGAAAAAAAAGCCATGTCCCACTGTCTTTTTCCTTCAGTTTTAAATGTTTTGCCCTTGGGTACTATGAGAGAGAAATCTTCACTTTTAATACCTTAATCAATGCTGTCTTGTCTTCTGCAACTACAGTCTTTTCATAGTCTTTTCAATCTTGACTGCTAGTCAAACTTTATTGAGCCACTTAAATTGATTAAGGTTTTTCCAATTTTGCAACATCATCTTTAATGCAATGAATCCAGTGACCTAACCATCTTTTCAGTGTTATTTCTGTCTCAAGAAGAGAATGTTGGAAGGCTATCCAGCTGTTGATATGCTGGATTCTATATTGGCAATATTTTCATGGTAAAGCAAATATGATATGAAAGGCACTGAACTTATTTTTGAGAACGAGAGGAATACCTTATATACACACTCAGATATAGAATCCAGATATACTGTTGGAGGCACTGAAAGGTCAACATAAAGGCTGAATATGATGTGTTTGTACAGCAAGAGCTCAACTTCTGGGAAGATTTGGCTTTAGTATGAAAATCAGAGGGTCTACCACAGGTTTTTCAGGATATTCTCTGCATAAAGCATGAATTTTCTGAGGATTTCTGAGTAATTTATTTTTTTAAGTGTATTTCTATATAAACACATGTGACTATGTTTGAACTTGAATCTTGACTTCTATGTACAGTATCTGTAACTTTGGCTTCGGAAAAAGTTCCCGCTCCAGAAGGCAATTACTTGCTTGTTGAAGAAATAATGCCTTGGTGAGAAAGAGCCTCTTTTGCTTATTAGCCATTGCCCGCTTTATGTTTTTCATGAAGATACTTGCAAATGTCTCATTAAAGCAACAGATCCAAAAGAGTGGAAAGGTGTCATCTGATCTGAGAGTCAGTGAAGCCAACTGGACTCCTCACTGACTTGTTAGGAGCTTGTTTCAGTTAGAGTAGAATAACCTGTAAAGCATGGGGTGTGTTTTCTTATATTTAGAAGACTAGACACAGATCTGACAAAAGCAAAGTTGCTTCATATTTGCGTGAATAAAAAAATAAATTCCTGGAGTTTAATCTGCATTCAGTTTCAGTAATGCTGCTGGCCTGGTGAAGGGGATTAGGGGAAGGGGAGAGGAGCAGAACACTCTGAGGTGAAGTTTTATCCTGTTTTCAGACCCCTACCAAAGGCTGATCTCCTTTGCTCCAGCCTTAAGTGAATATCTGAGTCCTTGGGAAAAGGGGTTAATTTAATGAAGTGGGCCACCACTCAGTGATTTTAAAAATTGATATATGTTACCAGGGAAAGGTTGGTGCAGTATGTAGGCATAGGATGGACTTTTAGTCAACGTACCAAGCTGGCAAGAAGGGAGATAGAAGTGTCCACAAACATCTAACATCTTGTGATGTCTACCTGTGGTGCTAGTTGCTCTCTGCTTGTTCCTCATGTTATTACTCAGTGTTTTCCCACTAACTTCATGTTTTTTCATTTGTTTCTCTTTTCTTTCTAATGGAACCTTACACAATTTTATGAGAACTCATCTAGTCTAACAGTAGCTTAGCATGGTCAGCTGTTGCTTCAAATGGCACACATGGCATTCCTGTACATCTCAGCTGTTGGCTTTGTGACATGGGGGCATAGACTTCTGCTCACCCAAAGGAAATGAACCTACTGATGTTGACACAAATGTTAGTATAGTAGGTACAGATGTACTTGCAGAACAGTGGACACTCATCTACAGCATCCTTTTCTGTCCTATATTGAGGTAAACTCGCATCACAGAGGTTTTGTACTTCTGTTAGAGAACACGTACTGCAGATAGCTTATAAGGAAAAGTGAACTGTATGTGAGTCTTTCATATCCCACAATGTTGTGCTTGAAAGGGTTCACAGAAAATAGTTAAAGGGCTGGAAATTCTGCAAGAAATAGGAAAATACATTTAAGAGCATTGAAAGCAAATCCGAAGAATGAATTTTCTTTATGCAATTTGAAACCTTTCCTTTTGCTTTAAAGTTGTGACCAGATGATCACAAAGTTGTTCTACATTCCAGTAAAGTGCTCTGAGAAATGACTACACATGTTCAATTAATACAGTGTCACTACTCCATTGTCTTTTTGATCATAAGTGGTGGGATAGGAACAGGTTAATGCTGAAATCAGGTGTTTAAAGACGTTCTGGGTTTGATTACAGCAGCTTTTCTTGCTGCCCTCCCAAACAAGCTTTCATAGCATGAGTGGATGATACATGTCTGTCAGGATGCTGTTGCTCTTCGCGTTGTTATCTCTGCATTTAGGTCCTGTTTGCAGTCACTTAGAGCTCTTTTTAATTGATGTATTGATGGCAAAATCAGTCTTATTTCAATGTCCCAGACTGTTTATGGTGTTGCTTTCTCTAGGCCCTAAAACAACTCTTGCAGCAATGTTGATGCTGGTTTTTGCTCTTTCTTGTCTTCTATGGAGCATACAATCTCTCACCCCTGCTCTCACTATACATTGGAATTACAATTATGGATAATAATCAGTATATGATACTTCAGGTATAAAATGTGTGTATCCAGATATTTCTGTCCTCCAGCTCTGTGTCACGTTCTGTTGCCTTTAGCTATGTTTCCCTTGAAGCAAGTTTATCATCAAAACTTATTCAATCTATCATGAATTTTCAAAAGTATAATTCTAAAGGTTCAGTTTTACAGATTTAAAAGGATGAGTTATTTATGATAAAAATTGGAAATACTCAGTTTTAAATAATAACACAATGTCATTACACAGTGCATTATTTCCTGCATTTAAGATTAGAAGAACAGATATTTAGCACAGATGGGAAGAATAATCATAAACCTATTGTTATTAAAATGCCTTAATATATTTTCAGAGGGGATTTCCCATTCGCATGTAGGTGTGGTTGTAGTTTTCCAAGTTTGATAAAAACAGCAATGAGACCTGAAGTATTTTTAGCACCTTTATAAAGGGGAATATATTAGGGAAACTTTGTAAGTGCATGCATCTATTTGTTTTTCAGGGAATGTTCTTGTTCAAGTGCTCATTAATCCGTGAAACCACTCACAGGTTTATTTCCTTTGAAAAAAGGTGGTGCTACTTCTGGTCTCCCTGAGTTTATATCCACTTCTGCAGGGTTTCTGATTTGTTTGTGGAGACCTTCACCTATGTAAGGTTTTAATTTCTATGTTTTCATTTTTAATGAATAAAGCTGAAATCTATTGTTCAAGAAATAGAGAGCTGAATTAGCGAAGGCCTGCTGAGCAGGTGATGGTTGAACCCCTGGAGAGCAAACGAAAGGGAAAGAACTTTCTGTCTTCAGTAGTAAAAAGTTTTATCTCCCATTTTGAAAACTCTATAGACACATTCATCAAGCAGTCTGACAGGGAAATTAAATTGGGTTACAGCACTGCGAGAAGTCCAGATTATGTTCCTGCTGAGCAATAACAAATTGTGGTGAACTTTTTATAAAGTTTCTTTCTGTTTTTCACAAAATAACGCAGTATAGAGCTAGTCAGTGGTCACAAGAGACACTGGGAAAACTTCTGGAAAAGCTTGGTGTTCCTTAATAAGGAAATGAAATGAAATTATGGATGTGGCTTTCCTTTCCCACAGAATCACTTGTGTTCTCTCCTCCTTTATAAGCACACAAAACGTGTAGAAGATACAATTTGCTTTATTTACTGCAAAATGAAAAATTATAAATTATTTTCCTCATCATGAGGTGATATACTTGTGCCCCAGTTGTGATGGGTCGCCATTAACTTCCACTGAGCACAGTAAGAGATGCAGCTATTCTGCTGGAGGTCACAATGGAACCCTAATTTCCCCCCTATGAATTTTACCCCAGTAATCCAATAAAAAATATTTTACTCAACTCACGTATGCATTTCAACTGGACTGGCATTTCAGTAACCTTTCTTATCTTTCATTTAGTTAGAGATGAGCTCTTATACACAGTTAGGATGCAAGTGCTTTGGAACTGTGATGTTCAGAATCTAGAACCATACCCTATCTTTTCTCTCTTACCATTCCATTCTGGCTCTGAATGTCTTCCAACTTGAAGAAACTTCAGACCCATCTCCAATGGCAATGAGAAGCTATGAAGGCTTGAAAACAGGTCTGGAGTTGTTTTCAAGTTTGTGAACTTCAGCCAGGCATTCCATTAATGTGAGCATCAGGTTTTTAACAAAATCTGAAACAGGGAAAGGTTTCTGGTGTCAGGTTTCTTTGCACCCTTCTGAAAACTTTTGCATTCTTGTGAAAAATGAACATTGTTTATATATTTGCATGCATCTAGGTATTTAGTATGTGAGATCCTAGGTGTTTTAACAAATGAGAATTCCTTCTGTTAATTCTTTATTTTATCTTCCAGAACAGTTGCATTTGTTGGACAGCGTAGACTATTTTTTACTAATACACATGCATTCTTAGACTCAGAAGAAAAATAAAAAAGGGAGAGAAATTCCCTTCCATTTGGATGTTCTTCTTACAGCATGAGCATTAAAAGCCATTGGTCCCCAAATATCTTGTTTATATGGAAGTTAAGCTACCTTTTAAAAATAGTTACAAATGAATGCAACTGAAAAATAAAGGAGAATGTTTATTAGACAAGGAAGGCTAATGTTGGTTAATGAAGCGTGGCATTCTGGTCTGTTTTAAAAGCCTTGTTCTTTCTCAGTGAGCAATAGGAGTAAAATGTTTCTCTTATGGGCTTTTGCTTTACATATT
The DNA here is from genome assembly GCA_028565335.1 of Limnodromus scolopaceus. Lineage (NCBI taxonomy): Eukaryota > Metazoa > Chordata > Aves > Charadriiformes > Scolopacidae > Limnodromus > Limnodromus scolopaceus. Next base: position 19,064,635 of record JAOXNO010000052.1, read on the forward strand.
GCATGTTTGCCTTCAGGGATGCAAAGCCTAAATAAACCTTAACTCACAAAAGATGTAAGTATGAGAAATCTCATCCTTTTTCTGGAACGGCTTAGGGGTTGATTGTTTATTTAACAAGCTGGTGCCCTGATTTTGCCGCTGACACACTTTGACAAAAATCCCCTCACAGGCATTTAAAGTTATAAAAAGGAAGAAAATTGGAAAGAAAGATGCGAGTCAATGTGCAAAGCCACAAAGGTCTGCTGACCTAGGTGTTTTCAATATTTAGTAACTATATTTAAAGTTGCAGAGCTAGGATGATCTCAGAGAGCAGTCAGAAATGGTCTGATGTAATCAAACCAAGTGAGATCTTCCTATGAGTTGTTGGTTGCTTGAGTTATTATGTACAGGAACTTATTCTGGGGAAGAGGGAAATCACATCTATGGAAAGACCCAGAAGAGTACTTACAAAAATCCTAACAGACTAAAGTGAAATTTAAGCATTGCTTAGGCTTTGTGCCAGCTTATAAAAGGTGAATGTATTTTATCCTTAGATGTCAAGATTGTTGAGTGGCTGAATTTGGGAATTGCCTTTTGTTCTCTTTGCTGAAGCAGCTGGGAGTTGTGGTAGAAGGCAGGTGCAGATTCTGACATAGTGTCCTTACAATTAGCACTTCCCAGTGGAGTGCTAGGTGCCAAACCCAACTTTGAGAGCCAGTGCAAAAGTTGATATTTTGCCTATGGATATTTTTTGTAGGAAAAAAGCTATTTTGAAACAGTGATGCAAAACGTTTTTCATTGCTGCAAGATTCCCTTCCCACTAACTAGATTTTTCTGGATGCAAAATTTCATAAATTCATTTCATTTAAACAACTTTTTTATTAACTAAAAAGCTTTGACTATCCATCAGGGAAGGAAGATTTTTCCTCTGTCCAGTCCCTTTCAGTTTTCTTATTTCCACTTTTTTTTTTTTTTTTTTTTTTTATTACCAAGATGCAAAAGGGAGGGTGTATGGAACAAACTGAGGAGTGGAGAAACGGTTGGGAAAAAAGCCATTTTATATCTTCTGGAACCAAATAGGGAAGAATGAAGATAGTGTTTTCCCATTAATTTATATTAATTTTTATTTTTACAGTTGGAAGGGCAGGGCAAAGAGAAAGGTAAAGAGATTTCCTTTCAGGTCATGGATGTTCTCACTTTTGTCATATGAATTTCTCCAACTGTTTTCTACAAGACTAAACTATCACATTTCCCCAAATGAGATTTCCTATACTTGTCTTATTCCAAGTCACAGCAGGCTCTTCAGTGACCACTTTTTGAGTTCCTGTTTCTGACATTGTAAAACTTCTACTGTAGCTGTTATATTAAGATTCAAAGCAAAATCTTCAAATAAAGAAAATGCTCAGTTTCTTTTCATGTACCTGGGATGTTTGTGTTTTTTGAAATCGCTATTTCAACATGATTTCACTTTGAAAGAAATTATTGAAGTTTGTCAATGATAGGGTTAGTAAACCTCCTAATCAAAAGGGAATTTGACCACAATTCTGAAATGAGCAAACATATTATATTACTTAGTGGTATGCATTTAAGAGGATAAATGCTCTAATTAAATTCTACTTCATGGTGTCCTGAAGTTTGTTTAAAAATAAGTAATGGTCTGGAATTGACCCAGACTTGCCTTAAAACTCTGTCAATTGCAGGATGAAAATCTGTAAGGAGCAGACATATTTGATTTCTCCTCTTGTCTAAGTGGGTGAATTCAAACCCCCTAACCATTCTTTTTTCTTATTTTGTTGGTTTCAACCCTGTGAAAACTTGGCACTAAGTACAAGTGGAAAAGAGTAAAAGAAAAATGAACCAAAGTTTTATTTGGTTTCAGTTTAAATTTAATCCGAAATAATTCGCTCAACCCTTTTTACATTTTTAGAAATTTATTCATGGAAATATGGACTTAAAACGTAGTTTAAAAGTCAAGGTTCATTTAAAAATGACATACAGCTATATCCTAAATTGGAATAAACCCCAGCATCTCAAATTCTTCTCAATCAAAAATCTCACTACTCCTTTCTTGCTCTACCCTGAGGGAAAATGCACCTCAAGTGGTTCACCAAAATTGGTAAAAAACGTTTTATTTTGACTTTCATTTTTTAGAAAAATAGTAGTATCTCCTATTTTCATTCAAGTAGTTTTGACTGGAAAATATGATCATTTATATTTCATTTCAAATATTATCTTTTTTCCAGATAATCTCTTCCTCCAAAAATTTTTGCCTCCAGTGTTTTTCTAATTTGCTGAGGGGGTTGGGAGGGAGTCAAGCAGGACGATAGGGCAGATTCCTGTTCTAATGAATGCTATTCAAACACCTCTGCTCTGTATGCGGCCTTTTCTAGATTTTATTATTTTTACTGAGTAAGGTATTCTCCCTCATATCTACATGTGTAATTTCATTGTGTTTGACCTATTAACTAATGCATACAACAAATCTTTACATTTCAATACTTGGTGGCTAAAGATGAAAATGGGTCTCGCAGAGTAACTGTAAAATGAGCTTTAAATTCTAATTAAAAATCATCAACACTACATTTCACATTGTATAGTTATGAGTCTGATATTTTCTGAATTGGTTACGCTAGATTACTTTATAGTAGTTTGTGACTGAGAGGGACCATGACTCTTTTAAACAATTTCTTTTGCACAGCAGGGTGACTTAAATTAGTGTGACTGACAACCTGCTAATATGCCTAAAAATCTTTGGAACAATTGATCTGAAACTTAAGCATTTTAATTCTGATAGGATCAGAGCACAGGGAAGACGTTGGATGTGCTGGATATGCAAACGTATTCACATACCTTCTTCTCTTAAATCCTGATCCAAGGTATATCTCAGCATGTGTGTAAACTTAGCATATGAACGTTGTCAGATCAAGTGCAAAAATTCTGGCCTGGGAGAAACTGTCACACCTCACAGGAAAAAAAATGAATCCAAGACTTTACCCAATGAGTATTTACAAATTTCTGGTGCTTAGTTGTGAGAGAAATACATGTAAAAGGGATGAGGAGAAAAATACTACTGTGGTTGACATTCTCCCAGATGAAGGATCTTTTATATATACATACATTATATATATATATATATATATGTATATATATATATACATATATATATATATATAAAAAACCAATTAATATCAAAGATGCTTTCCCTAAACTAAAACTAAAATTTTCCTTGAGCTAAACCCTAAAAAAGGATTTTCCTTTGCAACGTTGCTATGAATCTGCAGTGTGTAATATGCTGTTTACTTGAGCAGGGAGTCTCTTCTATGGGATACTGCTGCCATCCCTCTCCCCAACCCGTGTTTCTAATTCAGCTCCTTTAATATTTTTGTATAAATAATTTTGTGTAAAAATTGTGCTTATAGATCTCTGGCCACTAAAGTAGTGCTAGCATTATAAAATAAAAATTGGAAAATAGTTGCCAGTTATCGCAGCATCAGTTCAATAAATGAGATAATAGTCTTTTAAAACAGTTGTGTCCTTTCTACTGTGGAGCATGCACCCATGCTGACAGTCAGTACATCCTTCAGGGTGGAAAATGATGTATATATGATTAGGAGCTGCAGAACAAACTGCCCAGAAGAATTCATAGAATCACAGAATAGCTTGGGTTGGAAGGGACCTTTTAAAGGTATCTAGTCCAACCCTCCTGCAATGAGCAGGGACATCTTCAACTAGATCAGGTTGCTCCGAGCCCTGTCCAACCTGACCTTGAATGTTTCCAGGAATAGGACACCAACCACCTCTTTGGGCAACTGTTCCGACATGTCATTGCCCTTGTAAAAAATTTCTTTCTTGTATCTCATCTATCTAGACTATATTTACCTGAATTCCAAAAATCTGAACTATCCTCTAGCTGTACAGCAGTATTTGCAGTATATTGCCTTTTAAGGTACTGTCACAAGGTAATAGAAACAAATTTTTAGTGGAAACACACGTGTTGCCTATTAAAATACCTGTGTGAACACTGGCATGGTCAGACTTGCATTTGTATGGCTGAGAGGTGAAAAGGTCAAACCTCTGGCCTAATGGTTAATTTTTGAAGTTGTGAAATTTATTTCAGACAGTTATTAGACTTGTTCAACAGCATTCCTTTAAGACCTTGCATCCTAATGCTTCAAGATGCAGAATTTCAGAACTCCACAAGAATATACAAGAACTACTACACTACTCTCTGGGTATACTTGTTTTGCCTTAGAGATGTCATTAGAGCTTTTTAATTTAGGAATAGATCATCACTACAATGAAACAATTCATTTCCTAGACACTTAGAAAATACGATTGTGTACAGAATGTTTCAAGTAAGATACACTAATGTAGCTGAAATATTTTCTAGAGATAATGTGCATTCCCCTGCAGAAATAATACTTCAGTCTTGCACCTAACTTATCAGGTTAAAAACACTTTTGCATCGACCCTTGTGATACCAATATGACGGCACTAAAGAAAGGTACAGTCTTTTCCCCTTAATTCACTCTCCTTGTCCATTTCTCCCATGAAACAAGTGCTATCTGGCTGAAACTAATGTGGATTGAAGGGGAAGTCATGCTAGCAAAGGTCTGCGAGTTGACTGAGCATGTGCATGTCCTTTGGTACCCCCGTAATATGTTGTGGGTTATTCAGTCAGCTGAGAACTGAGGTCTGGAGTTCAGTTGGTATTTAGCACAAATGATGTCATCGTACCTACAGGGTACACTTACACGGCAGGGCTCAAGAGCTGATGCTAACCATGTATTGATGTGTAGTTTGTTATGCCATGCATTAAGCTTATGCACTGTCAATGGTAGCATCACTGATGATGCATTTTGCATTTTGATTTAAAATATTTAGCAAATACATCAGGTGATGAGTTTCCTAAATATCTGGAGATAGGTATATGAATGTGGGTTTGTGACATTCTCCACTGAGATTCTCACTTGGTAATTCTCCATTTGTTCCAAAAACTAAAGAATAATTCTTCTTCATGTGTCTGGATTGGGTGTTGGGGAGCACAGTGAGTGGGATAAGAGGGAGACAAAGCTGGAGACAAATAGTAAAAAGAGGCAGAGAAAGGTGTGCTGACAAAGGATCATGTGGTGAAGCGTTATGGCTAATCTGAAAGTTTTGTTAAACTTTGTTTAAAAGATAAAAATAAAGTCAAAGCTGGAACAATTTGCCTGAAGGAAGTGCTGCTGTACATAACTTTAAGTGCTAACAAGTTAGGCAGGAGTGTGCAATAGCTGCTCTTCCGTAATAACAAGCAGCAGTAATAGCAACCTCAGTTATATGGCACCCATGCACCCTGAGCTGTTAAACCAGAACATCCAAAGACCACCTTCTGCAGCAAGTGTTTTCTCATCCCTCCAAGCACTAGCGCAGTCCCTCTGCCTTTTCCTTCAGTCACTATGTTTGTGGCCTCTTTCATTTTTCATATGCTCACAAAAGAGCAGTAACCAGAGGGTAAGGTAGAGTTGCCAAGACTTGATTTCTAGAAAGGATGGCACCCCGGGGTCTAGTCCAGCCCTGGAATCCAAAGAACAGAAAAACTGCAGTGCCTGGGTTTATACTGGAATTATCTTAGTTTGAAAGAGTGCCCAGATGCTACCTTGAAGTCAAGCACCACTTTAAAGGCCACAAATGGGCCTATCTTAAAACTGGATCCCAGCAGCAGCTACAAACCTGCAGCCTGTGGGACCATGGCATGTCTGTAGCATCTGAGTATTCCTGACAATGGCTGGAGAGCATGTGTGCACCTGTCTTCTAGGTGTTGGGTGCTTGTTTCTCTTTGGTCTGCATATGATTGATAGTTGTGTCTTTTCCCCCACTATGTCTCAGCTTTATTGGTGATCAATTTTTTTCTTTTGAGCTTTAAGTGGTAAAAATTCCTGTTCTGTTAAATTTATGGCTGTTGTAGAGAGTGAAATCTTCTGGGCTAGGTCCTATAAAGAAGATGGACACTGTACTGCCAGGTTACACGTATAAATCCACCATACTGACCCTTAAAGTCCTGCTCGGTTTTCATCTAGTCCTAGAGCAACTGCTTTTCATAGCTAATGCGTTTTCACATTCAAAGTCGCATTATGTGTTTGCATGATACGGGGTTTGAGGGGTGGCTTTTTGCCTCGTTCAACTCCAGAGCCTGACCCAGCAGGTGATTCCGCAGCGTACCTTGTGGATACCAGGCAGCCTAATGGTTACCTCCTTATCAGGCAGCCTGGTGTTTAGTGCACATCCATACTGTGTTGCATGTCTTATTTCACACTACAGCAGCCTAGCTGGCCAAAAAAAAACCCCAAACAATCCGACCTTTTCATAGTTGTACAAAAAAAAAATAATATCTCTTGATATGTATAAAATTTGACATCTAATGAAACAATGCTGAATCATGTGAATACATTGCAGTCTGTGACGGATCTGAACTGGAATGCTGACAGTTCTGAGGCATTTTTTAAAAGTTGGTAGCCGTTCAAATCTCATCAGCGTCTGAGATTTCATCTGTTTCTTTGGGAGGGTGGGATAAACGTCTCTGGACATGATGCCAAGCTTGAATCTTTAAGAAGACTTGGATGAAAATTTGTTTCTTCTTCTCACCCTCTCTCTTCTCGCCCATTGTGATACTATACAAATTGAATTTCAGGGCTCTTGAGCTAAAGTTTCTGCAATGGTCGGCAGAAGTGTCTTTCCATCTGATTACCCTTGAGGTCAGAAGCACGTAATATATTCAGGGGTGTTTCTAATCAAACGAAGCTCAGAATATATGAGGGTTGTAGACAGCAGCTGGTCCCAGCAGAGACTAACAGATTTGCTGAGAACCTGCAAAGATCTTGGCAGGATGTCAACAAAGATACTGCAGGGTTGCTAGATGCCAGGAAAACAAGGTCTTTGGTTTGTGGCAAGGAAAATGGTATTTAGGGAGGGTGGGATGTAATAAATTACAATAATTGCACTGCGAAGAAGTCATCATCCAAAATATTAGAGACTATGACTGTAGTGGGAAAGTTGTGTACTCATTTTCATGGATGAAAAAACTGAAGTAGAAGGAGGTGAAAAAAAGATGTGCTTTCTTATGGTGGCAGAGTATTATCAGAGCCAGGAAAAGAAGTAACTCAATTCTATGTAGGAATTGGTTTTTAAAAGAAATGATGGATGAAGGGGAAAAAAAAAAAACAATGATGGATAAAGGGCTTAGCTGACTGAAAACAATAGAAAAGAGAAGAACAGAGGCTGGATGGATAAAATAGAGGTGTTAGTGGAGAACAAGATCATAGAAGACTTTACAAGGGCCTTCCTGTTTTTTTGGGGATAGCAAGAAATTGAATCTACAGCATCAGGAGTTTCTACCATGCAGTACCCAACTATAAATTTAGGTTTACTCTGACTATGGATTTGCTAGTGATTTGCTCTGCAAAATATGTAGGTGTTTCTCGGAAAGCTTTGGTTGCTGGAAATCTGAGCTGGCCACTTACCTGATCAAGTGTAATGGTGTACACCTCAAACATGCCTGACCCTTAGATATTTTCAGAAGATTTTATGTCATTCTGCAGGAAACTGTTATTTGGGTGTGTGCTCCTTGTTCCCTCACGAGAATTTTAGTGAAAAGGGTGCTCTCCAAAGAGCCTGTCCAGAATTACTGTTACTGAAGCAAAATTTTGGGGTTTAAAGAGTCAGCTTCATGAGAAGAGAAAAGAAAACAGATTCTCATCTAATCAGTACGTTGAACATGACCGAGAGAATAGCAGCCCTAACGGGGAATGCCTGCATGGAAAATTTCTGCCCTACATGATAGGTTTTGATGAATGTTCTACAAGTTTGATTTAAATTATTTCAGGGAGAGTTTATCTTCATTTACCCATTTACCTGGTATAGCAATCCCAATTACTTATCACTGTTCTCAAGACTTGATTTGATGATATTCTCCCTGATTACTTTATCAGGTTAAAGTCTATGGGTTATTGACAGTTCTGTGTTAACTAGGCAGCTTTGGTTTTCTGGCAGGATGCCAGCAGAGGGGGAAAGCAGCTGTTTCTTGAGATGGGAGTAATGCAAAATGTCAACTGATAAAATCTTTCTGCCTTTTGTAGAACTGAAAAAGGCTGTTAGCAACTCTCGGAATTCCTGGGTTTCTTGCATCCTTGTGTTTCAAGAGAAATAATGTGGCAGGCAGGATACCACTGAAAACATAATGCAATGGGTACTGGTGGAAATGTCAGATGGGGAAGGGGGGAAAACCCAAAATGCAGACTATTAGTAAAATTCATGGATGACAAGCAGTACCTTACTGGTATATGTGTCTGTTTTGAAGTAAGAGACAGCGTGGGCTGGTTTTAGAATTATTGAATGAGCCTAATCCCAACTTCCTTCCATGCTAAGTATCAGCCTGCTCAGAAAATAATGGCTTTAAATAGTAGTTTAAACTTCTCTGGTTTTATGGTAGTTATACAAGCCTATACAGAATTTTTCCACTATTTGTGCATTGTTCCTTTCTCTCTCAGTTCAAGTCCCCCGAATCACACTTGTGAAGCATCAGCTTCAGCACAGGTGTTAAACAGGCAATAGAGCAAAGGACTTGGGAGTGCAAGAGTTACAGATCCACAGAGGTATTTCTGGTGACAGTTTCCATGCAGGCAATCTGAGGTAGAAAAGAGAAAGCTCTGGAAGTCTCTGAATGCTTGGGCATAATCTCTTTTTCAAGATCCTTTTAAAATAAGGAGCCAGTGGTAGCAGACTGGTCAATGTGGCTTCAAGAGACGTGGGAAGCTTTCGACAGCAGCTGCTGTGTGTCAGAAGTCTATAAATTGACTTCCTGCCATGGGTGGCCTCTGACTACTTCAGCTGGAGAGCTACTACGGGGAAAACCTTGTCTTCTGTCTTACCATCAGAGCAAACATATTCAGGGCCATGCCCAGGGCTGGGGAAGGGTTTGAGCTCGCAGATTCCTTGTGTCAGCCAACAAGATCTAGATTAATAAAACCAGTGTGGGTGGAGACCTCAGTGTTTTATTGAGGGAGGGAAGGTACTCTCCTCTGACTAGTATATGCACATGTCCATCGTGTTCTTTGTTTTCAAAAAACTCCCAGGTGAGAACACACTTCTTTCATCATGTCTCAGATAACATCAAACAAGATATTTGGTTAATTTTTTTCCCCTTTCTTTGTCTTCCAGGCAGCTATGTACTATCCCCTCTGTTCAGGGTGGATGCATGTTTCCTTTCCAATGCTCAGTTCCCTTTACAATAATCCTTATCTATCAGTTTTGGAACTATCCTTCTCCAAGAGGATTTAATTTCTTTTAAAAATTGCATTCTCGCTGAATCAGTAACTTAACAGGAATCTCTGGCAAAGTGCTGGGTTTTGGTGCAGTAGGTATCTCAAGATTTAGTAGCCACTATCATAATCTTTGTTGGAACTCATTATTTAGTTAAAGTTTAACTCGTGATCTGCTGGATTGAAGCCTCTTGCATTTTCTTTCCATCCCCGATAAATTGGCCTGTTTTCTGCCAAGAGAGGTATATAATGATCTCAGAAATATAAAAGCTTTTTCTCTACCTGTCTCTTGTATTGCTGAAATTTTCCTCTACTCATTCAACATATTAGGTGTCATTGCCCTTCATGCCAAAACTTAGCACCAGGTTTGAACTCCTTTAGGTTAAAAACTGAACCTGACTACACTGTTTCATACCAAGAAGAGTCATTCTTTTGCATATCTGTGGTTTTCAAATGCAGTCATGAATTTTGAAATGAGGAGGAAAAACCCACAATGAGATATTTTGAAAGTTTATCCTGGCCTGTATCCATCCTTGATTCCTTTGCTGTGCAGGATAAGGCTATATTTGTAGTGAAATGGGAAATCCAAAAGAAAGCTTGGATGTTCAAAATTGTGGGGATGCTTTGAGCCTTGCGGAAGTTGATAAAGTAGAGGAAATCTTAACTTGATTTAGAAAAAGAAAATGCAATGCCTGACTTCTCGAAAGTCTTTTAGGTTTAGATTGTTTCAGCATCATAAGTTCTGTAAATTGCATTTAAATGTAGTTTAGATATCTGTTCAATAACACTTTCTGACCTCAATGACTTTGGTTTGGGAGGGTGAAGCATAAATTGTAGTGGGGAGATAAAAAAAGGAAACCAAGAATTGTAGTAATTCTGAAACCATTCTTACTAGAATTGGGATCCAATTTGAGCACCCCTAGCTCTAGTTACTTATTGGAACCTTCTCTAGGGCACTGCTTTCCCACCGTTTAACTACAAATCCCAGTTTCAAATACATAAAGCCATAGAGCCCAGATATGAATCTTACAGATTTTTGCCATGTCTCTCAAAATGTTCTACCATGTATGGCTATGTGGGCAATGAGCGTTATTGCAAAGATACCGGGTTCTACTCTGCAAAGGCAATTCATGTATTCGTATATGGGGTTTGATCTTCTGCCGCTTCTGCTTAAGGCGGTGGGCTCAAACACAATCTGTGTTGTTTGCCAGTACATCAGTCAGTGGTCTTGTCAAAATAATACTGCTAAGGAAAAAACCCCATGCAATTCCAGCTCCTCTTCAATGGTTTTCATATCAGGGGAGGGCAGAAGATGGGGAGACCTTAATTATAAAACTCCTGTGACATGCTGTGGTAATTTGGCCTGTGTGGAGACATCATTGTCTGTCTGTGCTGCGTATTTTGGAGGGATAATATTGGGGAAGGACTCTGAACCCGTCAGGCATGCTCAGATTCATACATAAGCTCTCTTAGGAGTCCCCTGTGCCCTTCTTCTGTACGATTACCTGACACAAACAGTGGAATGGTTTGTGCACATGTAAATACAGAATGCTCTCATACAAAGTGTATGGATATAATTTAGAAAGCGCTGTTGAATTTTTGGCTTATATAGGCACATTCTGTGGCCTGAAAAGATTACTCCCCTTGGAGTAATAACTAGAAGTTTTGCTTATTTAGGGCCTGTTCCTACTCCCTTTGAAGCCAATGGCATAATTCCCAGTAATGTTTAGTGGTGCAGGGTCAAGTCTTTAAGGATGATAGAATTTTATGTTGCAGGTCTCAGTCATTGCTCACTGAAATACACAGGGGTTTCCCCTGTTGTTTCAGTGAGCAAATTGCCATTATTTCATGAAAATAATTATTTAAAAACCAACTTACATAGAGATGGTATTAAGGCTAACTTCAAAAAGAGTAAAGTAAATCAAGAGACTTTCTTTATCCTGGCTGATACTATGCACTTTTTATAACACTAAAAGATTTAGTTCGAGTAAGTTCCCAGAAGCTTGGAACAGCCACATCCAAAAGCAATGAACTTTTTAAATTGGAAAGGATGTTTTGTGTTGCTGCCACATCTCTTGTGATTTCTGAATGCATTTCACTTCTACTGTTGCAAGAACAGCCATTCTTAGGGTATCTCAGCTTTCATGCTCCTGGTCTCAGCTGGTCTGACCCCATAGCATCTGCAGGGAAAGGGAGATGGTGAATAGCAATGTTGCAGCTGCTTTAGAAAAATGCTTGCTCTTGCTAGTCTCAAAGGCCAGTACCACTCAGAACCATTGCAGGTATAAAAAAAATAAAAATCCCCTTGTCTTTCAATATGCTCCCTGACACCCAAGGAGTTCCTTTTAGTTTGAAATTGCCGTCACCTACATTTCTTGTATGATACTGGAAGTTTGCCAAAGCTTGGTTATTTTTAGACTTTGGTACTTCAGGCTTCCCAAGTTAGATCTTTAAAGGGATAAAGGGGATAAAGTAAAAATATGAAAGAATGAGAGGATGCACAGAAAGCTACTAGAGGATGCACAGAAAGCTACTAGAGGACATTTGTTGGCATTTTCTCTTTCTTTGGTTCAACAAATCTATTGACCTAGAGGGCATATAGGAGCGCCCATCTGTTTTCTTACAGTTCTAAAAGGAACTAAAACTAAAAGTTTGGTGACGGCACCAAGCTTGGTGGCGCAGTTGACACACTGGAGGGAAGGGATGCCATCCAGAGGGACCTGGACAGGCTTGAGAGGT
>JAOXNO010000052.1:19076748-19117511 GCA_028565335.1 Limnodromus scolopaceus
CTTTGTAGAGTAGGGTAGATGGTTGGACTCGATGATCCCAAGGGTCTCTTCCAACCTGGACAATTCTATGATTCTATTCTATGATTCTATGATTCTATGAAAACAGAGAAGGACATTAAATTCATTGAGTGTTTATTAATATTCTATTTGGATGCTGCTGATCTACTGGGTTGCTTTAACTGAAGGATAGAAGAGAACTTTCCCATCTTGTTTTCTTCTGTTTGGATTTGCTCACATGCAGTTATAAAGGACCCAAGTACACAGAGCAATCTAAATAATGTTACCGGCTAGATTGCCACAGTCCTTGGCTGGATGCTATTTGGCCTCCTTTATTAATGTACAAGTAATCTCATCTGTGTGATTTAAGCTTCTTTAGGCTTATGTGTCTACAATACTTTTTATTGCCTGGCATATCTGCCAGTCCATTCACAGGGGTGAGGTCCAGTGACCCAGATGTCCTCCTCCTTTCAGAGACAGCATTAACACTTCAGGCCTTCCTATACCTTAAATGCATATCCTAGAGTCCCAGCTTTTGGTCTAGGGTGGCACCAGATTCCACTTTAGATAATATGAAAAATATTGATCTCTGAAAGCTGATAAACACAATAATTTCCCTGTCTTTCTTTCATTACTACTCTGAAGAGTCCTCTAGGCCTAGGACTGTAGGATACCTACCTTTTGGGTATCTAGCATATTAAAGAAAATACATCAATATGAAACTGGTATGGTTTTAAGTGTTGTCAGTGGAAATGGAGATTCTGGCTACTTGTGTTACATTCTGGACCTGTGTTTACGATTTATGATATTTCCTGTTCTAATTCATGTGTTTGGTCTCTCATGCAATGGTAAATTTTACAGCTGTTTGAATAGTTGTCTGGTCTACTGCAGAGGATGGCCATAAATTTTAACAAGAAACTCTGCACCAATTCAACAAGACCCAGTTGAACCAAAATATGTCTTTTGGTCATGGTGGACCCTGTTTGGTGTTCACAGAGACTTGCTTAACTGTGGGAAGAGGGAATCAGCTAAGGTTGTTGAGATCAATATTGCTGGGTCGTTCTGGGACTGAACTGCATGACCACCCCACTCTCTTCCTGCGGTGGGATGATGGATCTTCTGCGAAATCCGCAAACTACTCCTGGAGCTTCTCATCCTTTTATCTCGGAGGTAGTGCTATCTGTGTGTGGCTTTCAGCCATGGGGTTCAGAGAGTTAGGAAGACTGGTTGCTTTTGGACTTTGCCAAGAAAAAGATTCATTTCATTTTCATGGGTGTATTTGACTGTAAATACGAAAGTGTGTTGATAGTATAAGTATGTGTATCCATAATGAGTGTATGTTAGTATTTAAGACTGTAGCAGAATCCTGAATAAGAAGTGGAGCAAACTGAATGTAGAGATTATTATAAGAGTGACTACAAAAAGATGCAGGGTGTATCTTTATAAAAGGAAGTTCTTTGTCCGGATGCCCCCTTGCGCTCCTTAGGGAATGTTTCTGATTGATCTCCAAAATTTCTATCACGTCAAATGAAATATATGATACAACCCCCACAGGGCCAGGAAAATTAGTGAAGGCACTTAAACTGTACAACATCATCACTTAACTGGTCTAGCTGAATTATATTATAAATGAGCTATCAAGAAGCCTCTGGAGAGCTTCTCATTGAACATTTCAATGTTAGAGAAAGCTGCTTTTCTTGGTTTTGTTTTTAAAATTATTTTCATATTTGTACCAAAAGAGAGAGAAAGTAAAGGACTAAAGTCACAACATTACATTAACATAGTAATATCTTTATCTGCATCAATGAAGAATGTTGAATTGTGGAGTAATACTGAAAAGTTATTAGTGTTCATCAAAATCTGATGGGGCTGATTTTCTTTGTGTGGTGGTTTTTGTTTGGTTGGTTTTTGCCTCATTATATGTGTAAAATGTGCTCGAGGAGTGTAAATTCTGATTTAGTAAGGCTTTATACTCTCACTTTGCACAGGGATGAATAGCTATAAAGGAAGAGAAACGGCAAATCAAGCCCATCTGAAGACATAAGGTGTCCCCCATTTTTAAGGCAACGAGGCCAACATAATGCAATCAGACAAAAGAAAAGGAAAATATTTTAAATAAAGTTTGTAATCTAGGATTTCAATATTAGCGAGTCTCTCTGCTGCTGATGTCTGCTGCTGGTCAGGTGTATGGGCAGGAACAAATCAGAGGAACATTTTACTTCACTCTGACCTAAGGCTGCTGAAAGACAATGCGTGCAGGAGATGACCTTGAGTTGTTAACTCAGGGTAGCTTGCAGAAAATAGTTTTTTGATCTCAAATAGTAGTGTCTCTTTTATAACTGAAAATTTTCAGGTTGTTCTTTGGAACCATTTAGAAATACTGTACCTGTTATACAGCAAAATAGAAGTATTATCTGTAATTATTTAAAAGCTTTTAAAATATGACCTTCTAGAAAATCATAAGGGCTTTTCATGTACAGATCCACGTTTAATGTAACTGCAAAAGCTGGAAAAAATTATCAAGGCATAGAGAGCACAGATGTAGAAGTCATGACGAGAAAAAAACCTGTGGTTTTGACTTTAAGTTATTCTTATATTTAGTCTCTTCACGGTAGTGTTCAGTTCAGAGATTGTTGGCACTAAATGAGTTTTAGGACAGACCAGAACTGATGTGGAAAAGTTTCTTCTTGGTGTAAAATTTTTCATGCAACACAAGTGAAAAAACAGGAAGGATCCCATGATCAGCCATTAGTTGTTTTGTAAATTTTTCAGTGGACAAAATGCATAAGAGATTCTTTAAGGAATAAGTGAAATACAGATGACCTCTTCCTTGGACATTGCTCTCTTGTTTGCACTACTGTGATGTCTGTCTCTAACCAAATAAATACCGACTCCTCTTTTGCATGGCTTCAACAGCTCTTCACAGGTACATGAGGACATTGCACATCTGTAGATATGTGGTGAAGTGTTGTCCTGGCAGGTGATAGGTTGGGACCTGACCCTCCATCTTTTCTCTTCAAACTAAGCTGTGTACTGAACTTTGTTTTGGATAATGACTCTAAGACTTCCCCTTGTGTGGTTGAAAGAAAAGAGTTGTGGTCTCCATCTTTTCAAATCAGTTTCCACAGGAGCGTCTCCAGTCAGCACAATAACTTGCTTATTGCATGCAGCTCCTCAGGAGACAGGTGAAGAACTCCTACCAGAAGCATGAGTAAGCTTAAATGGTAGCATCTGCAGTGTGTGTTCCGAGTATGAAAAAAGTGGAACTTTATGCATCTGAAGACCTTCCATGACAAAATGAGTGTCTATGAATTTCCCTAGGAAATCTTGGATCCTACTCTTCCACTTGGCAACTTGAAATGCCACCTTACATGCAGAAGTCTGGAGACCTGGACCCTTCATTTTTGAATGGGAATGAAATAAGAATAATAAACCGTCTTGTAGGGCTTGCCTAGACAGGGCAAAGAGGGTGTAGGAAATGGCATTTGAAAACAACAAGATACGGATTACACCAACCACATTCTGAAGCTCCCAGAGGAGTCTGTAGGAGGTAAAGCCTCACATATTCTGAAAATGCTTTCTAAAGAATGTGAAGATAATAAAGTAATAAGTAATGTGTTGATTTAAGTTGCTTATGGAGTACCACTGCAATAACTGTCAAAGGCACAAGATCTTTAAAGGCTGGACACTGGACATCAGTAATATTGCCTTAGTCTCAAGAATGATAGAAAAAGCTACTACCCCCTGGGACTGATTTGAGAATGGGGAAGTCATATAAGCAGTTAATGAGAGGTGTTGGTTAGAGGCGTAAATGAGCTTGAAAAAGACACTTGAAAAGACAGGGAGGTGTCAGAAGGACATTTAGTGTCACGTTTTTCAAGAAAACATAAAGACTGGAGGACAAATGAACTAAAGGTTAGTGTGGAAAGTAGGGAAAGACTGAGATACTGAAGAAAGGGGGCAACGAGAGACCTCCCCTAGGAATATAATTCTTCACAAACAAACAGTAAAGGAAGAAACATATCCAAACTCCTTGAACTCTGCAGTAGTTAGAATTCCACATAATTTATTTTTGTATCTTTCTGTTCTGTAAGAAAAGCAGAGGGGTTTTTTCTATAAACTAAAGCAATATGCATAATTCCTCACACCCAGTCTACTGACTTGGTCAGAATGGTCACTGGGTTGCCATGAGAAATGGGCAAGATGATCACTCTAAAGTGTAGAGGTTACAAGTTTCTGCTGAAATTAACTTGCTCACTAAGTTGATTCTTCACCCATTTATGGTGATTTTATTTTACCCAGTTAACCCAGAGATTGAAATTAATATCTTTTTTAGGGCACTTGATATGAAGTCACACTTTGTTTTTTTAACTTATTATTTCTGTAATTCTCTCTTAGTCATCAGTCATTTCTTAGTCATTGCTGTATTTTCATAGATGTGCAAGTAGTATAAATACTATGACCTATTGTCATTCTGCAGCTAAAAAAACTTTTAGAAACAAAAGGAGTTTCTGTATTGGGCCAGGTTCTAAATTTGGTCTTGATGTTCTTCAAGAAGCAGCACCTGATCTTTATGGAAGGGTTACTGTTTCTCTTGAAGAACTCTATTAAAAAGGATAATTACAACTTTCCTCACAGCTAGCTAATCTTAATTTACTGGGACCCCTCATAATGCGGTACTATTGACACAAGCAGTACAGCAAATAATTGAAAGCTATGGTTGTTATGGAGGGGAAGATGAAGAGAAGGTAAGGTATTTTTCCTCCTGAAACTGAAGTTTTGTTGAAAGGTATTTTCCCTGTGGGATAATTTCTTTTTTTTTTTTTTTAATAAGTGAAAAAGGATATTCCATGAAACATTTCTAAACCAAATTTTCCTTTCCAGCTGCTGTTTTTATGTCATTTAGGAAAAAAACAAACAAAAAAACAACCCACTGAAAAAACTCCAAAACTACACCCCCACAAACTATGTTGCTTCATTTGATGCTTTCATACTAACGAAAAATATCATCTCTCTTTCTCATCTGTCCCCAAAAAGAGGAGAAAGCAGAAGTTAAATAAGAGAACATCCTCAAAATTCTCATCACAGAAATACAAAGCAGCCATACTTCAATCTGTGAGATTTACTGAGTGTGTTGGCATTTCCAAAATTTTCTATGAGGTAGCATTACAGAGTCTATGGTTTTCATTTTTCTCAAAATATAAACTCATGTTGTTGTCTTGAACACAGTGTTGCACCAATTAGGGATAAAGGTTGGTTTGCTATTGTAGTCTGCTATAAAATTTTATAGACCAAAACCTGTTTTTTTCCCAGAAACCAATGGGAAACTGATCCAATCTAAGCAAAATGAAAAACTGAACTTCACAGAAACAGCACACCACATTTTCAGTGGATTAATATATTACATAGCCTTTGACAGTTGCCCAGGAGATGGTGCAGCAATCAGGCAAATGCTAAATTTAGGAAGAAAGATCACAAGCATCCAGTTGGTATGGATAGTAAAATGTCCACTATTTTCTCCATTGCTGCTACTAACTGGGAATCCAATGTTAAGAATTCAGAAGGATCTGAGATCTGTGAATCTTGTTACTTATAGTTGTATCTATCTTCTAGAAAGTATATATATATGTCTTCTATATGTGTATATATATCTTTTAATAACAAAATACAGATACAAGCACTTTCCCATGATATGAAAAAACATATACTGGAGTTTCTGCCTTTCCAAAGATAACTGTAAATTTTGTCTTTGAAGTTTTTCAGAATAATATTTTGTCAAATTTCGTGAATGACGCGTGTGAATCTTGTAGACTCATATTACAAAGTTGGTAGTAAGTTTTAATCTGTAAAGAAAATAACTAAATCTTAACCAATGCAAATTGGTTGCAAAAGTCTATTGTTGCATTTGAGTTATAATTTATGCTACATTTTAGTTTTTCCACAGTATTTACTAACAAATATGTGTCGGAAAAAAAGGAAAAAATTGTAATTCAAGAGAGAAAATTGTCCCGTGTATGAAAGCAGCCTGTTGCAGTAGTTCTCCAGATGTGCCTAGATACTGTACAAGTCAAGTCAAGTGAAGCGACATCAGAATGCTTAGTCATTTCTCATTTGGATGCAATTTATATTCATAAACCGTAACTTGATTATAAGTGTCTGCTGGAAACAGTAGTTTACTCTTTCCCTTCTGATTTCTGTGTCTAAGGCTGAAGAACACCCCTGGAGAGTGTAAATTTAGTCATCTAACACTGGGGGTTTTTTCCCCGGCATTTTTTTTTCTTGTTAACATCAGTTTAAATAACTGTAGTGGTTCACGAGACTACAGTAGTATGTTCTCCTTGCTGGTGGAAGTAGTAGAAAAAACGAGCAGACCTCAGGTTTTGGCTCCCTTTTGTACACCACTGGTGCAAATCAATCTCAGACAGGATTGAGAAACCTCTATAGTGACATTGTTTCAGAGGCTTCTTACGTGAGCAGAATTCAGAAATTTAATTGGTTATGCAACCTATTACTGCACCACTTCACACTGAGTGGCACTAAGTAATTACACTGTAAGTGCTGCACAACTGCTGTAATTTTTCATGCAGCTATGTTACATGATAACACGATAACGCTGAAGCTAATACTAATGTTGGGTTAGGCAGCTAAAGAGGGGATTACAATAGAGAAGTGCTAATAGTATGTTGTTAGGAAACAGGATGCCAAGAAGCCATTAGAAATGAGAGTAAGAGAATAACATGAAAACTACAGTGGGAAATTGAAAAAGATTTAAGGCAAACTATAGGCAGAGTGTTTGCTGGTTTTAGTGTCTTTAAATCCTTGTTAAAGGGTATAGACTCAGAGGTTGAAAAATCACGATGATGTGAAAAGAAGTGGGAAGTGGTGGGCTCGAGAGCAGTCACCTCATTTAATGGCTGCAAGGTGTCTTCATATGACGCATCTGCTAGGTTTGTGGAGTATTTCTTTGGCATAAGTCCACAAATATTTTTTGTAAAGGGTAAATTGATATTCCTAAAAATACCAGAGGATCTCCTGAGTAACATGAAAGGAAGAAAAGGGCTCCAGATGGTGGTGGCAGGGATGAGATAGCAGGCTCTGTTGCAGTTTTGTAGCATCTGAAGTGGAGAAGGTCAAAAAGTGGTGTAGTTCTGCATGGATGAGAGGCCCAGAGCACTGTGACCTCCCCCTGGTAATCAAACTGTCTTCTTTAAAAATGTTATACGAATAAATGCCAGCACGTAGAGATTGGGATTTTCACAAGTACATTCAGAATGTGATAAGTTTCCTGCCACACTATCATCACGGTGACATACACACAGAAGCGTCAGCAAGCTTGTTTTATTCTGCACCCATATGTGGCAATGGGAACAGCACAAGGATCTCAAATGGAAGAGGACAGGCAGCGTGCTGAGTGCTGTGCCGCAGCGGGGGTTGCTCCTGCAGAGTCCCCAGTCTAAGCGAGAAAGACCCAGGGCAGATAAGGACACAACAAGGCTTGAAGGCCTGTGTAATTTGCAGAACAAGAATCCCCTTGGAGACTAGCGCTTGTGCACAAAGGTATTTGTGGCCAGAGGTACTGTAGGGAAGGCTCCGTGGATGGTGAAGCCTATGCTTGTGGTTTAGGCCCTCTGTTGTTCACTGTTGACTGAACTGCTGCTTCTTTTGCACGTCTCCCCTGCTTTCAGAATACAAAATATTTTTAATATGAAATATGTAGACCTCTGCGATTAACTGTTATGCTGATAGTGTTTGCTGATAACCTTGTTATATCCACCACTTGCCTAGAACTGAAAATGAGGTTTTTACTCTTAGCTGCACATGCATATGCAAAGGATCTTTGTGCACACCAGTATATGGGCAATATACTCTGGTCCTTCCTAGGTTAACCTATAAGAAATGTAGTAGTAAATAGTGTCAGCATCACACTTGCACCACATATCAGCTTCTTGGTCCAAATGGCCTAGGCTGCCATATGTAGTCTTCTGCTTCATTAATGGGCAGAAAAATCTAAAAGGAATACGCCATTTTAAAAGTCAAACTGACCATTTGTGAAGCTTTTTCCCCACAAATTATGATGCACAGGTGGAAGGCAGGGATTTTAAGTAAATTTTGAACTAACAGTTGCATGGTAGATACTAGGTGTTTCAAATCCAGAGGCATGAATAGCTTTCTTAAGAACAAGCAAAAGAAAAAAATCTCTGATTAGAAAATAATATTTCAAACATGACAGTGTACTCAACTTTCAGTTATTTTCCCTACTGGAAAGAGGAAAATAACATCTGGGCCCCATTTATTTTGTCTGAAAAACATCAGGAATGTTAAACCTGCTCTTTGCTAGTGAGGCTTTAGGTCTTAATCACTTGCTGTGATTTCTTATGCCTCAACTAAATCTTTAATGAGAGTGTTTTCTATTTGAAATACTAATTAATTGTTTCAAATTAGTCCGATGTCAATGTAGGCATATCAGATTTCTTCTCAGCTTTTTTGTGGTCATGCCACTGGGGGTTTCACCATTCCACTAATTCTTACAAGATTCCCCAAGTTTTACAATACTTGACATTCAAGCACAACCTCTGTATCTCAGGCATTTGTCAAATGTACAGAGGCAACAGCACCGTTTTTCTTTTGAACCTGACCCTTTCCAATCAGTGAAGCAGTATGACCCACTGCTTAATGCTGAATTCCACAGTGAAGTATTATTTATTGGGCCTGAGGCCCAGTAAACCCTCAGAGGTTTTTTGGTCTTTCTTATTTTTTCCCCCGTTGATCAGTGTGTCTGCATCTTTACATATTGTGCGTCTTTAACTGTGTCACAGCATCATCACATCCCTGACAGTATTGGGTTTGAGCAGAGGTTGGTACTGGTTCAAAGAACATTGGTGATTTCATGTGGTATCTTTTTCCCCTCTCTCTTGCATTTGTGGTTTTCTCTTCTGCATCTTTTTGGCAGACCTGACGGCAACAGTGGTATTTAAGATTGTTTAACGCTTTTCATCATAATTCTCCCTTACAAGTTGCTTGTTACATTATCTGTGGGGGTAAAAATTTGCATGCTGAGTGTCTGTTATAGGCAGAATTTCTTGGAACAAGTAAAGGTCATCTTAAGTCATTGAGTCTGATTTTCCACAATGCAATTCAGGAAAGTACATCCTATAATTCTTCATCCCAGAATGTGGGGAGGTTGGGGAAATGGCTGGTAAGTTGTTCTTAAAATTCTGATTCTCTGATGATTAGAAACTTTCTGAATTCCACCATAAGTGTATTCTTGACTAGTTAATAGCATATGGGCGTGAGGGGGATCCTCTTGTCTGCGTTGTATTTCAGCTGAAATCCTTTCCTAATATTTATTCACTAAGTAAAAGGAATTTGTCTACTTTCTCTTCTACCGTTGCGCTGTTATGTTTTTACGAGAACTTCAAATCTGGCAGAGGTGGTTCTGGGATCAGAGATAGCATTTGCTGTTCCTTCAAGAACATTGACTAATATGAATTTGATTGAAGTTAAATGTAAAAGTATTTTGGTTCAGAATTGCTCAGTAGAAGCAGATGACTTCACCTAAGGTCGAGTGCTGCCCTGCATCCAGGTGCTGTGCTTGTTTTCCTTGTGATCACCTCTCCTGACTGTGCAGATGAGGGACAGCACATCGGACAGAAAACTATTATTCTGGTACAGAGAGGATAAGAAATCAGAAGAATGGATGGGATCAAGGGTGGGGACACCAGGATTAAGGGATGTGCAAGGTAGGAGGAAACTGAGGCTGGATCATGAGGCAAGTTCACTTCTGATGAGGTGAGGTTGAGACTGCAAGTGGGAACCAGGGATTGTGGGTGGTAAATTAGAAGAAAAGACATGGTGGGTAAGACTGTGAAGGAGGGATAAATGAGAAGATGGCTAATGTACTACTGCTATAGGCTGCCTTCAATGCACATGGCTCACTGTAGCGCCCATGTGGTTCAGTCACCCTGCCTTTGCAACTGCCTGATACTTTCTGTTGTTGTTTCTTTCATTCAATAAATGTGTTTCCTGAGCAATCTTATTTCAGGCATTTTCTACCTCTTGGTAGATTAACTTTGCGCATGTAACATGTTTAATGTCATCTGTAATAAATCATAGATTTGTCTGTTCTTCTGTAGCAATCTGTGGTGACATTAGTTCATCACTAGGCAGTATTTCTCCTGAATATGTATCTTGAACTGTGGTTATTTGACAGAACTACTGTGTGCTTCACAGCTATGTACCAAAAAGGCAGTTCACACTTCTAAGAGTTTAGGGCAAGTCTAAATTAATTGTTGAAAATGAGCCTGAGCTGACTCCATTTGCGTGAATGTGGAAATGGAGGGGAAGGACAGAAGTGGTGGAGTGGTTCATATTCCAGGTCAGGGTGTACTGTATTCCAGCATCAAAGGGCTCTTTAACGATAGGCCTTGCTGAGATTCCTGGGCTAAGCTAATCCAAAATGGCTTGGATTGGACCTGTGCGAAGTCCTCCTGACATGACAGATTGTGTTGTGTCATGTGGGCTCACTGGTGGGAGTCTATACAGTATCAGACAGCTTGGTACTAGGCTCTATTTCTCTATATTAACAAATATTTAACATTTAACTGTGCAGCCCAAATTCTGCTTTTAATTAAAGTCAGCTCAACTCTGAGGAAGTTAACTGAGTAAATAAGGGTAGCATTTGTTGTATCTGTTTTAGAATTTGGCTTCATGTTGCTAACTCTGTTTTTCTCCAATGTACTTATTATTTTAGAAAACACTTCAAGTATGTCAGCTGGCCTAAAGGCTACAGCTGCAGTCTGATCATAAATACAAGCTAATGAACAGAATTTCACTATCTGTAGCACATTTCTTTATTCTGATAAAACATAAACACATATTAAATAGGGCATAGGTTCTCATTTTCTCCACTAAGTGCTCCAATTTAGTGGCTTCCTGAAGAACTAACAAAAATTCTCCAAGCCCACAGGGGACTTCTCTGCTCTTAGAAGCACCTTAGAAAAAACTAATGTGAGTAGCAGAATACCACAAAAAATGGTAGAATTGCTGTATGGCAGTGTAATATCTTTTAGGAAAAGCGGTTTTAGTATTCAGCAATGAACGAGTGTTCATGTTCTTTGGGAAGTCACCCTTAATGTCAGTAGAGAATGAGCATGCTTTGTATCTCATAACAGAACACTTATGAAAATGAAAACACCTCTAATGTGTTTCTAAAAGTCACTTGTCAGAAACCAGAAGGTGAATAAATGTAGCTGACAACAGCCAGGCTTAGTGAACCAATTGTTCCAGTTCTTGGAACAATTAGATTTATAACAATTGTTTTGGTCTTGACTAATATTATTATCATGGGTCAAAAATACTTACACAACAACATTTCAACAGATAATTCTTTCAACAATAAAATTATAAGTATATTACATTAAAGTGAAATTATTAAATCTGTCCAAACTTCTGAATAATATATCTAACAAATGTATTTTTTGGTATTCCACCAGGCCTGATTGTCACCTGAATTTTCACTTTGCAGTTTCATATTGTCTCTGTATTATTTTTGCTGCAGCAAATATTTGCATGGCCTAATAATACATTGATAATCCAAGGCTTAAACTGTAAATTCCCAAGGGACTAGAGCCACTCTTAAGTGTGTACAATACTAAGCAGCAAAAATACTTTCTACACCATATTCTTATACTTGCTGTGGGGCCGTCACAAGCACAAACGTTAAAAGCTAATACCAGCTCTTGGGAAAGCCTGCATAAAAGTTTTGTTATCCCTTCTCAAGCAAAACCTTCTCTGATGTGACACTGATGCTATGTTTGAGGGTGTCTTTCAAGCAGGGATGAGTACGCATCTGTTGCAAAAAATGGCCCCTGGCAAGCTGCAACTGAGCCCAAAGCTGTTCTGACAGTGGCTCTGGGATGGACTTGTTGATTCATGATAAAGAATCCTCTGAGGTGTTTGCGGTGCAGACAGTTATGTGTGTTTCTCAGAATGGTAGAAAAATTGCTTGTGTTTCCTGTGGGATATATAAGGCTCAGTTGCAGCCTGACTTCTGACACATTGACCTCAGCTTCACTGGCTGCGCTAATGCTTGCCAGGATCCCCCTGTGGAAGGAGCCTGGGCTGACAGGGGCTGTGCTCTCCTTCTCCTTGTGTGAGACAGGTGAGCACAGAACGGGCCAAATGGCCTCGCAGCTTGCTACTGCATCTCCGGAGCCCGACATGGCCCTGCTAAACCCCATAACTAATACCCTGCGATGCATCTGAATCAATTGAAAAGCCAAAGTTGGAAGGCTTCCAAAGATCAACAGAAACATGCTGTTTCTGCTTCCCCCTTCTTTTTCCCAAAAGACTTTTCAGGTGTTATTTGAGGCAGAGGAGCTCATTGTCTCGTTGCCTGCTTTGTGCCTCCTGCAGGTTGTCTCTCTTTAACAGCTTCACAGTGCTAGAGGATCCCTGTGGTTTTCCCTCCTGAAAATAAGGGGAAAAAATAAATTAAAAGGACTTGGATAGCAAACAAAAATGTTAGGTAATGGCTGGTTGTTCTTGCATTTGATAGGGCAAATCCTGTGAACTGCTCAGCACCCTTAATCTGTCTATAAAAGCCAGCAGGCTCTCCAGGTTGTTCAGCGGTACTGAAAGATATAAGGCCGAGAATGCATAAATATTCCAGGAATGGATGTCCTTGTGAAGTGGAACAGAGTACACACAGATGTCACTGTCACATCACCCGCAGTATATTGCTCTTGGATGATGTTCATAGAGAGGATACCGCCCCTTACCTGGCCTCTGTCTTCATCTTAGCCTACATGATACAATTGCCCGGAAAACAAATAGCAGAACTGAGTTCAATGCTAAAAAAATACTAGAAAGAGAACCACTGAAAACAGCTTGTAGGAAAAGCAGCCATGGCCGCTGCATTCCTTATCCATATCTCTGGTCTTAACAAAATCCAGGCTGTTGGTACATACCGAAAAGAATTTGAGTCTCATTCATCACTTCCTATTTGTCTTAAAGCGAATGCTGTAGATGGGATCCGATTACCATGGCACAAAAACCTTTTGTTTTGTTTTGCAGTGACACAATTTTGCACCAAGACTGTATGGATCCTGTTTTTCCAAAAGCTGCCTGTGGCAGCTGGGATTTCAAAAGCCTTAGGATACTTTCCAGCACAAATGGCATGTTCCTCAGCAGCCCTGCAGCTCCCATGATCCAGGGAGCAGTGGGAGACCAGAGGCAGCTGTGGAAAAGCCTCTCCCCAGCCGAGGCGGCAGGGCATGACCTGGTAGAGGGAGAGGTGGCAGAGCTAATTTCTTGCTGCTGCATGCTCTTTTTACCAAAGCAGGCCAAAGAACGGGTAGTAGCATGTTTAGCAGCTAATTTTTGCTATTTTTCTGTACATCCAACTTTCTGTGGGTAACTGTTGTTTTGTAAGTGTTTACAGATCAATTTGGGGCAATAAGTTGCCAAAATGTTACTTATATTGGCCACGTGCTTCATTCACTGTTCATTATGTGTAGTGTGTGGTTGGTCACAGAAATCCTAGACTGTTACTTGATAAATAAAATCGTTTTACAAGAAGAATAATGAACACCATGTAGCAAACAATGAAAAAACATAAATGTTCTTATTTATGCATGAATTATCTTTCCAGCATTCTAATACAGACATTTGTATGAAGAAAAGTCATTCTTACAGTATTATGAACCAAAACTTTTGAACAGATATTTGTGTGTTGAATATGATGAGAATACTTAAACATCTGGTATTTGACTGAATAGTTGCACGCTTGCTTTTACTATTTCATCAGAGAGAGCTCAGAGGGTGATTTTCAAAGGCATAAGGGCATTGAAAACAGAAGAACCAGCTGAGACTCAGAAGTTTTATGGTGGGGAGGGGTGCTGGAGGAGAGATGAATTCCAATATGTTTTTGTACAGAATTGGAACAAAAAGTGACATTTCAAAATTTTCCACTCAAAGGAAAATGGGAAAATTTTCAGTTCAGGAAAATAAAAAAATGTGTTTTGAGTTTTCCTAAATGAAACAATCAACAGCTGTCAGAACTTCTGACTCCTGGCTCTGCCATGGCTCCCTGGGGCACCCTGGGACCTCCTGTCTTGTTGGAAGCAACTTGGGGAGCTCCCTGAAGTTCAAAGCGTTGCTCAGGTTGGAGCTGTGATGACTGTCAGGCTCCAAAATGAGTGGCAGGAGATTAGGAAGCCCTGGATATGCCAGCTGTCATTTTAGGGCTTCCAAGCACTATCTTGCTTGTTTGGTCTGGCAGTCTTCATGGCAAGGTTGTTGTCCAATGCACAATCTGTGAAGATGGGTTTGCAGCAGTGTATCAGGCAAGGTGGAAGGAAACCAGTCGTGATTCCAAAAGGAATCTGCTTGTCTTGGGAAGATGTCACATCATTTCCATGAGATATTAGTACATCAGTATTCCCGATGAGAAAGCCATTTCACCAAGAAATTCACCACCAACTGTTGGGAAGGCAGTGACGTTTGGATACCAAATTGTTATGATGTTTTGAAAAATTTCTCTTTAAGTTAAAAATGAGTACATTAACAATAACTTTGGGTAAACATAGTCCTCCCCATCCTGTGCCATCACCTGACTGGGAAGTGCAGCAATTTGGCTTGATTCAGTTTGTATTTTTGCGTTGCAGCTTATCTATCTTTACTCCTGTATTTATATACCAATAAGCTTTAAGATATCATAGCTTTTGCCCATGAAAACATTTGGAAAATGATTTTCAAAAAGCTATGGCAGTTTGCGGCGACTGGGAATCTGCTCACTCACTCATTAGGGCATAATTACAGCCTTGTGAACTATCAGCAGTACTGCGGGGCGGTTAAAAGATGCATGATAGGCAAAATTTAGACAATCTGTCATCTAATTTTTTTTAAATGCATAGGGAAAAGGATTTAATGCAATTGTGTGTCATGGAGAAGCAAATTGTCCATTGGGCAATAGTATAAAAAGTAGAACACCAGGTTCTTGTATTTGAAGAGAAAAAGGTATCCATTACAGAAAAATGGGGAGGGCAGGTGAGGGTTAAGCTGAAGAATGTACCAGTGCAGTTCAGTTGAAAAAGGAGTCCAGGAAGATTATACACGTAGGCAAAGCAACTACGGACATTTGTTCCTTTCAAGCATTTTACCTTGAAAATCAGAGCTATTTTTCATCTTTATTTTCTCATAAAATAAGCCAAACATTCAGAAGAGAAGGAGAGTTGGTGGACTTGTTTTAATAACGAACATATGCCTGCATGTGTGTGATTTCTTTTTCATGCTTTATAATTGGCATAAACTTGTCATGTGACAAGTCTTCAACTTTAACTACTGAACTTGTGCCGACATCAAAAGTCATTGTGGAATTTCAGACCTTTGATGTTTGGTTTAACAGAAGAGCTGATGGCTGCTAAAGGGTAGCTACCAGGAACAAATAGATTTTCTAGGTCTCATCACACATAACTTTTTTTCTGCTCATTTGTGACATTTTTCAAAGTTGCACAAAACTTCTTCATAGTGCCTGGTTGTATGAATTTTTGGTGTTTCTGATGTTCGCAATGAGAATTTGGCCTAGAAAAAAATCTTTATAGAGGCAGAGAAACTAAAATAGGATATTAAAACTGGCTAAAAAAAACCCAAGATATCACAATATACTTTATATGTATTTAGTCTTTTTTTCAGTCTTGCATACCATATTTTACTTAAATTGTATCGTTCTGACCTTGTAAGTGCTCATGGATGTATATTCAGTTGATTTTCCTAATATTAACCTATTATAGCTAGAGAAGAGGGTTTTAAAAAAAAGCCCAAACAGAAAAACTTACACACACATATACCCCCAAACCAACCAACAAACTGTGTTTACTATTTGAAGTCATGCACCTGGGTTTGGTCTCAATTTTTCCTCCCGTTATGTCTCAGCAATCCAGATTGCTATTTTGATGCAAGACCTAAAAGGAAAGTTTGTGCCTCTGATATGCATTGGCACTAGCTACAAGGTAGCTCTGTAATGTGCATAAACTATTCTTGAAGTAGTAGGGGTAGAGAAGATGAGTTAGAGATGGCAATGTAGGTGAAATTGCAAAGCAGAAGAAAAAATACAATGGATAAAGAATGAGGATGAAAGATAAATGGAGAATGAAAGAGGGAAAAAACAAAAGAATGGGAGAGAAGACAAGGAAACAGATGTACAGATCTGTGCTTTTATCCTTGCTTAGGCTGCTGTTTAAGTTGCTCTGGAAAACAGTGATATATTTGATGGATCCAGCTGCTTTCGTGTAGCAGAGTTTGCAAGCAGAAATTCTGCTGGGTTCAGATGACCTTTTTCAGAAAAAAAAGCCATAAAAAAAACTAAACAAAAGAGTAAAAGAGAGTTTTCTGTTTAGTTTAGAATCTGCTTCATAGGATGATCTTCCTCTACATTGTGGATCTTGAGTGGATTTGCCAGGAAAGGCGAGCTTAGCATTGCACATGAGGCTCCCAGTGCCTTGTGGGATCTGAAACACAGGAACGTAGGCTGTGTATGAACCTCCTGAGCCATACTGCTAGAAAGCAAGCAGGATGCCTGTTACCCTCTGCGCTGATCCACTCTGTGCGTACAGTCTGCTGACCCAGTCCATGAACTTTCTCCACTCACGAACACAGGCGTGTTGCTTAGTCCTTTTCCCTTACCTTTGTACAGGCATGGATTGTTTCTGTCAAATACAGCGCTAAGCACCTTAGGAGATTTCTGTGCTTGTGCGTATTTAAGTAAGAGGATTAAAAACAATAGTTCAGTGTCTGGGACACACCCAGAACAGTGTCCTTATTTGGCTGCTTGCTGAATACCTTTTTGATGATGGAAAGTCATTTTCATCGGTGTTTTTAAGGGGTTGTCAGGCTAAGACATGATTGCCTGGACTTTTCTGAGTAAGGAATATGAAGACATGTTCCTGCAGTTTAATATGAGCTATATAGTGCATGCACTGGTTTATTTCTTTAGTGAGTATCCATCACAGCATAGCATCTTGAAGGCTTTATTCTCCAAGGAGAATCTGCAATCTGCTCGATGCTCTTGACTGCTAGTATTTGCGTTTGGCTTTAACAGATCTATAAGTGCATGACTGTCCTGTGTCTCCAGCAACAACTGCTGATTATCAACCTATCTGCAGAGACTACTGAACAGCAGTTAATTGAGCTGATGGAAATTTTCTGCTAGATAGAGCCCTGAGTTTCACAGCCATTATGGTAATAGTATCTGTATCAGCAGTGTGATGGTATGAAGATATTCTCCCTCAGCCTGCCCAAGTCATTTCATGAAGAATTCATAAATGCAGATACGTTGCCCTTCTTGGAAGACACAGAAATATGTGAACAGGGTTCACTTCATCAACTCCAGATAAAACGGTTTATTCTTTGCTTATCTCAGCTCATCCTCCTGAGTATCATAGACCAGTGAAGCCTACAACCTGAATCTTAGTTACTCTCTGGAACAACAGGCAGTATTTTCAATTGACTGTGCAATAAACTCAGCAATACAGATGTTTCAGGCAAAATGTAGTTGCCTAAGGACAAAAATCCAGAAAAGGATTTAAGAAGGTCCATAACCACTGTGCAGGGGTTAGGAGCAGCAGCACGTAGGGTTTTCTAGAGTTCAAAGACTTGCACTAGAATAAGTGGCCCATCAGGGCTAAAAACATCCAGAGGAATGATGTGTGGTCGGCTGTGATAACCAGGTATTCATCGATAGCTGAATCAACTGGGATTAGTCTTTCAGGTGAGTGAACCTTGAACAAAGATTTGAGCAAAGCTTTTGGGTCCATAGCAAGACACTTTGCCTCTCTGCCACTAAGCATGATGCCTCTAATTTAGTCTGAGTGTAGGTGGAAATGGCTACACAACAGAAAAAGTGTACTCCCTCAGAAAAAGGAGGTGGAAGAGACACAACACTTATGGCCTGGTGGTATAAGGATGTGTGCCTGACAGGACAAACAGATGAGTGTGAATTCTTTTTGGCAAAAGCAAGGTCAATTGGCCCAGGTGGGACAAGAATACTAAAATGGCTAGGTCAATTCTGGTTTGTTTAGGACTATTTTACAATGTAAGGGCCTAAGTTTCCACTAACAGTGACTTGAAGAGTATACATCCCTTTGAACACAAATTTAAGTTCCTAAACCACAAACTGCTGTCCTCAAAACCCCGTTCTACTTCCAATGCCTCATGGAGGTGCCCAACTCTCTTTTCTGATGGATGTTTGAAAGCTCCCCTGACACTTACTGTTCTGCTACTGCATCACACTGAGCTCTGCTGCTGCCAGGCAGCCAGAAATTTGTCTGGCACTTGTGCTTTGGCAGAACTGAAACACCTGGTGACCTGTGAGAGCCCAGCTCGTCTGCCTGCTGAAAGCTCAGCAAACTAAAGGCTCTACACAAACCACAGCTGGTCTGTAAATCTTTCCCTGCCATCAGTTACCTCTGTAATTGCGATGGGAAGGATGCAGTCTCAGTGGGACAGGTGAGGGGAAACAAGCTGCACAGCTATTGCAAGCTCCAAAGGCAAGTGGGGAAAGGGGTAGTTAGGAGATGGCCTGTTTAGCTTTTCTTGTAAATCTGTCCTGGATGGGGCTCTTGCCCCATGTTGCAAACTGAAACTGGATCCTGTGAACAGTTCAAAGGGTGTTCCCTCCTCTGCCGGGCCCAGCAGGCTCTAACCTATTTTGATACAGGAAGGTTGAAGATCTCTCCTTTTTTTCAGAACTGTTCTGCTTCATATTCCTTAGGCCAGGGAGAGAAACAGCAACTCTTATTCTCCTCTAGATATTCTATGTATTTACATAGGAAGAGGGAGATCTGTTGCTCCAGAAACAATTTGTGCATTTTGCTACTGGGTAGTGCAGAATATAAAAAACAGCCTTTAAACCATGAACTGAAATCTGGGCATTCCTTTTCCACCAAACCAGAGACTGCTTCCCCTAATGTACTCCTTCTCTCTCTTCAGCTGTAGAGAGAGAGAGTGATGTTGGGGCGATTTATTTTTCCTGGGACAGTGTGCTTTCATGGTCATCCACAATGATGCAAGTACTACCCCAGTCTGCTGAGTCATTATTCATAAAATGTATCTAAAGTGGGGTCTTGTGTTGGTTTTAAATAGAAGGATTTGAGCTCTTGGACTTCATTTTAATTTTTCACGATGAGTAATTAATATTTCTATCTGCTGTTTTAGTTGTTTGTTTTTTTTTTAATTAAGTAAATCAGCAGCTGGTTTAAATCATCACTATTCTGTTGAAGCCTGGCAGAAGGGTGCCAGTGTAAACCATTGAACGACTTGGCCCCATTTAGCTTTTTCAAGTATTCAAAAAAATAAACTATAAAACCCGTAGAGCATATCCTTGAGGAATATACCCATAATAAATCAGGTTCATAAACAAGTGAGATGGGGAGCAGAATTGAAAATTTGGCAGGAAACAGATTTTACTCTAAACTTACAACTGTTCATAAGGCAAATGCTGAGAAAATACCATTAAAAAAATATTCAGGCTGTAGGTCTCCTTTAGCAAATTGGAGACAACACTGTTAACAGAATCATCTAAACATGCTCATCGCACAACATCATGAAATTAATTAAAATTTGCTAAGGACTCTTTTTGCAGGTAAAACCCATCAAAAAATGGACACATACAGAACGTCACCGCAGCAAGAAAAAGAAATGCTAGAACATTTGAGTTGCTAAAGACATTATTTTGCTTATGGCAAGGCATTCCTTTCCACTTGGCCAAAGGCTGTTGTTGTACATGGTAGGATTAAAGCTTGTGCTGTGGGGTACGATCCAGTTTAGTAAATGTTCTGTGAATGTGCACAGTCCCATTCACTCTGTCCCTTTGGAACCATTGTACTACTTCATGCTTTTGGGAAATGGCTTATTTATTAAACATTGGCTCCAAGTGAAAACAAAAGGCTTTCTTATTACTGATTAGTCATCTTTCACTTATTCTGACTCTCAAATAGCCCTGGACCTTCCTTTGTAGAAAATAGTTTTCATTTACCTTTACCTAAGCACATTGTACAGTGATGCCAGTAATCTCTATCTTCAGCTAATGGATCATGATATGAAGGGGTTTTCAGGGAGTTGGGATGCAGTTAATGATACCATGATCCTTTTTCTCTTAAGCACTTAGTATTTTGAGTCTTAAAGCTATATTTGAGTGTGCACAAGCAAATCAAGACTGAGGAGAAGTCACACACCTTTAATTTTTACATTAGAGGTCAGGGAATAGGTGGGAGTTATAAGTTGCACGCAACAGAGAGCATGTAACTGTGTTATACTTACAGTAGCTAGAAACCAATTTATACTGCTTAAAAAATGTGTATCTCAAGTATGACAGCCTTCATATTTGTCACTCTTTCTCCATCCCTCTTTATTCCTATATGCAAGTAAAGAAAGCTGATCTGTCATTGATATTCCTGATGATGCTTTTCTTTACTAGACAAACAAAGACTCAAAGTTGCCATGGAAATACCCAAATCTCTCAGTTCATGCATTTATCAAAGAAGAATCATCATCAGATAATATTGATAGAGTGCACACTGTCTCTCTCTAGATGCTTGTCACAGGACTCTTAATGTCAAAAGAAAGAAAAAGAAAAATGAGGTGCACCATTTCATTAATGTCACGTCCATTGATCAGTGTCTAAGTGAAAATTACACTCACCAAAAACCAAATATGCAGGTATTATTTCAGTGTGCTTTCATTTAAGAAGTGTGATGAATTTTAAGATCTCAACTTTCCAGAAAGCCAGCTCATGACAGAATCTAATCTCTGAACTTGTTATATTGTTGTGTGTTTGCTATTATTAATGGACGTTTCTTTGATTGAATTTGATTTTATTCCCCATCTTTTTCCCTCCTAAAACACAGAAAAGGGGGCTAATAATTCGTTTTCTATGCTCATTTGAGGTGCAGTAGCTCTTTGCACCAGCTGTTCTAGTACTGCTGTAGAACCTCCTAATGTCTTTAGTCTTCCTAACTGGTTTCTAGGTTTGGATCCCCTTTGAATCCGTACAGGCTGCCGGAGCAAATGGGTCAGGTTAAAAGATAAACTAGCTCCCACACTTTGTATGTGTGAGTAGCTGATGAACTAAAGGCCACCAACACTTTCTGTGTTTCTGTAAAGCGGACATAGACATTTCATCACCACTTGCCTTGGTTCCAGTTTTCATATTTATTTCTGAATGGCTTTTGCATGAGCTTTTTGTTGCATGTTTCAATTTCACAGATTACCGGCACCATCAGAGGAAATCATCTGAGCACTAAATGTGTAAGCAAAACTGAGATATCCAACATTTGTATAAAGGCATATACATTTTTTAAAAAGCATCAAAAAGAGCAAATCCCCAAAAGAAACGATTGAGTTGATAGCCTTGCAAAAAAAAAAAAAAGGAAAACAATTAAAATAGTTGTGAATTTGCAACACAGGAATGGTACCAATCCTAAAATATATTGGGATATTTTAGTAGTGGAGTTTTTAGTGCTATCTTTTCAAATGTTTGCTTTGCTTCACGATGCTGTATTTTCATTGATGTTTAATGATTCTCTGAAGCTTCTGAGTTTGTGATGTGATTAGAATCCCAACCCCCTGGTTTTCATGGGAATATTCAAGTTGCCTAGGTTTGCAGGACTGAACTGAAAAGCTCGAAACATCAATGGAGTTAAAATTTCAGAAGCAGGTGAATCCAGATGACTCTTTGTAATCTGGTTCCTAAGGAAATAAGGCTTGCATGATTGTACATTGTCATAAATTTCAGTTTCACAGGGATGAGTTATCAGAAAAACATTACCCTCCCAAAAGTTTGCATAGTAGATAAGAGGAGTGTACATAAAAGAGATCCCATAACTACGTCCTGTAAATTTTCTAGCAATGCAAGAGGATACATGCTGACTTCATACATCATTTGGCATTGGTGTCGATATAGGAGAAATACTTTAATAATGTCCCAAACTGACAAATCTTCTGCCAGAGTTTGCAGAATTCAGTTGCAGACATGCAATTTTACTAGTTTTGATGTCATGGCACTGTTTGCTTGTTCTTGTTTGCATGTTTCCTTCATCTGCAGAGAAAGGTTTCACTGAGATGTTAGTCTTAAAAGTCAAACCAGTTTCCAACATTTCATATGAAAGCATTGTAGTTAATTGCATTTAATTCTGGCAAGATAAACTATCATGGTATAACTTGCTTCATGTTAATCAGTTAAATTGGACTGAGGCATGATATATTGTACATTGGCTAATAACAGCAGATCTAATTTCTGTCAGATACATTTGTCATCGTTACTATGCTTCTTTGCAGTCTGCTCTGGGGTTAGCAAGTGAAAATACAATTGCTAGCCTTGGCGATAGTATTTTCTTTCTTATTCTTAAAATATTGTTATTGACCCATAACATCTGTATTTAACACTCAGTCTCTGGGGCCAGTGAAGACATGTGCTACTTGTAGATTCACAATGTCTTCTTCTGTTTTCTATACCCTTTTTAGCCAAAGTGGGTTGTCTTTTCTTTTGTGATGTAGTGATTGGCCTGGATAGTGGTTGGACAGACTGGTGAGGATACAATTTCTTATAATTAGAAGACAAGATCTAATTTCATTGTACAACTCAGCTGCTTGTTATCACAATTTTCTTTCCTTAGTTAATTGTATTCAGGGCAGGCACATTATAAACTAATCAGTCTACCCTCAAATGCCTGTTAAGTTTGTAATTAATTATCATGGCTACAGCGGAGTGAATAACTTCTAAAAAATAACTTATTCGGTGACTTTTGCCTCTTTTCTGTTCATTAATCCTGTGCAAACATCATGATTTCCTGAAATTGGCTTGTTATTTCACTGTTACTCACTGAGTTACTCTTGGTCAGTAAACACCCAGCACAGCTCGTTACAGCCCTTTAAAGCCTGAAATAAGATGCATTTTGACCAGATTCAAATTTTCACATAGTCACATGTTACTTAACAAACCCGTTTTGTAACACTATGTTTCTTGGAGTTCGGACTTTTGGAAAAATGGTTATAACCACTAATCAGGCATTTACTTTGTATCAGCATTCCTCCAACATTTAATTAGTATAGTTACTTTTATCGGAAACATTTTTTCCTGCTAGCTGTTTGGTAGAACATCAAAAGGTAAAGCAAATGCAGCAGGGAGGCGGGAGAGGTTTCTTTTGAAAGGCTGTAAGGTGTGCAGTTTTGCTGCTAGGCACCGTACCCAATTAAATAGTTTATGGAAGCAGTCAATGCTAATTCAGCTGTGTGATATCCTCATATGAATTAAATATCTGCACCCAACCAGTATCTTCATGATTTGAGGAGTATTTATAGGCTTGCTCAGTACTACCTCCGTTGTGTCAGTAATGGCATGGTGTTGACATGTCCTTTTGTTTAGCTGTGCTTTTTCACTGTCAGTTCACCCCTCTTTAATTGCTGCTCTGCTTGCTTGGCAGAGAAAAATAACTGGTAAGTTGGGCCCCACTCGGGCCAGGTTTGCATTCTGTGTTTGTCTTGGTCTTGAATCAATGTTTATGTCGCCATTTACCAACCATCCACACTGTTAAATAAATAGTGTCATTGCCCTCAGTGTGGTCAGTGACACTGAGGTTTCTCTTCTGAGAAGCAGTGATCCAGCTTTCCTGGGCTTGAGGTGTGCTCAGATGCTTTCATGCAATGTCAACAGAGAAATTTGCATTAAGAGGAGAAATCAGCAGCTGAGAGGTGCTACAGCCCAGCTCCTCGGTGCCTCTCGGCTCTACCCAATGGAAGGAAAGCACTTGCTCTGCCCTGCCATGGGCAGCAGGGCTTTGGCCTAACACATATTCACCTTACATTGGAGCCGAGGAGGAGCCCTCATACACTTGGACTCCAAACGCAGCTGAGAAGCAGGTTAAGAAGTTGTCCCTTACTGCCTCTCAGCTGTCAGTTGCCTCCTCTCAGCAGGGAGCCATATACCAGTTGTCTGCTAATTTGGACTCTAACAGCAATCAGGCAGGAGATTGGCCAGGCCAAAGCCCCTGAGCTCAGGCTTCAGGCCAAATATGAAGTGTAGACATGCCCTAAGAGGCAGGAGTGAAACTGTAAGCCTGAATTTCACTGGCAAAATGCACAGAGTGATTCCAACCCCTTGTATGCAATAATTCATTTTGGACAAAGCTGCTTCCCTGTTGGCCTGTGTGTGTCCTTACAGTGTGACATTCCTGGTGAGCCCCCAGCTCACACCCTTGGGCTCTGTTGCCATAGCTCTGTTTTGCTGCTGTTTGCCATTCCTAGCTAGATAACCTTCTGAGGTTCCCATTACTTCACGTTCTCCGTGGGTGCCCAGAATTCAGTTCAATTGTTTCCCAACTTTTTTGGTACGTGTTTACAACCCCTGAGCTCTTCTGCTGCCTTGTCAGATGACATTCCACCTCAGCGGCTCCCCAGAGGCTCTTCAGTTTCCAGGCTACCTATAGTATTTGTTTTTCTTGGTCTCCTCATTCCCAGGCAGGCAGAGCTTTTATGGAATTGAGTGGTCTCACAGCAAGACCAAACCATTCAATGCTTTTCTTATCTCTAATGAGCTGCTCAGGGGTGTGAAATAAGATTGGTATGTTAGGACACAGTGTTTCTTACAATGCCTTTAGCAACCATCCCATGGCACCAGATGTGGTGGTGTGTGCATTGCAATACTTTGCAGGATAGCATTTAGTTTTTAGAATGACACTTGCTTTCCAGCAAAATGCCGGTGGTTTCCAGCAAGAACTGCAGTTCTGTACTGTACTTCCAGTACAACTGCATTGGATGTGGCATTGGAAGGTATGAAATAGGGAGCCTTCGCTACCCCGCAAAGCCCATGGTGAAACTATGTATCAGACTAGTTCTGCATGAACACTGGGGTAGGTTTGGATAAGCAGGACATGGGTCTGGAAGTATTCTGGACAGAAAGACTGCAGGTGAAAGCCTTGCTCAGGTTATTCCACTGCAGAGACAAACTGGAGGCAGCAATCCCATCCCATGCCGAGAGCTGAGTCAGAGAGAAGGATTCAGTCTCTCCTTGAGAAGTGGGTGGTGGGCTTAGGAAAACCCAAGCAAGATTTCACCTTCCATGAGTAATTTTGTAGTGGTGCTGAGGTGAAGTTTTATTCACAGATTTCTGTCTTTTAAGTCTACATTTCCTCCTGTAACGTATGATACCCTTGAAATATGCTCACAGTATTTCTTTACAGTTTTCATATTTAAAGGAGTTTCTTTTCTGTACTTTTTAAAATAATCAGTGTTGCGTGGGTCTGGAGTTCTCCTAACATCAACTTCACACTAGTGTATCGCAACTTACTACAGTGGAGTCCAGACTGCTACTCCCTACATAATACATTTGTTAGGAATAACAGCATTTTCTCTGCATTAAGCTCCTTCTTTTTACCATATGCCATCCTTATAGTGACTTCTAATTTGCCATTGATGCTTTCGGATGAATGGAGGCTGGCTTTTCTAGAAGCATTTGTCTATTTGTTAGCTATAATTTAGCTAGGTATTCCTGACGTAGGACCCTTCTATACATGTTTTGTTCTTACACTGTATTGGCAGGAGCTTGCTTCTTCAATGTTAGGAAATAAAGTGCAGTGATAACTTCTGGAGCTAAATATTAGGTTTGTTCTGCTTCATGAATAGCTGGTAAGAGTAACATTTCTCACTAACAGTCCAGCGTAAAGCCATAACAGGCAGTCAGAGGGTCAGGCAGAGTCGTCTTTTAGGCCATTATAAACCATTAGTCTTATTTTGCTCTAAAAATAATTTTCTGAAACAGGCTTGGCTCTTTCCTTTTTGTATTATGCTATAATAAACCCTTCAAATACTTCAACAGAAAGTTGCCTTAGACTTGAGCCAAACTGCAATCTGGGTAAAACACCAATGCAGGTTTACAAATTGTAAA
The DNA here is from genome assembly GCA_028565335.1 of Limnodromus scolopaceus. Classification (NCBI taxonomy): domain Eukaryota; kingdom Metazoa; phylum Chordata; class Aves; order Charadriiformes; family Scolopacidae; genus Limnodromus; species Limnodromus scolopaceus. The sequence goes on from JAOXNO010000052.1 coordinate 19,102,682, forward strand.
TCAAGATAATGGATTCAGAATAGCATGGTGTCACATTTTGCAAATTTATTCACATTTCTAACCCATACCTATTTCAGTATGATTCATGAGTGTTATGGGATTACAGGATATTTCTGTTTGGTTTCTGGCCTGGAAATGTTTTGGGTTGACTTGAAACATTTGATTTGTCATGAAACTAAATATTTCATTCCATCTTCTTATTGCTTTACCCTTTTAAAACTTTTTATAAGAAAAGCCATTTGAAACAAAAAGCCTAAATGGTTTATTTTGTATTCCTTTTTTTACAGCTGGAAAAATTTGCTAAATTGAACTTGTATTTAAAAACTATGTTTTGCAGTATGCTATTTTCCAAAATAATCACACTAGTCCCCCTGGATTAATCCTTTACTTACATTGGTATCTATGAAAATTTTATGATTGCATTTACACGTGGCAGATTTTCCATATGCCCTTTGCAATTAAAAGAAGTGATACACTCTCCTGAAAATAAAAAAAAAAAAAAAAAAAGGAAAAAGGAAGGCTTCAATATGCTATTTAACATTGCATATATTCAGGGACTGTTATTGATGCATTTTTAATAACAGTCTTCTCTGTGGCAGATGACTGTGACACTCGGGAACCTGACTGTGACATGCTGACAAGCTAAACCTAAAGTAGCTTTGTGTCACTTTAGGTAAAATTTGCCCCATAAATAATGAACAACTAGAAGTTGTTTACATTGATGTGCTAAGCCCATAGCAGCTGCTATGGACTGTGTCAGCAATCAAAACTTTCCCTTATTATGAAAGCAGCAATAAAAGAAAGTGATTAAATGCAAACAAAATCTCTGATAGGACTGTAGGTCTGATTAAAATGAGCAAAGTCTGACGGCTAGGACATTAGCATGCTGCAGGTTGGCTCCTGCACTCGAATGCAGGTGTCATCTCAAACCCTGCACAGTTGGGAATGCTTGCAATTCTTCCTGGAAGCAGGATGGGCTGAGTAGGAGGCACAGTAGCTGCCCCCGGTGTGCTGGGCCTGGCTTTTGTCACATTCATCTTTAGTATTTTGCTTCATGCTAATTTAAGTGTAGGTATTTAATTTCATTGTTTTAGGATATCATGTGTATCTGGTAACCCTCACTGAAGTGTTCACATCCATGTTTTCATGTTCATGATACATGACATGCATACGCACACTTTATAATAAGCAGAAAATGTTGGAGAACTATCTGAAGAAGTCTTATATTTTAAAAATATGTGGAGTTACTGTCTGTATCAAAAGCAGTTGTTGAAGTTTGGTAAGGAAAACAGCACCTGATGGCAGCGGCACAGATTATTCCTGGAAGGTAGAAGGTTAGATCCAGGTTTGCTTCAGTCAACAGCAGCTTTTCACTTGCCACCAGTGAGGAGATTGCGCCCTGTGGCTGGCTATGTGGATGTGACAAGCTATAATGAAGAGCTTGCTATGTTACAACATGTCTGCTGGCCCAAACAATATGAATGCCACTGCCCAAGTCAAAGAAACGGGGATATGGTGTAGAGGGTGAATGGGTGGATCAAGGGACACAGGAAATTCATATTGAGACTTACACATGTGGTAGCATCAGATTGGTGTTGGCTGCACCTGGCTGATACAGTGCAGAGCTAAACCAGATTGTACTACTCAGTTTATACAGCCTCATTACTTGAGCCAGGATTTGTTATTGAGTTTCAGCCCCATTTCTGTCATATTGTACCTGCCAACCCTAGGAATGTGCACACTGAAACTGAGTTGTTTTGGGTTTTGGAAGTGTATGGAAACTGTTTATTTAGATGATGCCAAATGCTTTCGTCTTTATCATAGATCCAATCATATACAAACAGACACTGGCTTAGAACTCTGTTTTAACTGAAGCAGAAAATACTTCTGTGCTAATGTTCACGTGTTACCTGTTGTTTAGGGTTATAAAGACAAACCTGTGTTCTTTGTGCTGATCAATGATTGATTAAAAGTTATAGCTTCAAAATTATTTAAATGCTTTTACTACAGCCTAAAAAGAAAGCTTTGTTTCACAAAGAGAAATAGGGGATCTCACACCATTTGTTCAACTTGTGTATCTTAACAAATATCCTTTTGATTTATTTTTTTCCCCAAGGATTCACAGCTAGAGCTGTGAACTCCTTGGTGTGTATGGTGAACATACAGCACCTGACACAGCAGGCTCCCCATCCAGAGGGGAGTCGCTGCATGTTGGCACATCGTTGTTATTGTAGCGTTTCTACCAGGACTGCACAACAGCCTCCATTGATAAAGTGGCCTGGCATGAGCAGTAACACAATGTGAGCCACTGTCTCTGTAGACGTTTCCTCACTTATATTAATATTTTAGCAACAAAATGATAGATATTTAAAAGTGGAAGCTATTTTTCACCAGATATTTCCAGTAGTGCCTGAGGATTTCCTCATACAGGTAAAAATGTACTACTGATATTTTTAAAAAGGGAGTCCCACCGTGAAAGATTTAGCAGGTTCCTTCCAGGGATGGACTTCCTTGGAGGCAATGAATTCAATACTATTTCCTTCCAAGGTGTGAAGGAATGGTGAGCTGGAGCTTATGGGCTCTTCTCCATTATAATCTTAAATAAAATCAGAGGGAGATCTGGGGAGGGGGGGGAGGTTTCACAGGGCCCCATTCTCCAGATGCCGGCAAGCAGGGTACCCTGGCTGCTGGCCACACGGCATGGGAGCTGCCTCCATCCATGCCTGAGGTACAGGCAGTGTAAGCCAGGTACAAAAGCTAAAGAGGAGAGCACAGACACCTAAAGGCAGAAAATTAAAGACATAGAGTTACTTCTGGTCTATATGACCTTTTCTTTTACAAAAGGGCTTTTCTAGCACATATTTTTATGTATCCCTTTTCTACAAGGTGACTTTTTTTTTGGCTTGAAAGTTACATTTGTTTTTCATGACATATTTAAAAATAGCTCTAATTTCTTTGGAATCTGACTGCTATCTAATTACATGGTACAGCACTACTTTGGTTTTGAAAAGGTGCTACATGTAAATATATCGTACCATGGCAGCTACTAGAAAGGCTTCCCTGTGTTTTTATAGGCATAATGGGTCATCAGAACTATGTTCTTTCTGGAAATATGGACATTTCAGTGTCATGTGTGAAGAGAGGAAGATCCTACAAATTCTAAACTAGGAACCAATTGGTACAGAAGAAGATCCAGATTTTTCACACCAACTAGCAGACAGGGGGATCAAGATGTTCTCAGTGCTTTTATTATTTCACCAAACCTTATAATTATTTTCCATCAAATGCACAGTGAAAAGTTGAAAAACAGTTCCAATGTAAGACAGTTTCCCACTTAAATGTTCCTTTGTGAATCTGTGTGACTGGTTTGTACGTGTTCCTGAACTGTACCAAGCCTTTTGAGCTTTAACAAGCTAAATATCAAGGAGCAATAAGAGATGCATAGACACGCTCTGCAGTGTGCAATTGTGTTCCTTGTTTGTGTAAGAGGTTTCTGTATCAAATAACAGGATTAGGAAGATCTGGTATATCATCAGTTGCTCAAGATCATAGCGTTAATTGATTCTGAACCATTTATCATGAAACTCAGTGGGAATAAGACTAAACCTGGTGAGAAGCCTGATGAGCAACATTTTGAAATCTGCACAGCTAATTTGAAAGGTATGAGTCTAACCAAGTAATCCGATTTTCAGAGGTAAGCAACAGTGTCAGTTTGCAGTAAATGTAATGGAATCTCCAGATGAATTGACACTGAACACATCTTTTACTTCAGTGACTAAACAAAGATACAGGTGTTTAACAACAGCAGCCCTTAAGTTTAAAAATTATGATGTGCAGTGAATATTGGTCTGGGATTTACATAGTTTTGCTGTCTGATGACACTGATGGGATTATGAGGAAGATGTTTGATACTCCTGGGATCATCAAACTCTCTTACTAATAGAGATGATAATTTTCTCTGAGATTTTGATGCCTCTAATATTCTTTTTTTTTTTTTCCATTTTGCTTGCCTGTAACTGACTCAGCCCAGCTCAGGAATCCTGAGTTCCCTTTCTTCACTGTAATCCATTTTCATTGTATCGGCTGTTTCAGTGCATGTGCCTCTGTCCATCTTCACTTAAAACCTGCTGAGCCTGAGCACTCTGCTGTGAAGGTAGCAAATGTGGATTTTTCACTCGTTGGCAGAATTCAAGTCAATGACAGAAAGAAGGTTCTGAATAAAGGAGGCACGGCTTCCTCCAGTGGCAAAAAATTGTGTTTAAATAGGGCCACCATTTCCTTACAAATTATCTGAAAGGACTGATGTTAGCACCCGAGAGCAAATCTTCAGTCTGTGGGTTGTGGTAAAAAGGGAAATGTTTACTTCATAGTCTAGAGTCAGGTGCATCAACTTTTGCAGGGAGCAGTTGTATCCTAATCATTGTATGGGATTTTGTCATCTTTTGGCACCTCACTTTTTGCATGCGCAATTTAATTGTAGGTGCTTTGTGCTGGATTGAAGTATGGACTAGGGCTTGAAAGGTAATGGGTGATAATTGACATGGAGGCATTGACTTCTGTTATCAGTTTTAGTCCTTCAGATGCACTGTGACACATCACTATAGCTGCATTGCAACCTAACAGCCTTACATCTCTGACGTAAAATTTTAGGGATTTTATTAATGCACGGCTATTTGCACCCATTGCAAACATAACTCTATGGAGGTAAAATCATAGCTACAACTCTATAGTCTAGTTTCACATACCCTTGAAATACTGACTCTGAAGCTCTAATTGAGAATCTAACCTTCTTATACCTTTTTTAGAGTTGGTGGGGGTTTTTTTGAGAGACTCCTTTGGAATCATGAATCTCTACAAACCTGTAGGGTAGGGCAGTAGGTGCTCATTCGGATAATTGAATTGACAAAGAAGGAAAAGTCTAAGGACACTTGATGAACACATCATGTGTTAGTCTGGCATAGGAGTTCCGGCTCATACCTTCTACTATAGCAGCTCAGTGCCCTGGCTTGAGATAGGTGGTTGAGCCCATGTCAGAGAAGCTGGCAATTGATAAAACAAAAGCTAATGTGAGGAACAGTTGCATCTCAGATCCAGATTTGCAAGGCAAGCATTCATATTGAATTTGCTTGGAATCAAATGCTTTTGTAGCAGGTTTAGTCAACTCACACACCCCAAATATCTGTTCAGCTGCAGCAGCCTCCACATGGTTCAGAGAGCTCAGAAACAAAAGTTTCTGATATGCAGTTTATCCTGCTCAGTAAGCCTAATTAGCTGGAGCTGTCTGAAGTGCATTTGACAGGAGAAGCAGGGGAAAAAAAAAGTTTGTCAGGCTTGGGCTTTCTAGGTCTGTTGTTAGAAATGTGACCATTAGGAAATAATGGGAATGGCAACTTAATCTCATTGCATTGTTGAAACTCTGAGTTTTTTCAAGTTTGGAATTTGGAATTTGAAGAGATAGTGCTGGCGCTTTTCCTCACATTCATTAGTCCTTTATTCTGTTAGTGATCACCAGTTAAAACAAATGATATAATCTTGAGGACAATAACACCTTCTAGTCTACCAAGTTTTTCTGCATGAAAATGAACCTCATGGAATAGAGGTTCATGTGGTCTCTAAGCCAGGGTTCTTCATTCTTGTTTCCATTCTATTTTTAGTTGTTGCATTTCCTTATTAAACTGCTGTGACATATAGCTCTAAAACTAGGGAAGGAAGAAGACCCAGACAAAATGATTGAAATCATTACAGGTAACACAAGTCAGAATTATTAAGTGTAAACTCATTTTTGCTAGATTTGCTGGGGTATTGTATCTCCAGGGGACCTCAGGCACTGGAAAAAGTCAATCTAAATCCAGCCACAAGCTTAAGTGCTTGGATTTGTGTACAAATAGATTTGAAGCACAAATACAGGCTGGGGGCAGAACGGATTGAGAGCAGCCCTGAGGAGAAGGACTTGGGGATATTGGTGGAGGAGAAGCTCAATATAACCCAGCAATGTGTGCTGGCAGCCAAGAAAGCCAACTGCATCCTGGGCTACACCAAAAGCAGTGTGGCCAGCCAGGATGAGGAAGGTGATTCTGCCCTTCTGTGCCACTCTCATGAGACCCCACCTGGAGTACTGCATCCAGCTCTGGGGCCCCCAACATAAGAAGGACATGGACCTGTTGGAGCGAGTCCAGAGAAGGGCTACAAAAATGATCAGAGGGCTGGAGCACTTCTGCTGAGAAGACAGGCTAAGAGAGTTGGACCTTGTTCAGCCTGGAGAAGAGAAGGCTCTGGGGAGACCTTGTAGTGGACTTTCAGTACTTAAGGGGGATTATAAGAAAGATGGGGCGTGTAGTTGATAGCACAAGAGATAATTGTTTTAAACTGAAAGAGGTGAGATTTAGATTAGATATTAGGAAGAAATTGTGTACTGTGAAGGTGGCAAGACACTGGAACAGGTTGTCCAGAGAAGTTGTGGATGCCCCATCCCTGGAAGTGTTCAAGGCCAGGCTGGATGGGGCTTTGAGCAACCTGCTCTAGTGGGAGGTGTCCCTGCCCATGGGGGAGGGGTTGGAACTAGACGATCTTTAAGGTCCCTTCCAATTCTAACCATTATATGATTTGTAATACCTCTGTTGCAAATATAACTTAAAAAATGCATCACTTTTACAAGATATATTTTAGTCACATCTACAAAGAAAAGTTGTTTTATATGCCGAAAACTTGTAATGTAGAAGTAAAGTGTAGTCCAGCAGGACATGAAGGAAACCCTGTGCAGAATCCACAACTCAGTCTGCTACATAGTATCCTGAGAAAAAAAATAAAATTGCTGGTCCTGTTCAAGGGTATTTTCAGCACCTGATACTGAAAAAAAAAAATCTCTCCACGGTTAAACATATTGTAAATTTCAACTGAAGGAAAACATTGCATCTCTTCCTTCTGAACACAAAACAAAGTTGACTAAGATGAGGTAACTAATGCAATTCCAAACATTTTATTTATACTATCAGAAGTATTTTTAAAGCCACTAGTTTTTATTTATTCCAAGCTCATCTGTTTCAGAAATTCTCTTTGTGGAGTCACATCCATGTATAGGTCATTCAAACAAAACCAGCAGATGCAGAACTTCAGTGAGACATGATTAATTTAAAACATTTTATGGAGTGTAAACTCCTTCTTAGCAAGATTTTCAGAACTTTCTCAAGTTCATATTCATAGGGACAATCTGTATTCTTGTTGACACAATCACCAGGGAATGCCTTTATGCTGCTAATGGAAGGTGAAGTATGCTTAATAGAAAATTCAGCCTACAAAGATGTGTTTTTTCGGTTACAAAGCCCTGAGTTTACACTGCAGTGTTTTTATCAGACTGGGATTGCAGTCACTGAATATGTCACTGCAAGCTGAAGTGATGGAGTCTGGAGAGTAATGTTAACATGATTCAGAGGAAATTAATCAACGTTAGTCGGCACTTGTGTCTCATGTACTTGGGGTCATGGCCTGTTCTCAACTAACTTATTTTCTTCCTATTCAGTGATGCAGGAAGGAAGATTTAAAACCAGTGGTAGGGTAGTAACAGTGTGACAGAAAGAAAAAGGTCACTAGGAACAATATGAAAGCTGATTAATAGGATCATCCTCAAAGGTGAATTAGAATTCTGCAAATGACTTTTCTATTTCTCATTCTTTCCCTGGTGCAAAGTAGTTTTATTCTGGAACAATGCATCTGAACATGTGCACCTGAAAAATAAATCTTAAAGGCTAGGAGAATTTTTTCCATTGAGTTTCCTTTGTATTTTTCTTTGAGCATTACTGTGCACTAAGCCAAAGAGAGTTCCAAGCTGTATATATTTTTTGAAGGAGAAACCATAAAAAACACCAACAAAAAACCCCCAAACAACAAAACCCTCATGGCCAGCAACGTGTGTGGATCCAATAAAATAAAAACTATTCCTGCTCCTCACAGGTAAGGAAAAACGAGTCTCATTATAATCAATAGCATTTCTAAATCATGCTGTTCATGATATACTTGATCTCAATTAACTAAAGTTTAGGACTCTAAAGTTTTGTCATAATCAGTATGTCTGGGGGACAATGTAATGTTAATAAATAAATGGATATAAGCCATGATGCAGTGCTGCTGCAAATAAGGTCTTCAGAAGGTTCTGAAGGTGGGTTTTCTCTTTGCTTCCTTTGACCACCTAAATGCTGGTGATCCGGGCTCCTTCTACACAAAGTTGAAACAGCAAAGCACCTACAGGGAGGTTTTTCCACATTAAAGTTGTCTTCTTGAGGTGCAAGTCCACTGGCTTCAGAAGTAAAGCTCAGATGCAAGCAGACTCCAGAGGTCTAGGCAATGGGAAAGTGTTCAGCTTCCTGCTCTGATACCCGCTCTCCCCTCTCAGTGCAGAGCCAGAGGTGCTCTTTAATGCTTCCTGCTGAACCCGCAACATTGCCAGCATTTCCCATTGGTTTACTATGTAATATTCAGCTATATATTTTGATTTGAAGTCCTTCAGTGTCATGGGAGAATGTATTGTGAACACGACTTAACCTGTAAACTGGAGGATTAAAAGCATAGAACTCCTTTTTGCTATTTGAGTACTCTCTTGCTAGTTCCTCTAAGTGACACATGCACCAGTGAACAATGCCATGAATTTGGTACGGTTTTTCTGATTGTGACTTATCTGTAAGGCTGTCATTAGTTTGCCCTTTATTCAACAAATGTGTTCTGTGGACATATTGCAGTTTATCAGTTGCTTATGAGCTATTTTCTTGTTCTGTTGGTTTAAGTTTTCAGTTAGTAAATTTCTTTTCATGCAATGTTTGATTAGTTGCCTTTGTAGTGTCCTTTTTTCTCCTCCTTGGAGAAACCTTCCAAACAGGCTAAGGATTTCCAAGATTCCTGTAGGCAGATACACAGTTTTCATGGCAGGTACACAGCTATAATTGAGCACAAATTTATATGTTTTCAAGTCTTCTGTTTATTTTTTGTGGGCAAGTTGTGCTCTTAAGTGCAAAGTGAACCAAAGGGCCAATACCACTTAGGCTACATTATTGTTTTGTCCAAATATTGTTCAGTGATTGCCAGGGTATAAATCAAGGTTGGTCACATAGACCCTAGCATTTTTTCAGTAATGCTTTACTTCAGTAAAGTCTACAAGGAAGTGCAAATATAAAGTTCTGTTAAAATGCAGAGTTTGACTAAGGATGAATTTTGTTTAAGTAATGTTGAAATTACTATAACCAGACCCTTGGGCCAAAGATAAGGGAGGAAACTTAGATCCTTCATGCTGTAATTCTATATTCTGACTTTCATAAGCTGAAGTTTGGCTCTGACATATCTTATCAACATTTATCTCATTCACTTACTCGTTCATACCTCATCAGGTATATTAGACCTAGCAATTTGCACGGGGTCTTTGAGGTTCCTGTCATGTGAAAGTCCTCTCCTGGAGCATAAATATTTACAATATATGACAACTGCCATCTGCCACTGTGAAGAACTGAAATGCCTATGTCTGAAATTTCAAAAATACTGTAACATTTTACTTTTTTCTTGGTGGAAATGAATAATTGACCTGAAAAGAACAAATGAACTGATTGGATTTGTTTAGGTAATTTTTAGTTATTTAAAGAAGAACTGATCAAACCTAGCACACGTAGAGGATGCATTATGTCAATGTACAGAGAAGTCTGTATTCATTAGAAGATGGCACTTGTACTGTCAAAATAGTGAACTAGTTTCTTAACAATTAAACCAGGACAATATTAATGGTTGGAAGAAAAGATGAGCAAACAATGAAACAGCACTTCTCTTTAAATGGTGTAAAGAAGGGGATGGGGAAATGAAATCTGTATTCCATGAACTGAGCTTACAGCGGGCCTGCTGCATTGCCCCTCAGCTGCTTACCAAAGCTATGCATCAGCACCAGAGCTGGAACCAGCATCAGAACATCAGCACCACTTATCCAGAGCAAGTCCACATCTTGGTCATGTCTTGTGAGCTGGCCAAACAGGCAATGGATAGAGAACATGGCTGTGATGATTGGGTCAGTTAACTATGCAGCTTTCCTGAATGGGGTGTCTCTGACTGTCTTTGGAATAAATCCCACCCAAAATGAATTAATTCTGAGTTTAAACATAGAAAAATGGGAATCCTAATTGACACTGAGACCACAGTGCCAGAAAACAGAGTATAAAGACAGCTAATGAAATATGTTGTGGAAAGATACTGTTCTCTTTCGCAACTTCAGTTTCCTCTCCCTGTCTTTTATGACTTTTCATAATTAATAATTTAATTTTAATTTTTAGTTTTGCAAACTTCCCAGTTTTCACTTTCCACAGTTCAATGGAAAACGCTTATGTGAAGATGCTTATTTGAGATGCTTATTAGGAGCACCTGGTTATGTGTTAAGATATTAATTTAAGGTATTAATTATCTTCAGTGCTACCTACCTCCTTGAAACAAGAGAAAAAGTCATCGCTGCAGCTTACCATAGAACCAGAGACAACAAGGAACTACTTAGCCTAAAGAGCAGCACTGGTCCAGGACAAGTATATGGATTGATCATGAATTCATTTAGGCTGCAAATGAGAAAAAATATTTCTACAAATTCTTGAGCACTTTTCCAGCAAGAGTTATGGGGGGGGCAGAAAATGTGATGGCCCATAAAAGCTGAATTTCTTTTTTTATGAGATGTGGTGACGGCAATAGAAGACCACTGGAAATATTGACCCTGGGAAGGGTTTTAGATTGACTTTGGGGAACAGGCATGCCTGAAAACAAAAAATATCTCTCTCATGTTATGTTGAATACACATTCCCATCTACCACTGTCCCCATTTTCCCAACACGCCTGCCTGAGACTGGAGTGAGATCGTGACAGTCGAGGTACAGTGTCACAGCAAAGTGCACCATATGTTACCCATTGAAAAATTATCCCAGCTTCCTATAAAATGCACATAGCAATTAACTGCTGCTACCTTGATTTCCACTGGGAGTTCGCATAAACATAGTATGCCCCCAAGGCAGTAGTAACTTATGGTCTGCAGTTCGCAGGCCTTATGGATGCACCTGTACACAATTCATCTGCTAGGAGCACTGTGTTTAGGTTTGAATGATAAGTCTATGCATACAGAAATAAATGTTTCAATGAACTGTGACATTTTTGCTACTCCTTCCATCTGTGGTGGCCAATGTGCCCAGTAGCCCTCTATGTGACACAGTTTCTCAAATATGTAGTTGTAAGCTGACTAATGAGACCTCGAAGTTGTACCCAGCTTTGCACGAAATAGGTGACTATTGTAAACTCAATGTGAATTTTACTTTGCTGATATACTGGGGAGGAGGCTCTCAGGTATAACTGTGATGCCAAGGAAGGTGTGTGGAGAAAACATCTGGGGAAAAGAGGTGTGCCTCTGGAAAGTAAAGAGAAGCATTCTGAAAATTGGCTTTTTGAACAGGAAGGTGCAGTAGGGATTGGATACCCTGAATTGTGCCTGGTTTTTGGAGTTCTGGTCTCCGTGCCAAAGCAGCAGCACAGCTAATTTCTTCTGAGATAACTGGGAAATCTCTGACTGTTCAAAATAAATTCCTGGCTAACAGCTTGTTTCATGACACTCATTCCTGAGAAGACTGGAAATTTGCACATCAGGCTAGATAGGACATGGTGAGGGACTAAGAAACCAACCTGTAGCTGAATATATATAGTAGTTTGATATATATGCAAGTTTTCTAGGGATTTTTTTTTTTTCAGAAGTGGCAATAGACCTGTAATACATAGAGAAACAGAAGGAGGAAAGGCCCTGACTGTTTTCTGAACTTAACTGTGGAATTGTTCCCTAGATTCAGAACCTGGATTTTATTTTTTAAGATCACCTTTCAATCCATCAGAACATTTCCATCTAGCCTATTCTTACGACTCCTGATATCTCAGTGTAAAGTCAGAGCATGCAAGGATATTGTGCACTTGGTCAGCTGGCAATATTGTATATGTCAGATTCTTTACTGGCATTCAGGCTGTTCTACAGGATGAAGTTTCATCACCCTCTGCATTCAAAGCTACAAATGGCATAGCTCACATAGAAGGAACTATTCTGCAAAACCGAAGGGAGATTCACACTGGTGTCTCACTGAAGTTCTGGTGTGGGGTGTAGGGTTGTCATTTTAGTTCATCTCTGAAACGCAAGTTGTGCCTAGCACCAGGCAACCATCAAAGCTTCCTTTGCTGAAGAAAAATCTTGTATGCGTATGTATTTTTGCAAGACAAGAGAAGGGGTGTTTTCTTAAGTGCATTTCCTGTAATAAGGGGCTCATCAAGACAATGATTTTGTAGCAGCTGGAAATTTGGAGAGTTCAAAATCTAGTTTCACCCTAAATGGGTATGAAAAGTTTTCTTTGTAGTATTCATTTATATCTGAACAATTTTCTTTGTATCACAACTGCAGGAGGTTTCAACTGAAATGAAATGTGTAGCACTTGTTCGTGCAAGGTTGTTAATGTTGATGTTCCAGTTCTCTTGCAGAACTGTTTTCTCCTTGTCATCTGGGTCCTGCCTGAGTATATGGACTGTTAGGTCAAAGGTAGTGATAGACTAGAAAAGGTTAAATTTCTGAATGCTGATATGTCTGATAAATAAGAAAGGAACATAGCTACAGCCATGTCAAAACTTGCAAGGTTTGGATCATGCACAGGAGCAATTAGTAGCAAAAACTAGTGTTCCCAGGGAAATTAGGTACTTTCAGGATTAGCAGAAGCTGAGTAGAAGGTATTAGGTTCTGAAATTTGAACTAAATTTTTAGACTTACTGAAAGAGGTAGGTACCTACTTAGTGCTTGAGAGGCCTATTGTCTGGCTGATTGTTTTTTTTAGTCCTAAATGTGACTGCCTTCAGGAAAAGATTAAGGAGCAGCAGCGTGTGTATAGGCCTCTTACATGCTTTTATTCTAAGACAAAGATTTTTGTAAGTCTTGTGTGCAGCTTGTCATTGAGAAAATGTAATTTGTAGCCTGCTTCTGCTCTCTTAAATGGATATGAAGAGAAGGGGATCATACTGATGGTGAAAAAGTGCTATTGATCTTTTGCTTGGTGTTTTATAATAGGTTTAAGATGTTCTGTGTGAAAGTTCCTACTATCCTTAATTGCTACACTCCCTGATAAAGAGTCCTTCCTCATGTCTCCTATAGTTCCCCTTTAGGTACTGCAAGGTTGCTATAATGTCTCCCTGGGGCCTTCTCTTTTTCAGAGAAAAATGAAAGGTGTTTCAATCAAAGAGAGTTTGGTGGTGTTGTAACTTTTTGGCACAGTTTACTTAGACTAACCTTTGTGAGAGCTCAAAAATCTTTGGCTGATTTGAATTCAGTTTCTGATTCCTAGTCTTTAAATCAAGTGCTTCCTCTCATTATATTTTCATAATCAAATGTGGTGTGAAACTGTATTAAATGATAAATTAAAGTATAAATTACTAAGACTCTCCACATTGGACATATCAAAATCTTTCAGTCAGCTCTACAACCTTATCCTGTGGTTAAATATCTCAAAGCATTCTGATAGATAATACTCTGAAATTGATTCTTTTGTGGTATCTTTATGTATTAAAAATGTTAAGGGTTTTGCTGTGATATGAGGTAGGGTTCTTAGTTCACTAAAAGAAATGAAAGCAATTAGTTCATCTGTATGCTGTTTTGAAGAATATTTGTTTCTGGGACTTGTTCAGGAAATCAGTTAAAAATGGCTGAAAATCAAGTCAATCTGAACCATAAAGAAAGGCTGTGTGATAATCTTTTCAAAATCTGAAGAACAGATCCCCAGGTAGTTTAACTTGTCATATCTCCATGTAAGCTGGTGGCCTTATAGGCCATCAAGAAGTTTTTCATGGAAAAAGCCATGCTATACGGGTATATGCAATACATCTGACTAATTGTCATTTCCTAGTCATTAATATCTGTATTTATTACTCTTTCCATAGACCTAAATATTTTTGAAAATGTTAATGTATCTAACTGTACCTCACTATACATGTAAGAAAATTATTCCTATAGCACAGAAGACAAAATTGGGAAACAAAAAATGTAAATTACTACGCAGGACATGAATTGAAGGCTGAAGAAGTATGCAATTCTGACTGTTAGTTTTGTCTGATAATTGCAACACTTTCGTATACTTCACAAAAATATTTTATCTTGTAAATATTTAAAAACTCTCTGGGCTATTTTCAGTTGCTTGCTTTTTAATACAAAATGTAATATTCTATGCAATTTTTACTATTCACTCCTTGTATTGTTGTATAAAGATTTTATAGTCCTCTTTTATTCATTTGCATGATTTATTTAGGCCTTCTGCCACTGGTATGAAATCTTTTCAGGTATGCTAAGTATTCTTTATTATCCATTATAGACTTGCTATGTACTGCTTCACTTGCTTCCAAACCTTTCCAAGCTTTTAATTTAAACCTGTTGTCCAGTTTTAAGACTTGACAAAGTAAAGTGTATTCTTCCTTTGCTGTGAGCACACATCAGTTATTAATGCTAATGGAAATTAGGTGTGTGCTGAGACTAGAACAGACCTGGTAGGGACTATTATGAAGTACTAAAAGAAAAAAAAGCTTTTATTTTGACTGAGGAAAGATAAATATACATCTTCCTTTCTCTGTTGCATTTCTTCCCCTTTCTTTCCTGTTTTTCTTTGCTCTATAAAGTAACCTTTCCTTCTCTTTGTTTAAATCAAGAAAGTCTGGAAATAGTGACAGCAAGAGAAAAAATGAAAAGGATAATTTCACTGAATTTCACTGAATTTTTAGAGTTGGAAGAGACCATAGAGATCATCTAGTCCAACTCCCCTGCTGAAGC